>CM060328.1:2832288-2852288 GCA_030674155.1 Stramonita haemastoma | reverse complement strand
CCTGCAGGCACGCACTAGCCTACTCTTGCTCAAGGAAAAACTGGTATTAACATGTACTCAATATGTTCTGTGTGCGTTTGCAGGTGGGGTCTTTAGCTGAAGTCTCATCCGAAAGGCTTTCGGGAGAGTGGAGTCGGTACTGATGTTAACTCTAGGGGGAAAAATCTCGAATGAAAGTCTCAGCGGTGGCTCGAACCCGGGCCGTAAGATCATGAACTCAACGCTCTAACCACTAGGCTATCTCGGTTTCCGACAGAAATAGTTAATGTTCAGTGATTAAATAAATTTCGAAATGAAGTTATCAAGTACACTATGTCAGCACATCTTTGTATCTGAATAAATCCCAAAAACAAATGGATCAAATTAACAATTTCGGTACATTTCTTTTTTAATAAAATCTAAAACAAAATTTTCTAGTACACTATTTCTATACATTTTTTTTCTGAATAAATTCCAAGCAGGGAGGCATTTTTTTTCAACACAATAAGCAGCAAACAAACCAAACCAAACCAAACCAAACCACACACACACACACACACACACACACACACACACACACACACACACACACACACACACACACACACAGAGTCTTTGCAATTAAAATAAAAACCTTAATGACTCATGCCACTTAGCAAAACACCCCACACTTGAATCATGTATAATTAAGTCACTCCCCTATAACTGCACACTTCTTATATACTTACATGTCCCATGCATTTAATGAAGTCAATTTTTCCTTACATCTGTGCACTTCTTATATACTTACACATCTTAAGCTCTACACTTCTTATATACTTACACGTCCCAAGCAATTGATGGAGTCAGTTTTCCACTACAGCTGCGCTTTTCTTATATACTTACATGTTCTGAGCATGTTTTGATGTCAGCTTTCCAGACCAGACGATGGCCTCATTATTGAGGAGACGGCTCCCAGGTGATCCTCATGATGGCTTTTAGGAAGAAACTCTCAGATGATCCACATGATGACTCACCACAGAGAGGACCTCGGATGACCCACACGACCACTCTCCAGATTAGGACCCGCGTGGGATAAAGTATGGGAAGGAAGGAGCCTAAGGAAATGCTGTGAACATGAGGGTGACAACGTCCAAATCCCTCATGACCAATGTCTCAAAACCAGTGTAGGTGTGGTGTTTCGGACACCAAATCATGTAGGTGGTGTGTTTACGGACACCAAGATCATGTAGGTGGTAGTGTTTACGGACAGTTCAGTCAAATCCCTAACAATGTCGGTGTTGTTGTTTACGGACACCAAGATCATGTAGGTGGTGGTGTTTACAGACACCAAGGATCACTGTCGGTGTTGTGTTTACGGACACCAAGATCAGTGTAGGTGGGTGTTTACGGACACCAAGATCAGTGTAGGTGGTGGTGTTTACGGACACCAAGATCAGTGTAGGTGGTGGTGTTTACGGACACCAAGATCGTGTAGGTGATGGTGTTTACGGACACCAAGATCAGTGTAGGTGGTGGTGTTTACGGACACCAAGATAGTGTGGTGTGGTGTTTACGGACACCAAGATCGACTGTAGGTGGTGGTTTGTAGTTATCGGACATCAAGATCGTGTAGGGGGTGGTGTTTACATCAAGATCAGTGTAGTGGTGGTGTTTACATCAAGATCAGTGTAGGTGATGGTGTTTAGGACACCAAGATAGCTGTAGGTGGTGGTGTTTACGGACACCAAATCAGTGTAGGCGGTGGTGTTTACGGACACCAAGATCACTGTCACCCAGATTGCGCTCCTGTCATCTCTTGCAGTTAATTTTAGTTCCCTATATTTAAAGATTTTTATGGTTTATTTTTTAAAATTTTTGTTTATCTTTGTACACTATTCCCTATTCTATGTCTTGTTTACTGAACATGGTTTAGATTTATTTCATTTATTTTATTTCCTATTCTATGTTATTTTTTCTATTTTATTTATCTACTTTTATAATTTAGCAAGGACAGAGGAGGCAATCAGAAGTGTGGTGCCCAGCGATCCTTTGACGGCAGGCTACTGACCGGGCAGTCAGTTCGAAATCCAGCAAACCAACGCAACCGAGTGGACTGGACTGGGCCTCGACTTGCGACGGGAAAAAAGCTAACATTTGCGCGTGTGCGTGAGAACTGGAGGAGGAAGAAGCTGGTTCCAAAATCTTCAGGGGTGAGTGCCCCAAGACTATGGGATAGGTGAGGTGAAAGGGAGGAAAAGTGAGGTGAGACAGGTGTCCCCTTTTCTGTGTGGTGACCATTGTCCAGACGCCTCACAGCGGGTTGTGTTGTGTTTCTGGTTGTGCCTGTGAAATTCGGTTGTTCGCAAGGCGGCAGTAGTGTGGTCGGTGCTGTGTGCAAACTGACTGACCTCTGTAGACTTTCCACTGTGGAAGACTGCATGCAGTAGGTCTGTGGAGACTGCTCACCGCGCACGCTGCGCTTTCGGAGGTGAACGGTTACGTAGACTCGCTTGCATTGGAATATTGTAGCAGAGCTCTGTGTGATCGGGAGCATGCTGGAACCTCCATGAAAAGTCTCAGGGACAGAATGATGTCCCCAGTCACAAGACCTAAGCAGTGGATGCGCTGGGCCTGAACTTGCCAGACGCTTAACTGCAGCAGCAACGCATTTTCGCTCATATGACAAAAACCCGTCACTGCTGTCTGAGCGTTCGACGCAAAAAATGGAAGATCCGATATTTTCATGTGTCCCAGATCCAAAATAACCAAGGCTTTGTTTCACGCTGAAGTCGGATGCGCTGGGCCTGACTTGTCAGGCGCTTAACGGCAGTGCAATGCGTTTTCGCTCATATGACAGACAACAGTAGCTGCTGTTTGAGCATTCGATGAAAAGAAGATCCGATATTTTCCCTTTTAGCCCCAGATCTCAACAGACCTTCAGGGCTTCGTTGTATGCCGAAATCAGATGCACGGGGCCTGACTTGTCAGGCACTTAACGGCAGCGCAAGGCATTTTTCGCTTCTATGACAAGACAGCACGAGTTGCTTGTCAGAGAGAGTTGGACGAAGCAGAAGCAGAAGCTTCTTTGCATTTCCTGAGTCTTCATTCCTACCCTTTTATTGACCAACACGGGCCTAACCAGTGCGAGTCATGCGGGTCATGGATTGTGTGGTGAGGAGGTCAAAGGTTGCTGTGAAGTGTCTGAAAGCAAAGACATACATACATACATTCCCGAAGTCGGAATGTGGCTACCTTCATGGTGGGCAAAAACGGTGGCATATACGCAAAAAATATCACTATTGGTGAACCTCAAAGCTCTAGCTTAGCGCATTTTGGGCTCAGTCAGGTGGATTTATTTTTTTGTAGAAAACAAATGCAATGACGAAAGTCTATAGAAAAACAACGGGATACTTTGGAAAATAAATCAGATCGATTCCCAATCTTAAGTTTGGAAAACAAATCGAATTGATTCCCAACCTTGCCACTTTCTCTCCCCCGATTTGATAAAAAAAAAAATTAAACGGGAATGTCAAAGTCCTTTGGATGAGACTATATTATAAACCGAGGCCCCGTGTGCAAACACACGCGGAGCATCTTGCGCATACGTTAAAAAGCCTGTTCCGCATTTTAGAAGAGCAGACCATCTCGTGCCAGGTAGGATCGGATAAAAAAAAATTCAAACAATGCACTGACAATGCGGTTGTGTTTAGACATCTTCCCCCCCCCCCCCCCCCCCTCCAAGTTAGAATGCCACTACCTAGTGGTTGGGGAAAAACGGTGTGTGTAGTAAAAATCTCCTATTGCTGAATCTCGAAGCTTTAGCCCGAAGAACAAAAAGAAAAAAAACCCTTGGATATATGAAATACTGTCAACGAGGGAGGGAGGTAGAGAAGGAGGGAGGGAGGAGGAGAGAGAGAGGGGGGAGAGAGGAGGGAGAGGAGAGAGAGAGAGGAGAGGGGAGAGAGGGGAAGGAGGGAGGGAGGGGGAGAGAGCGAGAGAGAGAGAGAGAGAGAGAGAGAGAGAGAGAGAGAGAGAGAGAGAGAGAGAGAGAGAGAGAGAAGAGAGAGAAGACAGACGAGACAGACAGACAGACAGACAGACAGACAGACAGACAGACGGAGAGAGAGCCCCCCGGAGCAGACAGAGACGAAGAGAGAAGACGAAGAGAGAGACGAAGGAGAGAGGGAGAGAGAGAGAAGAGAGAGAGAGAGAGAGAGAGAGAGAGAGAGAGAGAGAAAAGACAGACAGACAGACAGACAGACAGACAGAGAGGAGAACAGACAGAGAGAGTCTGTGAGAGAGACAGAAGAGAGGAGAGAGAAGAGGTCAGAGAGAGAGGAAGGGGAGGGAGAGAGGAAGAGTGTATTTAAAAGAGCCAAAGAAATAAACTGCCTCAAAACATGTTACAACAACAAGCCAAATAAAAACAAAAAAACGCAGGAATAGGAGGGGAAAAGTTATGAAGCCACAGACAGACAGACAGACAGACAGACAGAGAGAGAGGAGACGAGAGAGGAAGAGAGAGAGAGAGAGAGAGGAGAGAGAGAGAGAGAGACAGACAGACAGACAGACAGACAGACAGAGACAGAGAAGAAGACAGACAGAGACAGGACAGACAGATGACGCCAAGCGTTTCAAGTGTCTACAAAATATACTAAACTTCCTTGTACTCACATTCAGTTGATTGTTGAAGTCCTGCTTTTCTTTGCTAGTCCCTCAGTGAACAGACAGCTCAGTCTCTACAGTGAAGGCAGCAGTACTGCAGGTCCTCCAAGTCGCCTATAGCTTCTAGGCCATGGGGGGGGGGGGGGGGGGGGGGGGTGGGGTCAGGCCAGATGCTTCTTTCTTCTTTCTGAGTGTCTTGTGTAGTGGAGCAGGGCTGTTGCACATCTCTAGTCTGGCTGTCAGTTTTGTAAGAGCAGTGTTCTGTGTGGCCTATGTGGAGTTTGGATGATGACAAGTCTTCCTCTCATGGGGACAGTATTACAGCTTGTACCCCCAGGGTTTAGTTTTTCAATTTTGAAATTAAAAATTCTTGAAAAAAATCTTAAATGCTGATGGTCTGAGGTGATAAAGTATTATTTAAGATCTTCAACAGAATTTTGGGAGATAAGTCGTGTGCTGGTTTCAAGTTTAAAGTATCGGCGTGGACTTCATGACCCCTGAAGAAGATGAGGTGGCCTGATTCTGCAGCTTCTCACTGATGACCCGGTCAGTGCTGGACATGGCCGTAGTGCCCCCCATCTGCTGTCATGTCATGTCATGTCATGTCATGTCATACCCGAGCACTGCATTTGCACCTCAGTCGTTTCTGCCTGCTGTCCTTTCAACAGGGCAAAGTTGTTCCTTGGCTGTGGTTTCTGTGGTGGCGTGGTGGTGTGGTGTGGTGGTGTTGGTGGTGGTGGTGGGGTGTTGGTGGTGGCGGTGGTAGGTGTGGTGGTGGTCTGCTGTTTGCTGTCAGCGGTCTTGATAACACAAGGCTCCTCTGTGAAGAAAAAAACAAAAGTTTTGATATTCTAGCAAGGATTGGCTAGGAGCATGCTGCCCCCAGAAAGAAAAAAAAAACGCGAAAGCTTGCTATTTCAATAATGCAGCATGAACACTTTTATCGCCATTGCTATGAGAAGCACTGAATGCAAAATTCTGTAATCTTTGTGTGTGTGTGTGTGTGTGTGTGTGTGTGTGTGTGTGTGTGTGTGTGTGTGTGTGTGTGAATGTGTTTTTATATTTTCCACATTTTTGTGTGATAAACCAAAATATGTTATTCTCATTTATTACAACTGTGTGAACATTCTTAAGTTCTCTAAATCACAAGGTCTTTCCCTCATATAATGTATTCTTATAGGAAACAGATTTTGTGGTGTGTGTGTGTGGGGGGGGGGGGGGGGGGGTACGGGATGGATTAGCCTAGTGGTTAGAACGTTGAGCTTGTGATCTGATGGCCCGAAATCATACCACCACCCAGGCGCCGTTTTCTTTTGTTTCGTTTTTGTTCGCAAAGGTAGTGTTAGTATGTAGAGCATTTCACTGAAGCACACAGGCGTCTTGTTTAGACATTCATCCCAGAAGTCCCAATGTGGCTAACCTTACTGGTGGGTAAAAAACTGTCTCATATGCAAGAATCTCACCATTGGTGAGCTCTAGCCAGGAATGACCACCCCATCCCCCCCCCTCCCCCCCCCCATACACACACACCCATGCACACACACAAAAGATGAGGGCAGGATGAAAAAAGTTGTGTAAACAATCTCTGACATGAAGTAAAGATCATTTTGACTTGACTTGATACACACAACCCCCCCCCCCCCACCCCAACCAAAAAAAAAGTACCATAACAAATGAGTAGCGAGACCACCAAAAAACCACCATAATACTACACAAAAATAGCAATAAGTTTTACCTGTACACTCAGGTGAAAATTGCCCGAAATGGCGATGCTGCGGCAAAGTGATGGTATTTTAAACTATTGTGCCTGCATAGACGGAAGTGGTGTCAGCCCTGGTCCCATATAGAGTGAAGTGAAGAGAAGTGAGTTGCCCGCAACACGTTCAATGCTTATCTCCTAACCCGTATGTGTGGGTGAAGGCAGTATAGTTCAGGTTTCACGTGCATCACGGAACGAAGCCTCTTTCACTGAAGGTGACAGTATAGTTTGTTGAGCACTACACTTAAAGAGTTTATTGCTGTTTTGTTTCCTTTCTTCTCTGCTTGTTTCTGTTTATTATTTTTTTTTGGTTGTAATTTATTCTTTGATTTTGAGGATAATGGAATAAAGCACAGGTTTGAGTCCCGTCCTATCCAACTTTTGCACAGTAACAGAGCCCAGGGCACCAAGAGAGTCCTCTTCTGTATGCATACACACTTTTCTAGCATATTTTATGGGCAACACCACAGCCCGGAAGAGCTTAACCTGGCTTGAAAATAGCAAGTCCGTTGGAAGGAAGGCTGGCACAGTGTAGGCAACAATATATAGTATAAAGGTAAAGGTGTCCCGTAAACTAGGTGGTCGTAGGGGAGCGCGCGAGGCATCAGAGACCTCAGCTTCTATAGGGCCAGCATGTTGAGGGCGGCGCCCATCTCCTCTATCTCGCTGCTTTACCTTCCCTGACCCTGAAGAGGGCAGGTACCCAATTACAGCTGGGTGAACTGGGGAGACTGTACTGAAGCCAAGGAGCGCAAACGGTCACCCATATAAATGGTAACCGCGCTCGACACTGCTTAACTTGACTGGGGAAAGCGAGTGCTCTGACCACTGAGCTAACTACCCCCCGTATAGTATTACACATAATATTAATGATAATATACAATATGATGCACACTGCAGGGCCATCACCACACGAACACACAAAAAAATGTTCACACATACACAAAAGTCCTTTGGATGAGACTATAAACCGAGGCCCCTCTAAACCGAACACACGCAGAACATCTTGCGCACACGTTAAATCCTGTTCCACTTTTCGAAAGAGTATGCCAATGTGTGCTGGTGGGAACAGATGACAAAATGTACAAAACTGCACACACATGAGGACTGGATGTAAAAAAAAAAAAAGCACATGAGTGGTTAATCCATTATCCTCGATATAAAGGAATAAATATTATTTATTTATTCTTATATAAATAAATAAAATAAATAAGCAAGCGCACGCATACACCTGCACATACATACCCCCAAGAATAAACCCCATTTCGAGAAGATGTAACAAACCGCGGTTTAAGTCCCGTCCTACCCCAACTTTTCCACAGTAAAAGAGCCCACGGCAACATGAAAGTTCTCTACTGTAGGCATACACACTTTACTAGCATCTTTGATATAGGTGGTGTTGTTCTTGTGGCGACACTACAGCCCTGAAGAGGGCGGACTGGCTTATTTATTTATTTATTTATTTATTTATTTATTTATTTATTTATTTATTTATTCATTTATTTATTTATTCTTTCTTTCTTTCTTTCTTTCTTTTATATCGAGGATAATGGAATAAGCACTCATGTGCTTTTTTTACATCCAGTCCCCGTGTGTATGCAGTTTTGTAAATATTGTCATCTGTTCCCACTGGCACACAATGGCCTACTCTTACGAAAAGCGGAACAGGATTTAACGTGTGCGCAAGATGTTGTGCGTGCGTTCGCACACGGGGCGTCGGTTTATAGTCTCATCCGAAGGACTCTTGGGGAGAGTGGAGTCAGCACTGATGTTAACTCCAGGGAAAAATCCCCTTAGATATAGCTAGTCAGTTGGAACGAAAGCTGGTACAGTATAAGCAACAATATTATAGTAATGCACATAATGAAAATGATGATACACAATATAATACAACCCAGCATAGTGTCAGTGCCACCATGACATGCACACATACTAAAAGCGCACACACAAACACGAGCGCGTGCACACATGACGGCGCGCATACCCCCCCCCCCCCCCCCCCCCCCCCCCCCCCCCCCCCAAGAATAAGGCCGATATCGAGAAGATATAACAAAGTGCCGGTTTGATTCCCGTCCTACCCCTACTTTTGCACAGTAAAAGAGCACACGGCACCAAGAGAGTGCTCTGCTGTATGCATATACTCTTTACAAGCATATTTGATATGGGTGACGGCCTTGTTGTGGCGACACCACAGCCCCAAAGAGGACAGCCTGGCTTGAATATAGCAAGTCTTTTGGAACAAAAGCTTGTGCAGTGTACAAAGCAATACACAGTATAACATGTAATAATAATGATAAAACATAATATGATGCACCCCAGCACAGTGCAGGGCCGCCACACACATTAAAAAACCGCACAACCAAACACGAACGCGCACACGCACACGCGCGCATACACACCCCTTATAATAACGCTCATTTCGAGAAGATGTGACAAAGTGCTAGGCTGAGTCCCATCCTACCCTGACTTTTGCGCAGTAACAGAGCCCACGACACCTTGCGAGTGGTTTATTGTATGCATACACACTTAACTACCATCTTTGATATGGGTGGCGCCGTTGTTGTGGCGACACTGCAGCCCCAAAGAGAACAGCGTGGCTTGAATATAACCAGTATGTTGGAACGAAAGCTGTGACTGTGTCGGCAACAACACACAGTATTACACATAATAATAATGATAATATACAATACGTTTCACTACAGCACAGAGCAGGGCCGTGGCGACATGCACACACAGAAAAAAACCGCACACACAATCATAAGTGTGCGCACACATGTGATGTGTATGCGTACGTGCATGCCCGTACTGTTTTTGTGTGTGTACAGTTTTTTGTGAGTGCATGTGGCGGTGGTCGCACTATGCTGTGGTGTTTCATATTGTTACATATTGTATAACTATTATCATTAATATTACGTTTAATTCTATGTATTGTTGCGCACACTATACCAGATTTCCGTCCGACAGACTTCCTTTATTCAAGCCAGGCTACCTTTTTCAAGGCTGTGAAGTTGCCACAAGTACAGCGCCACCTGAGATGCTAGTAAAGTGAGTATGCTCACAGTAAAGCACTATCATGGTTCCGTGGGGTCTGTTGCTGTGCAAAAGTCGGGGAAGGACAGGACTCAAACCGGCATTTTGTCATATATTTTCGATATGCGCCTTGTTCTTGGAAGGGGGGGGGGGGGGGGGGGGGGTATGCGCACTCGCATGCATGTGCATCTCACCTTTGTGTACACGGTTTTTGTGTGTATGTGTGTGTGCGTGTGGCAGGAGTCCTGCACTGTGCTGTGGTGTATCAAGTTGTATATTATCATTCATATTATGTGTTATACTATGTATTGTTGCGTACACTGTAACAGCTTTCGGTCTGACAGACTTGCTATATTCAAGCCAGGCTGCCCTCTTTGGGGCTGTGGTGTGGGCATATCCATATCAAACATGCTAGTAGAGTGTGTAGCACAGAGTAGAAAACTCTCATGGTGCTGTGGGGTCTGTAACTGTGCAAAAGGCAGATGATGGATCGGTGGTCTAGGTGGTAACGCGCCTTGCCTAGAAAGCAAAAAGTCCGAGTCATAGTGTGCGGTGGTTCGTACCCCGTTTGAGCCAAAAACTTTCCCCCCATCCATTAGACCCTGAGTGGTGGTATAGGCGCTAGTCTTTCGAATGAGACGATAAACCGAGGTCCCGTGTGTTGCACATCACTATTTAGCGCGAGTAAAAGAACCCACGGCAACAAAGGGGTTGACCCTGGCAAAATTCTGTAGAAAAAAGTCACTCTGAAAGGGAAACAAAATACAGTTGCATGCAGGAAAAGGGAAAAAAATGGGTAGGCGCTGCGCTTGTGGCGACGTGCTCTCCCCGGGGAGAGCAGCCCGAATTTCACGCAGAGAAATCTGCTGTGACATAAAGTGGTACAAAATACAAAAAATCACGGGACTCAAACTGATCTATTGTTACATCTTCTCCATATATACACTTTATTCTTGAGGGTGTGTATGCACGTACACAAACGTGCGCGCACTCGTGTCTGTGTGTGTGCATGTGGTGGCAGTCCTGTACTGTGCTGTGGTGCATTATGTTGTATATTATCATTGATATCATGTGTAATACTATGCATTGTTGCCTACACAATACCAGCTTTCTTTCCAATCGACTTGCTATTTTGAAGCCAGGCTGCCATCTCCAGGGCTGTGGTGTCGCCACAAGAACAGCGCCATCTATATCAAAGATGCTAGTAAAGTGTGTTTGCATAGAGTACAGTACTCTCATGGTGCCATGGGCTCTGTTACTGCGCAAAAGTCGGGTTAATACGTGACTGAAAGCGGCCTTTTGTCAAATCTCCTCGATATGCTCCTTATTCTTTTGTGTGTGTGTGTGTGTGTGTGTGTGGTGTGTGTGTGTGTGTGTGTGTGTGTGTGTGTGTGTGTGTGTGTGTGTGTGTGTGTGTGCGTGCGTGTGTGTGTGTGTGTGTGCGTTGTGTGTGTGTGTGTGTGTGTGTATGTGTTGTGTGCTTCTGTGTGTGTGTGTGTTGTGTGTGTGTGTGTTGTGTGCTTCTGTGTGTGTGTGTGTGTGTGTGTGTGTGTGTGTGTGTGTGTGTGTGTGTGTGTGTGCTGTGTGTGTGTGTGTGTGTGTGTGTGTGTGCGTGTGTGTGTGTGTGTTGTGTGTGTGTGTTGTGTGCTTCTGTGTGTGTTGTGTGTGTGTTGTGTGTGTGTGTGTGCGTGTGCTGTGTGTGTGTGTGTGTGTGTGTGTGTGTGTGTGTGTGTGTGTGTGTGTGCTCTGTGTGTGTGTGTGTGTGCTCTGTGTGTGTGTGTGTGCTCTGTGTGTTTGTGTTGTGTGCTTCTGTGTGTGTTGTGTGTGTGTTGTGTGTGTGTGTGCGTGTGTGTGTGTGTGTGCGTGTGTGGTGTGTGTGTGTGTGTGTGTGTGTGTGTGTGTGTGTGTGTGTGTGCTCTGTAGGCTATCTGTGTGTGTGTGTGCGCGCGCGCACGCTGTGTGTGCGTGCATGTGCACTTTCAGCCATCTGACTTAGAAAGAGGACGTAAGAGGCTAAAAATAGTCAAACTCGCCGCGTCTACGCATGCTCAGCAAACGGGCTTCCTGTCAAGCTCACATTGTTGTTGGCGTGTAATGCTTGTTCATCCACAAGGTAAGTTATCAGTTTTCCTCTTCTATTCAGGTTTCCGAAACAAACTAGTCCTGTCAATACTGTTGCTGTTTGTCTGCAAACAAGATCGTTTCATTGTTGTAGTCATTAAAGGCGAAAATTGACAGAATATGGCCTCAGAAATGCAGAGTAGGCCTATAGCATTGTCATGGGGAGTGCTATCAGCTATCTCGTGCATGGCACGTGCTGTCAGTCCGTGCAGGACTGTGACAGTGGCAGTGTAGGTCTTAGGTGTGGAGGGCTTCGAGACTGATGTGAATAGTGTATTGTATTTTGTATTTCGTTGTATTGCAATGCATTGCAATGTTCTAACCACTAGGCTATCCGTGCTCAGTGTCTGTATGTATGTCTGTGTGTTGTCTGCAGGATGGACAGACGGACAGACAGAGTGGCTGTGTACCAGGTAAGTATTGGTGACTGTGTGTGGTTTTGGTGTGTTAGCATAAACTACATCTCTCTCTCTCTCTCTCTCTCTCTCTCTCTCTCTCTCTCTCTCTCTCTCTCTCTCTCTCTCTCTCTTCTCTCTCTCTGTATGTGAACGCTTATCTGTCACCCTTGAAAAATAAAGATTTATTCATATTCATTCATTCATTCATTCTTATTAAATTTTATTCATTCACTCACTCTGTCTGTCTGTCCTCCCCCTCCCTCCCTCCCTCCTTCATCTCTCCCCCCTCTCTCTCCCCCAGTGTGTGTGTGTATGTTGTATGTTGTGTGTGTGTGTGTGTGTGTGTGTGTGTGTGTGTGTGTGTGTGTGTGTGTGTGTGTGTGTGTGTCTCTCTCTCTCTCCCCGAGTGTGTGTGTGTGTCTCTGTCTGTCTCTCTCCGAGTATGTTGTGTGTGTGTGTGTGTGTGTGTGTGTGTGTGTGTGTGCGCGGTCGGCGTGTGGCGCGCGCGCGCGCGCGAGTCTAATGTGAATTTTTATTTCAAGGATAAGAAATATTCCACTATGTTACTTTTTTTTTTTTTTACATCTAGTCCCCGTGTGCATGTGGCTTAGCAACTCGTGTCATCCATTCCTTCCCATTTTTCCGAAACGGGGAACAAGTTTTTAACCTGTGCGCAAGATGTCTGGTCTTGTACACGGGACTTCGTTTATAGTTCCGAACGAGGGACTTCGGTGGACTGATGGTACTGATTGTTAACTCCAGAGGGAAAGTTCCTTTGAATGGGCGTCTCTGTGATGGTTTGAATTTGGGCTCAAACTCCGACCTGTCATCATGAACGCAGTGCGCAACACCTTAAACCACCAGGCTGTTCGGCCCCCAGGCTATGTCGCAGAGAGGGAAGAGAGGGGGGAGAGAGAGGGGGGGGAGAGGGAGAGAAAGAGAGAGGAGAGAGAGGGAGAGAGGAGAGAGAAGAGAGAGGAGAGAGGAGAGAGAGGAGGAGAGAGAGATGAGAAGAGAGAGAGAGGGAGAGAGAGGAGAGGAGAGGGGAGAGGAGAGGAGAAGAGGAGAGAGAGGAGGGGGAGAGAGAGAGAGGGAGAGGGAGAGAGAGGAGGGAGAGAGAGAGGAGAGAGGAGAGAGAGAGAGAGAGAGGAGAGAGAGAGAGAGAGAGAGAGAGAGAGGGGCTGTGTGTGTGAGTGAGTGAGTGAGAGAGTGGGACACGTGCATTGTTTATGTATATTTTTTTGCTTTCCTTTATTTTAGTGTTTGACCTCTCATTGTTCGTAGCAATTTCTGTAGTTACAGGAGATTGGTAATTTGTTATTTTGGCTTTTGAGATGATGAGGAATAATGATGAATTATGATGATGATTATGATATTGATGGCGATTATGAATGATAATGATGAACATCACATCATCATCATCATCATCATCATCATCATCATCATCATCATCATCATCTTATTATTTTTATCATTATCAAATTTGGCGTTAATCAGACAAGGTAGATTATGGACTGATGCAACAAAGTGGGAATAGTTCCCACATAGTTCACAGATTGTTGCAGGCTATGAGGGAACTATCCCTTCCTTGTGGCATCAGTTCAAGCTCTACCTCGTCTGAACGGCGCCAAATTTGATAATAATAAAAATAATAGTTATATCCACCAGCCCCCCCCCCCCCCCCCTTCAACACGTTACATCAGAGATTGTGACATGGTGTGTTGATACCCCCCCTCTACCCCCACTCCCCACCTCTCAACAGTTATATCAGATTTGACTGGTTGTTGGTCCCTGCAACACGTATATCACAGATTGTGGCTGTGTGTGACCCCTACCCCCCCCCCTCCCGTCAACACGCTTATAAGTCACGATTGTGTGGCATGGTGTGTTGACCCCCCCCCCTTCCCCCCCCTTCTCAACACGCTATATCAATTTGCATGGTGTGTTGACACCCCCCCCCCCCTTGTCAACACGCTATATCACAGATTGTGACATGGTGTGTTGACAGCCCACCCCCCCCTTCCCTCCCCCTTCCTCAACACGCTATATCAGTATATTATGACATGGTGTGTTGATACCCCCCCTTCTACTCCACACCTCGTCATAACAGCTATTCAAGCCACAGATTGTGACATGGTGTGTTGACACCTCCTCCTCGCCACCCCTGCGGCAACAAGGCTATATATCACAGGTTGTGACATGGTTTGATAAAGGGGACTGGATAGCCTGGTGGTTAAAGCGTTGTGTGTTGCGCTGTGATCCGACGCCTGCATTAAGCCCATGTTCAAGCCACCACTGAGATTATACCTGTTCATGGGGATTTTCCCCATACAGTCAACATCAGTGCCAACTCCACTCCCCGAAAGTTCGTGGGATGAGACCGAGCCATTTTACATTTTACTGTTTACGCCGCTTTTAAAGTCCCGGCAGATTTCTGTGCGTGAAATTCTGTGCTGTTCTCTCCGGGGAGAGTGCGTCACCACAAGAGCAGAGCCACCCTTTTTTTTCTTTTCCTGTCGGCAGCTGTATTTGTTTCCCTATCCAGTGGATTTTTTCAACAGAAATTTGCCAGGGAAAACTCCCTTGCTCCCGTGGGATCTTTTACGTGCGGTAAGTAATGATGTTTAACACACGGGATCTCGGTTCATCGTCTCATCTGAAAGACTAGCCCCCAGACCATCACTCATACTGTAATGGATGCGGGAAAAGTTTTGGGCCCAAATGGGATTCACACCACCGCACACTTCGACGCGTAGTTTTCGCTCTTTAGACAGGCGGGTTACCTCTAGACTACCGAGGTGAGGCCCCGTACGGTGTGTGAACATACGCAGAATATCTTCCGCACGCGTTGAAATATTTTCCGGTATTTGCTCCCTCCTCTTTTGTGAGCCATGGGATCAGAGACAATGTTCTGTTATTGCACAATGCTCAGTGACGATGAAGATGATGACACAATGCTGCTGTGGAAGTTCCTCTGGTTTGAGACTACGGGACAGGGCTGTCAGGAGATCTCCTTTGAAGATCTGCTGACCACAATCAAAAAAACGAAAACTGAAGTGGTATGGACACGTCGCAAGATCAACAGGGCTTGCCAAGACGATTCTGCAGGGAACTGTGCAAGGCGGGAGAAGGAGAGGCAGGCAGAGAAAGAGATGGGAGGACAACATCCGAGAGTGGACGGGCCTCAGGCTGAGTGACACCCTGAGAAAGGTCAAGGACAGAGGGAAATGGAGAGAGCTGGTTGCGAGGTCTTCCGTGGCGCCCCTACGGTCTAAATAGACTACGGGATAGAAGAAGAGAAGAAGAGACGACAGGGCTGTACTCACACTTCCTAACACGATAATGATATCCAGGCGTTAACTGGGCCAGAGAGATACAGACACCGGCAGTGTTGGTCAGGCAATTTGAGCAACACTCTCAAAATCGCTTCCACAAAGTGGATGAAGCTCCACTGTGGTTCCAGTCTTCCCACTGAGCCCGCAAAACACCCACTCTGGGTAGGAGTAGGCCAGAGTCAATAAAATTTCCTGTGGCTGTGATAAGATTCGAACTCGTGATCTTCCAGTCCGCAATCCAGGGCGCTGACCACTGCGCCATGGCGGCTAAACACATTTCAAAACATGTTTTGCTTTTCAGAGAATGGGCCATTTGTACCGGTAGGAACATATGAATACATTTACAAATATCACTATAATTATACAAATATCGTTTAATATCACTTTAAGTGAACAGACGTAAAATCAAAGACACGCATTTACAAAACCACATACACACTGGAAACAGCTGTAGAGAAAAACCAAAGAAAGATGAATTAAAAAAGCGAAAGCGAGCAAACACCGAAGAAAGGAACGTGAACCAGAAAAGAGGGATGCCAAGAACCAAAAAACAAAGGGAAGAAAGTGCAGAGAAAAGCTAACAGTGCGAGAAACAGAAGGAGAAGAAATAGAAACGGAAAGAGCACGAACAAGAAAAGGTCGAAGATTATGAAGAAGCAGACGAATTGGAAGTACAAGAAACAGAAAACAATTCAGATTAAAACAGAAGAATACAAAAAACAGAACAAATAAAAGGGAAAACGGATGAAAAAGAACACGACACAGAAAAAAGAGAAAAGAAAAACAATGACAGGAAAAGAAAAGACGAACAGGAGACAAAATATCAGAAAAAGAGAAAAAAAGTGTTAGCAATGATAACAGGGGTACGTAAAAATGAAAAAAAAAATGTAGAGAAAAAAGTGTTGGTAATAATAACAGGGGTACCTTAAAATTGAAAATTTGCAGAGTAAAAAGTATTAGCAAAGATAAGTGTGGTACGTAGAAATGAAAAACATTTGCAGAGAAAAAAGTCTCTAGGGAGTTAAAAATTAATCTGACACATAATTTCTCGAAAGTTGTCTCTCCATTTCTTGGCTGGGTGGATTTTTATCATTCAGAGTTCAAAACGACAGAGGATGGCTAAAACTATGCATTAAATCCTGTGTAATAGACGAAAGCAGAGCTCGGAGGCTATATTCACTAAGAAGCAACAACCAAAACAAGTGTTTGAATGTGGTAAAACACATTTGTCTGCAAAGAAGGGGGGGGGGGGGGGGGGGGGGAGCTCGAAGCTGAAGCTAACTTTCAAGAGCAGATTTGAACACTTTGCTTGAATTCGAGTTCCTATGAAACAGATACAAGGTGGAAATTTTCGACGGCAGTTGTGCCTAAAAATTTCGATTTGAAATTCAAATTCTTTGTTTTCTGTCATCCCTTTATCAATATGGAGGATATTACATAATATCAATGAACAAAATCATAACTGAACAAATTACATGCACGTACAATGTAACTGGAACAAAAACTGTTTACTCATATCAACATGTTTTAACAAAGTTTACATGTTATTTCTGATAGTATACATCATTTTAAGAACATTAAGCAGATTATTTTTATTTGATGAAGAAAAGAGTTTTTCATACTGCAAAGTGTTTGGATGTTTAATGTCATATTTGGTAAACATTTTAAACAAGTTTCACCAATATCACCACTATTGCATTTTGTACAGTAGCTTTAATTTTTCTGAACTCCTCAAAATAGAGGATATTATTAATAACTATTATGCAGACTGTTATCATTTGAGCGAAACTGAGCAAATCGAAAAGAAACATCGGATGGCTATGAGAGCAAATACTTTTCAAAACAAAACTCTGTTTTAAACATTCCATAATTTGTATAAATGTCTTCTGGATTCACAACTGTGTTCCATCCGCCTGTGAATAACTGCGTCACATAAGCATTGCTTGACTTTGGTTTTAAACCAATTGTAACTGCGTTCAACATTTTGTTGATTCAACCAGATCCCACAAAACCCTAGCTCATGTAATGTACTTTTGATGCTGGTCAGATAATCTGAAGAAAATTTTTGCGTGATATATAGTTGATACAATAATCTGTACACTAAACAGGAAAACTTGGCGAGGTGACAGCCCCGATATGGCCTGTGTGGTCGGCGGGGCTATAAACAACATGATTGGATTGGATTGGATCAGGAAAACTTAACTGCATTTTGACCTGTACATAATCTGTACCAAAAGCATCACGTCCTTTTAATTGTGACATAAAATGAAACTTTTCCGACTTTAAAAAATCCCCATGAAGGTAGGAGTAGACCCTCTCATTTTAGGAATCAAAATTCAAAAAATTTTCAAAATTCAAAATTCAAAATTTTATTTCAAGAAAAAACTGCAACTTACCTGCCATATCCGCTCGTTCATAGCCCTAAATCTCTCAGTTGTACGTCAACATCAGTACCACAGCGCTTTCAAACAATTCAATCCTAACACCAATAGGTGAAAGTACAGTGTTGCTCTTTCCCAAAAGGGCAGACGTTGCTTTAGAGGCTTGGTTTAAATTAACAAGTCATGTCGTGCGACCTTATGCCTATTCTACTGATTATCTAAAGCTTAAGCCAAAATGAAATAGGAAGGGAAGGTAGTGAAGGTGATGATGCACACTTGAGGTAAATTGAGAACAGACATGGGATAAATGGATGCCTGACAAAATTGTGTGTGTGTGTGTGTGGTGTGTGTGTGTGTGTGTGTGTGTGTGTGTGTGTGTGTGTGTCTGCATGTGTGTGTGTGTGTGTATGTGTGTGTGTGTGTGTGTGTGTGTGTGTGTGTGTGTGTGTGTGTGTGTGTGTGTGTGTGTGTGCGTGCTTATGTGAATATGTTTTTTGGGGGAAGAGGAGGGGAATCAGAGTTGATTTTGTAGAAGAGGAACTAAAGGGACACTGATGAATGGAAGGAGGGGGTAGGTTATGTGCGATAGGTGTGTGTGTGTGTGTGTGTGTGTGTGTGTGTGTGTGTGTGTGTGTGTGTGTGTGTGTGTGTGTGTGCGTGCGCATTCGAATTTGTTAAGACTATTAATTGTCATTGATTGCTTGTGTGTTGTATAGGTCGAATGCAAGCGCTTTGATTTGTTTTCGCAAGATATAGCGCTATATAAATTCCATTTATTATTATTATTACTATTATTATTATTATTATTATTATTATTATTATTATTATTATTATTATTATTATTATTATCATCATCATCACCATTAGCTTTTGGAAATAGAAATAAAAGGCTGGAAAATAAAACAGGGGGCTTTTTTGAATAATTGTTCTTTATTTTGGGCTCGTTTTTATTTGGTCTACTAGGTTCTTTTGTCAGGTGGGAGAAAAGGGTATAATATGCATGGCTAGGTAAATGAGAATAGAATATAAAAAAAACTTAAACATTAATTAGCAGTTTTTTCTCCCTGGTCTCTTTTAATTCAACTCGGGTTCTTTTGAAAACAAACACGATTTTTCAAAAATACAGTAGGCCAGAATTGCTGATTTGAGAACTGGAAAATTGTAAGTAAACAATGAGGAAATGCAAAAAAATAAGCAAGAAACAACTGTAACTTTGGACTTGTTCCTTCGTTTGTCTACGTAATTTTAGTTCTTTGAAAACAGCCACAGTCTGTTTGAAAACAAAGGTAGACTACCGGAAACCACTGAGCTGATTCCAGAACTGGAATATTGTCATGAAAAATCCCGTTAGTGTAGCATTAGAAACAACTGTGGTTTGTTGATTCGATGAGTGATTCGTTATTAAAAAAACAACAACACACACTTCCAAACCATTGTGTCAGAACTATGTACTATTATGTCTATGTGCAATTGTGTCCACATGCATGTATGCATGCATGGAGGCAAACAAGCCAGCTGACTGACAGCCCTTTCCCAGTTGCTAATGTTAATTGCTAACACTGACCTATACACTAACCTTTATTTCTTAACCTGAACCCACATGTGGACACAAAGGCAGGTGGATATCATTGTACGAGACGTGACACAGAAACAAACGTTTTTTCGTTTCTTGCATTTTTAAGTGTGGAGGAGGTTTTATTTGTTTTTTATAAGGGAAAGGGGGGTGTTAGGAGGGTGGGAGTGGATAGCTGTATGTGGGAAGGGGCATAAGAAAATAATGGCTTAGTCGTCTGTGTGAGTGAAAGTGAGAGCAAGATTAGGGAATGGGCGAACATGTTGTGTTTGTTTTGGTAAGAGAGGAAAGAAAATGCTTTTAGCAAAGTAAATACTTATTCGAATGTGCGCTGCACTCGTGGCGACGCGCTCTCCCGGGGAGAGCAGTCCGAATTTCACGCAGAGAAATCTGCTGTGACATGAAGTGGCATAGAATAGAATATAATAGAAGAATAGAATAGAATGTAAAAAGGTGGGGGTAGGTGTGGAATGTAGTTACACATATAATTACTTTTTGTGCATACGCGCGCGCGCGCGTGCGTGCGTGCGTGTTTGCGGTGCGCTCTTGAAAGTTAGAGATATTACGCACACCTAAATACATGCATGGATGCATTAAAGACGGAAGAGTGTGCATACGCATTCCATCACTCTCTATGTTTACATTTTGTTTAGATCAGATAAACTGTTGGTTGAAAAAACAGAATTAAAAGCATAAGATCCCCTAAGTCAGAATGCAGTACCTATCTGGTGGGCACGAAAAGGTTGCAAACACAAAATCTCACTATTGGTGAACATC
>CM060328.1:2803332-2815832 GCA_030674155.1 Stramonita haemastoma | reverse complement strand
CCACTTTATGTCAAAGCAGATTTCTCTGCGTGAAATTCGGGCTGCTCTTCCTGGGGAGAGAGCGTCGCCACAAGTGCAGCGCCTACCCATTATTTTTTTTCCTGTCTGCAACTGTATTTGTTTCCCTATCAGAGTGGCTTTTTTTCTACAGAATTTTGCCAGGGACAACCCTCTTGTTGCCAGGGGTTGTTTTACGTGCGCTAAATAATGATGTGTAACACACCGGACCTCGGTTTATCGTCTCATCGGAAAGACTAGCACCCAGACCACCACTCATGATCTAATGGATGGGGGGAACGTTTCGGGCCCAAACGTTGACTTATCTGTATTATTGCAAGCAAGATTGTTTCCCTTTCTTCCGTCTTTTTTTTTTGACTGAACTACTGCAATGTAACCATTTAATTTTGTGTTGATTTACAATCATACCGCTTTTTTGGTGTTGTGTGTTGTTTTTTGTGAAGTTGGGGGGGGGGAGGTGGATGCGAGAGGGGATTGTGTGTGGGTAGGTCGATGTGTGGGGGTCCGGGGGGAGGGGGTATGATATAGGGTTTTTATTTTGTTCTTTTGTTTTTCTCTTTTCTTTTCCTTTTTTTTTTTTTTTTTTTTTGGGGGGGGTGGGGGTGGCGGGGGTAGTTTTGCTTTCAAGTTTTAATACAAAATGGAAGGAGACGCCTTTGGCTTCACCGAATCTGTATCATTAATTTAGGATAGAAATTAACTACACGACAAAGAAATACAAGATCTCTTAGTTCTTTTAACTATACAGGCAAAAAACACAAGATCTCTTAGTTTTTCTGAGCATATCTCGTGCAAACTTTGTATTTTGAGAGAAATTTAATCTGTATCACTTTGGTTATTCTTTCTGTTCATCTTTCTCTTTCTTTCTTGCTTTGTTTTTTTCGAATATCTCTCTACTCTCTCGTTCTCTACGCTCTTCTCTCGTCTCCTTCTCGCTCTCTCTCTCCTCTTCTCTCCTCTCTCTCTCTCTCTCTCTCTCTCTTCTCTCTCTCTCTCTCTCTCTTCTCTCTCTCTCTCTCTCTCTCTCTCTCTCTCTCTCTCTCTCTCTCTCTCTCTCTCTCTCTCTCTCTCTCTCTCTCTCTCCTCTCTCTCTCTCTCTCCTCTCTCTCTCTCCTCTCTCTCTCTCTCTCTCTTCTTCTCTCTCTTCTTCTCTCTCTCTCCTCTTCTTCAAAGTCATGAGGAGATTGTACGTTTCATAAATAAACCAGGTTAGAAAGATTTATTTATTTATTTATTTATCTATTTATGTCACAGCACATTTCTCTGCGTGAAATTTGGGCTGCTCTCCCCGAGGAGAGCGCGTCGCCACTAGTGCTGCGCCACCCTTTTTTTTTTTTCTTTTTCCTGTCTGCAACTGTATTTGTTTTCCTATCAAAGTGGCTTTTTTCTAAAGAATTTTGCCAAGGACAACTCTCTTGCCGTGGGTTCTTTTACGTGCGCTGAATAATGATGTGTAACACACGGGACATCGGTTTATTTCTCATCTGAAAGACTAGCACCCATACCACCTCTCACGGTCTAATGGATAGGGTAAAAGTTTTGGGCCCAAACGGGATTCGAACGACCACCGCACACTCCGACCCCAACTTTTCGCTTTCTAGACAGGGACGTTACCTCTACACCACCAATCCATCACAGATAACACGGCGTGAAAATAGCAGCCTGTTAACAACCCTAGAGAAATGATTTGTCAGAGACCGACAGGAGTGTTGTACACTTTTCCATGATGAGCAAACTACACTATTTTCTCTTTTTTTTCCCCTATTTATTGTCTTCAGTCAGAGTATAGCTGCGTATATGGCGAAGAACTTGAAAACAGCCATACACGCCAACTTCTTACCCATACCAGTGTGTACTTACTGTCTGGGGGCGGGATAGCTCAGTGGTCAGAGCACTCGCTTTCCCCAAGCTAAGGTTAAGCAGCATCGAGCGCGGTTACCAAGTGGATGGATGACCGTTTGTGCGTCTTGACTTCAGTACAGTCCCCCCAGTTCACCCAGCTGTAAATAGGTACCTGCCCTTTTTAGGGTCGGGGAAGGTAAAGCAGCGAGAGAGAGGAGATGGGCACCGCCCTCAAGAGAGCAGAGGTCTCTGATGCCTCGCTCCCCTATGACCACATAGATTATGGGACACCTTTACCTTTTACTTTTTACTTACAGTCTCACAGTGATTACCAGGTGGGATGCGTGAGCCAGAGAGCATTTTCTGAGTGACTCTCAAGGTGTTGGAGCTGCGCTGGGGAACACCCTACAGAAACGATGACAACTTTTGAAAAAAATATCTGTGTGTTTGTCTATCCCATCTGACAGTCTGGATGGGTAGGCCTATATGTAAATATGAATTTTTTTTAACTAAACTGGCGATTTTTACATAAAAATCAATGATAACTACAAGAGTCTGTAGTTAAAAAAAAAAGAGCTATGACTGAAATTTAGCATAGGCCTACCTACCCTTCTACAGTCTGATGGCCATTAAATTCCTGCTTTCCTCTACAGTAAAAGGGAAGTTTTAAGGGCCTGCAATTCTGGCGTGTCTCTGAGCCAATATTTTTTGCAAACAACAAGACGTCACAAGACATGGCAAGCGCTTTGATTTGTTTGCTCTACAAGATTGAGCGCTATATAAATTCTATATGTCACCATCATCATCATTATGATTATTATTATTATTATTATTATTATTATTTATTATTATTATTATTATTATTATTACAAAAGGTTATATTGTAATGTTTCAAACATGAAAAGAAAACAAGCCCAAAAGGACAAAAGCGAACAAATGAGTATGCTACCTTTTCATACTGTTGACATTCATCTGAAAACAGTGCTTCAAGTATGTCACAGTGGAAGCCAAATGTCGTCCAAACATCTCTACATGGAGGTTGAGTTTTTGTTTTTTGTTTTTTTTTTGGGGGGGGGGGGGATTATGTAGGGAGGGAGGGGTGTAAGTTGATTCACCCATGTCACTATACAGACAGTTGTGATGAGCATGCACGCCAACAAACAAACAAAAACAAAAAACCAACGAATTTTCAATGATAATTATACTAGTGTATAGACTTAAAAAACCGCTCAATCTTGTAAAGCAAACACATCATTACATTTTGTCCTTAGTATAATCTGTCTGTTGAATGTTTCACAGTGGACTTGCATCGCTTACAAGATCTGTTCATTCTTTCTTGGTTAAGTGAAGGCATTTCCTTTTAGATTTGGATATCGAGCACATAACAAAAGTACCTCTTCTTTGACTAAACGCATTTAGGTGCACCAGCTTTAAATCATACCCTCCACCACCCCACACCCCACCACCTCACCCCCACCCCTTATCTTCCGTCTTCATTTGCCAGAATTATTTTCCTGTAAGTTCTACTTTAGAAAGACACCAAAACAAAAAGAAAACAATGCCAAACAAATGATGAAACACACACAAAAAAAACCCGAAACATTAGTGACTGTACTGATATTAAATATTTTTAAAAAAACAACAACACCAAAACCCGGAGGCTCATTAGTGCGCTGCTATTTCACTGAGGCAGTGGCGCCATCTAAATGTCACCCTCTGCCGTACAACTACAGTAATTGTCTCCCCTTACCAATCCTCCAAAGGGGAAAAAACTCCCCGGCAATTGTGGAAGGTGTCATGGTATAAGCCTACAGGTGATTTAACCGTTTCAAAGGTGAGCTGATAAGGCCAGTGAAAAACTTTCCAAACAACTAGGTGGTAAAAAAGGGGATATTAAAAAAAAAATCAAATTAAGAAAATAGCTAAATACCAGCCGCCCTGGCGCAGTGGTTAGCTCCTAGAGTTACAGGCTTGAAGGTGGCAGGTTCGAATTCTATAGTCGTGCGAATTTTTCCGACTCCGGCGGTCTCCCGCTCAGAGTGAGTTTGCTATGGGCTCATTTGGAAGACTGGGACCACACAGTCAAACTTCATCCACTTTAGGGATACAATTTTGAGAGTGTTGCTCAAATTACCTGACCAACACCGCAGGTGTTTGTATCTCTCCGGCCGGTTGCCCCCAGGATATATTAGGATAGGATGCTTAGAGTACAACCCTGTCAAGAAGTCTCAAAGCACATGCACTTCCATAGCAGGAGCATCACATCATCCTCGTCACCATTGATTACCAGGCATAAAAGGAAAATTATCTCTGATTGTGTGACCCAGTTGCTCTTATCACATGGTGACCTCAGTTTCGGTTTTCCCATACACTTCTGTGCCCGTGGTGAGTTTGTGTCAAAGCCTTCGAGGGTTGAAGGTTAAAGGGAGAAGATCGTTGAAGGTTTCTTTCGACTTGTCATCTATCTTACTGGTACACAATGACCTAATCTTCTGAAAGGCAGAACGGGTCTTAACGCGTATACAAGATGCTCTGTGTGCGCTCGCACAAGGGTACTCGGTTTATAGTCTCATCCGAAAGACTTGAGGAGAGTGGAGTCGGCACATGTTAACTCCAGAGGAAAACAACCCCCGGACGAGCGCATAATGATGTGCTACATTGTAGTTGGAACCCAGGCCCTCAGATTGCCAACAAAACGCTCTAACCACTAGGCTACCCATCCCCTATAAACTTTAGAAATATCATTACATTACTTTTTTTTCATAGTGTATTACGTGCTTGTCTTTTTTTTTCTTCACCTCCTTCATCTTCCTATTTTTTTAATGATATAATTCTAATCAGGCTTTACATTATTACGGTCTTTAATTCTATTTGAAATGAGTGTGTCCATTGTGAGAAGATAACTCTCATCATCGCAAACCTTGGTACAGTTTGCTACTGTAGAGTTACGTTTTAAAAAAAAAAAAAAAAAGGAGAGAGAGAGAGAAAAAAAAAAGAGTTCCCTCGGTTTGTCCAATGATGTCTGTCTGTATCTTTCACAACTTTATCCCAAGTCTTTTTATTCAGACAGTTGTTCTTGCTCCATTTGAAAGCCATAGATTTGTAATTGATGCCCCCCACCCCACCCCCTCACACACACAGGCTCTCTGTCTCTGTCTCTGCATCTGTCTCTCTCTGTCTCTCTCTGTCTCTCTGTCTCTGTCTCTGTCTCTGTCTCTGTCTCTCTCTCTCTCTCTCTCTCTCTCTCTCTCTCTCTCTCTCTCTCTCTCTCCTCTCTCTCTCTCTTTGTGTCACACACACACACACACTCTGTCTCTGTCTGTCTGTCTGTCTATCTGTCTGTCTGTCTGTCTGTCTGTCTGTCTGTCTGTCTGTCTGTCTCTCTCTCTCTCTCTCTCTCTCTCTCAGTCACACACACACACCACACACACACCACACACACACACACACACACACACACACACACACACACACACACACACACACACACACACACCTTTTTTTCCCTTAATATATTCTTATTCTGATGGTGTGGGGATTCAGTTGTTTTTTTTTTGGGGGGGTAATTTCATCTCAACTACTGGATGTAACCCAAACGGTCCAAGATTTCGCGGGCTTTTTTGCGGCCATGGACTAACAACACAATGTCTCCGCTCTTAGATGGCTTCCTCTCGCTTTCAGAGGAGTCGTGTTATAGGTGTATTCAATTTGCTTTCAATCAGGCAATTTGTGCCCGTTTAATGGAGAAGTGTACCTTTACATTCAGCGAAATATTAGTAGTATCAGACTGAGAAAAGCGGTAAGGGAAGACTTTGGACTGAGAGAGAGAGAGAGAGAGAGAGAGAGAGAGAGAGAGAGAGAGAGGAGAGAGAGAGAGAGAGAGAGAGAGAGAGAGAGAGAGAGAGAGAGACGAGAATCAAATCAAATCAAATCAAATCAAATCAAATCAAATCAAAATTATATTTCCAAATGGTACATTGAGTAAGCAATAAATTTGCTTTTTTCATCGAGAGCAATGAGAGAGAGGAGAGAGAGAGAAGAGAGAGAGAGAGAGAGAGAGAGAGAGAGAGAGAGAAGAAGAGAGAGAGAGAGAGGAGAGGAGAGAGAGAGAGAGAGAGAGAGAGAGAGGGATGAAGTAGAGAGAGAGGTGATGATTATTATGTATGAAAGATGTCTTGGTTTTCTTTCTTACTCTATCTCTCCTGTTTGATCTTTTGTCATTTTGGAAAGTCAAAGTTTTGCCGGAGAGATAGTTTGTTTTGTTTTTTTGCAGTGTGTGTGTGTTGTGTGTGTGGTGTGTGTGTTGTGTGTGTGTGCTGTGTGTGTGTGTGTGTGTGTGTGTGTGTGTGTGTGTGTGTGTGTGATAAGTACATTTTGTAAAACACATTGTATCAAAACAAAGAGGAAGAAAAGAAAATCTATGATAGCGTCAGATTACTCAAACCAACTTGCAAAATCTTTATTCCAAAGATGGGGGTTTTTTTTTTTCGTTTTCTTTGTTTTCTGTTTTGTTTTGTTCCTTACTCATTCTTTGACTTTTATGATGAAAGGAAAACGCTCAATCTCTTGGAAAAAAAAGGATTTGCTTGAATTGATAAATTAACAGTTCTCTGAAGATGATCCGTGTTCGTTGCCTTGTGAAAAGGATATCATGACTCAATATTGCAATGTTCTGTCTATCTACAAGCTGTCGGTTCAGTCAACAAAGATGATGACATCAATCATCTTTTGAAATCTGGCACGTAAACACTCTGACAAAAAAAAAAAAAAAAAAAAGATAAACAGATAAATAAAATGAGAAGATGCATATCAGCACACTGTTCTCTTCTGTATAAAGGTAAAAGGTAAAAGGTGCTTCCATGACTGTGTGGTTCTCAAGGGAGCGAGGCGTCAGAGACTTCAGCTTCTCTAGGGGCCAGCATAATGAGGGAGGCGCCCATCTCCTCTCCCTCGCAGCTTTACCTTCCCTGACCCTAAAGAGGGCAGGTACCCATTTACAGCTGGGTGGACTGGAGAATTGTACTGAGGCCAAGGCGTGCAAACGGTCCCCATCCACTTGGCAACCACGCTCGATGCTGCTTAGCCTTAGCTTGGGGAAAGCGAGTGCTCTGACCACTGAGCTATCCCGTCTCCTTCACAAACACAAATACAAAAACAAAATATTCGGAAAGTTTTAAGAGACACGTCTGAGACCTTGTATTCTGTGAGGAAGAGCAAACGAAAAAAATAAAAAAAATAACACTGTAGTGAAGATACACTTTTTTGCAAAAAAACAGATACAGCAGAAGAGTCTGTATCAAAGTTGCACTAGTTTGGAAACAAAGAACTCATCACTGGAATTTCTGATGGTTTCCTTTCAGTCAGTATGTGTTGCATATGTATGTTAACCGTTAAGGAAAACGATATACTGAGGCTGGTTTGTGTGTGTAGTGCGTGGGGGGGGGGGGGTCGAGGGGCGAGGGTGGTGTTCATTTAATATCTCCTCTCTTTTTTTCTTCTTGTTATCTTGAGAGAGAGGGGGAGAGAGGGAGAGGGGGACAGAGAGAGAGGGGGGGGGTAGAGAGAAGGGGGAGAGAGATTTCTACATAAATGGCATTCCAGTAGAAATGTAGTCCAGAAAACAGCGAAAAACAAATTGCAGGAAAAAAGAAAGAAACATGTACAGCCTTTGAAATACATGACCGACTTTCCTACGTACAAAGATGAGCTAAGAAAACAAAAGAAACAGAAATATGAAAATAAAATAACAACAACAACAATTTTTAATGACTAGGAGACAAAAAAAACAAAACACCTCAGTAATGAGTTTCAACCTTCTCTCCACCACACCACATCACACCAATCTACAGCTTTCTCTCGCTGCATCTTCTTCCAACAACACTCTGACTACCAGGTCTATATTTCACCGAATGGAAAGGTAAACTTAGACCTCCATCAAAAGGAGGCGAACAGCCTGATTGAATGCAAATTGAATACACCAGAAACGGAGAGAGGACTGGGCCACTACAAGCCAGAGAAGACAGCAGTAGCCTAGTCCAAGAAGTGAGAGACAGATACACTGTGTTAACTGACCGCGCTGAAATGAACCTAGGCCTGCCTGCCTGTCTGCCTGCCTGCTGCCTGCCTGCCTGCCGAAGCTAGGCATAGCTGGGGTCTGTCTCTGAAACCAGATCTGCTTACTGTCATTGAGATATGGGTTTTGAGAAGGAGGAGGGGAGAAAGATTGTACGATGGATTGAGAGAGATGGTAAAAGAACAAGGGTGGGGTTGTGGGTGCGGGTGGGGGTGGGGGGTTCTGTTTTGTTATGGTTTAGTTTGGTTTTCTTGTTCTTTTGTGAGTTTCTTTTTTTTATGATAGAAAATTTGAACGGTATAGTAGTAAGTTTACAAGAACAATCCAAAAAAAAAGGCAGAAAGAAATCTTGAAGTTAAAAAGAGTTTGGTTAGAGAAGTTGAGAGAGGCGAGTTTTTTTCGGGTTTTTTTTTCTTTCAAATTCTGTCAGGTTTTTTTTTTTATTGTTTCTTTTTCTTCAGTTTTTTTTAAAGACGCTCTCTGATTTGGTGTTATCATTGAAAGACACTCTCCGTGTTTCGATACTACAATAATACTGTAATCCATCTCTTTGATGTTACTGGTTTCGGTGCTATTCTGGAAAAGAAAAATAAATTAAATGTTTTCTTTTAGGGTTGGGTTTTTTTTTTTTCACTGGCTTGGAATATTTAATCATCGGCTCGCTATCTATCTCCCTTGGGGTGAGAAAGAGTATCTTAGAAGCAGGTAAGGTACTTAGTTGATGGGGGGTGGGGAGGGGGGGGGGGGTAATTAGCTCAGTTTAGATGAGTTAAAGTTCGTAACAGCACACTGTGGCTGGCATTCAAACGACACCACTGCAATAGTGAAGTGACGATAGAGGAATCTGGTTTCCTTCGCTTTTGGATTTTTATGTTTGGTTGTTGTTGTTTTTTAAGGGGGGGGGGGTCGTTTTTTTTTGTTTTGTTTTTTTTTACCAGTTTAACTTTTAGTTTCTTGCTGTTTCCTTGATTGCTTGAAGT
This sequence comes from Stramonita haemastoma, assembly GCA_030674155.1. Lineage (NCBI taxonomy): Eukaryota > Metazoa > Mollusca > Gastropoda > Neogastropoda > Muricidae > Stramonita > Stramonita haemastoma. The sequence continues at coordinate 2,806,919 of CM060328.1, read as the reverse complement.
GAACTTTTTTTTATATAACGGTATAGCAAGCATAGTTTCAAGAATCGGAATCTTGTACGCAAAATTCAAAATTGGTTGAGGTTTTTGGTTTCTTTGGGGGGGTTTTGTTTTGTTGTTGTTGTTGTCGTTGGTTTGTTGGGTTGTTTTTTGTTGTTGTTTTTTTTTGGGGGGGTCTTTAGTACTTTAAATGATAACCAATCAAAATCTAGTGTTTTGAAAATAATAAAAAGGAAATATCACCTGAAGAATTAAACGTTCCTTTTACAAATGTTGTTAATTAGTAACATGATGATCAAAACAGACCAAACAAAAGAAAATCCTCTTTTTAAAATAAAAGAGAAAAACTGGAACAGTACTGCAGCAACAATTGTTGTCTGTCATATGAGCGAAAATGCGTTACGCTGCCGTTAAGTGCCTGAAAAGTCAGACCTAGCGCATCCAACTTCGGCGTTGAAGAGAAAATTATATTTTATGTCTCTCTGGGGGAAAAAAGGCAGGAGAATGGAAGAAGAAGAAGAAGAAGAAGAAGAAGAAGAAGAAGAAGAAGAAGAAGAAGAGAAGAAGAAGAAGAAGAAGAAGAGAGAAGAAGAAGAACAAAAACAAGAACAAGAACAAGAACAAGAAGAACAAGAACAAGAACAAGAACAAGAACAAGAAGAAGAAAGTGTAGATAATGAGGAGGTAATATGAAGAAAAGGAACAAGGCGGGAACAAAGAGAGAGATAGAAAAGAAAGAATTCACAGCACAGAATTTCCAGAGATGCTGTTCATACTGACAGGCTCCTGGGGACACCCACGAAAGAAACAGCACTATGATACTAAAACAATAACACATCTCCAAACTTGAACCAATTAAAAAAAATAACAGTATTTTTTAAAACCACTCTGACGTTGATGGAAGACAAAAGCTACACCAAACATGTCAGCAGAAAGATTTTTTTTTTAATTTAAAAAACGAAACGAAACAACTCCCACTTTTTAGTGAGCTGGCCTAACCACTTCCTGTAGCCAGCAAACCAGACAGGAATGGGGAGAAGACAAGAAAAGAGAGGGCAAGAAAGCAGAGAAAGAAGAGGGGGGGGAGGGGGTCGTTCAGTTAAAAAAAAAAAAGAAAGAAAAACAGACGACAGAAAGTGACGTGATGTCTTCCTTCAAGACGCTCTTAACACCGCAGCGCTTCCCTTAAACAAATGCGGCGCTGGGCAGGCCAATAATGCCACCATAATGGCCGCCAGACAATCTGTATTCCGACAACATAGCTCCGGCGAGGAGACAAGCCACTCGGTATGCCACGCAGCACCCAAATCTATCATTTACCCAACACATTGCCAAGCCATAATTATCTCTTATGCCCGACCCGCCAAGGTAATAGAATTAGATGATTTTCCGACGAGCGCCCGATTTGATTAAGAAGGGCCCTAACTGTAATTGGAATTGTGATGTGATGGAAATTGAGTGAGTAAAACAGAATTAGAGGGATTGGCGTCGAGCGCTTGTCAAGGGAAGGGGGGGCCGGGGTGTAGCCCAAGGGGCGCGCGACAATAATCCAGTTTTGATTAGGCGATGAGCGAATTTACATGCTTCCCCCTCCTGTCTGCTGCCGCCACCGGCATCGCCCACAGAAACCCTCAATGCGCCAGGGCTGCGCGTCCTTGCAGTTAGCACCCCCTCCCTGACAGGCTTCAGAAAGATGGGAGACTTCTAGACAATCCCTTTGACGTTGACTTCTTTTTTTTTTGGCCTGTGTGAGACAGGAGTTTTGGAAGTATCTTGGTGGCTGGAGTGAGCAGCATGGGTCTGCGTTTGTAGAAGAGTCAGTCTGTGTTTCTTTAACGGTTGCAGTGTGTAGATAGAGTATAGGAAGGGTAGACCTCTCCGGGGTTTTGGAGAGAGTGTTCACAGAACTGTGTGGTAACAGTGATGTTTGTCCAGGGTTACACGTACTGGTGGTTCAGAGTATGGCTACTGCAGACAGCAGAGAGAGTTTTGAATAAAGTAAGGGAAGTTTAGTGTGCCTGCATCTTACAAGTTAAGGTCTTCACTGCCTAACAGTTTAAAGGAAGGGCTGCAATTTTTGAAAAATAATTTTTAATGCACACAAAAAAAAAACTTTTTCCAATATTTTTTTTTAACTCGTACACTGTGTCATCAATGCAGAAAAAACCTCTTACGCTCTGTCATCAATACAGAAAAAAAACCTGTCTTACACTCTGGCATAAATATAAAACAAACAAAAAAAATTTTTACACTCTGTCAACAGTACAAAAACATCTGACACTCTGTCATCAATACAAGAAAAACTCTTACAGGGCTGCATTGCTTGGTCATTGTGTTTTGTTTGTCATGGAGAACCTTGAACTGGTAACGCTGCAGCCCGAACTTCACGCAGATAAATTGCTGTGACATAAAGTGGTGTAAAATTTACAAAAATAAAATAAAATAAAAGTAGATTAAGAATTGTCCTCTGGCTCAGTGACTAACTTCTGTTTCTTTTTCTTCATTCTGCCAGGCCTGTGGAAGGTCGCTAAAACGATCATTATTTTAGGTTCCACAGATGCGGTAGCTGTGTGGCTAAGACCTTGTAGGTTCCTTCTCCTTGGGTTTAGTAATGAAGTTGTGGGTCCGAATCTGGACAGTAGCATTCGGTGAATTAACGATAGGGATTATTATCATCTCCCAGACAAAGAGATTATTATTATTTTTTTAATTCTTTTATATCGAGGATAATGGAATAAGCACTCATGTGCTTTTTTACATCCAGTCCCCGTGTGTATGCAATTTTTGTAAATCGTGTCATCTGTTCCCACAGGCACACGATGGCCTACTCTTACGAAAAGCGGAACAGGATTTAACGTGTACGTAAGATGTTCTGCGTGCGTTCGCACATGGGGCCTCGGTTTACAGTCTCATCCGAAGGACTTTTTGGGGGGAGTGGAGTCAGCACTGATGTTAACTCCAGAGGAAAAATCCCCTCGACCGGGAATCGAACCCGGGTCGTCAAATTGCGAGCGCAATGTTCTGACCACTACGCTATCCCGTTCCCCCATAAAGATTAGTGTTGTGGGGTACTGATTGTGTGATGTGAAGGGAAATAAAAAAAATTTGTAAAAGGTGAAGGTGTCCCATAACCTATGTGGTCGTAGGAGAGTGAGGCTTCAGAGACCTCAGCTTCTCTATTTCCCTAAATAGGGTACGTACCCATTTATAGCTGGGTGAACTGGGGGACTATTCTGAAGCCAAGGCGCGCGAACTGTCACCCATCCAATTCGTAACCACGCTCGACTACTGAGCTATTCTGTCTGTTTAGATGTTGTACAGTTAAAAAATAGAAAGATTATTTTATTTTAAAAATGCATTTGCAGACTGAAAAAAACCCGGAAGGAATGCAAGGGTAACTACTGAATATGTGTTTGTGTTAGTAAAAAAAAAAAAAAAAAAAAAACAATGCAACGGCCAAAAACAAAAATCTCCCAGATCAACTAAAGTACAGTCCTGCCAGTGCTCTTACCCCTTTCGTGTTCAATTTCTTTTAACGTCTTTTCACAAATTGTGATATTAGCCCCTTTCGTGTGTAATAATACACATGC
>CM060328.1:2790832-2793332 GCA_030674155.1 Stramonita haemastoma | reverse complement strand
TTGTTGTTGTGGGGTTGTTGTTGCTGTTGTTGTTGTTTTGGGGGGTGGGGGGGTAATGTAATAAGAATGCATGTTTCTAAATCATTCTCTTGTATCTGAACACTAACCCAACATAAAAGAATAACACATGCAGTAATTTTGTTAACGGCAGGATGCTACAGAAGCTAGTTAAATCTCTTCTCTCTCTCTCTCTCTCTCTCTCTCTCTCTCTCTCTCTCTCTCTCTCTCTCTCTCTCTCTCTCTCTCTCTCTCTCTCTAACTCTCTCTCTCATTAACTACCCAAGACAGAGAGAGAAGAAGAAACCACAAAACTGGTGGCCAACTGTCACACGCAAACCCATCACCATCAAAGGAAATACCCCGACACGGCCATGTTTTTAACAAGGGAGAAAACCCCAATTGACTTTCTTCTGAACACCTGATCTCCCCCATCACCCCCCCCCCCCCCCCTTTGACTTATCCGTTCAAGTGGTCACGGGAAGTGACAGCTGACCATTTCACACACATAGCTTTGGCCGTTGTTGTCCGTTTGATGTTCCTCATCATAATTGTTGCAGTGCGTTTGATGTTCTTCATCATTGTTGTCCTGTGTTCGCTTGGACTGGACACGTCTTTCCAGTGCTCTTGTAGTGTGGCGGACTTCTCATCACTGACAGAGAGGATTGGTGGACGACAGGAACCCAACCCTGCTTTTGTACCAGGAATAATGATTCCTTTGTTAATAATTGGTTTATTATAATTATGGTGGTTATTGGTTTTTCCCCTGCCAACAGGTAAACCGTGAGGTTCTGGGTTCGATTCCCAGCCTCGCTCTTTCTTCCCGGTTTGACCAAAATATCGAGTTGAATGTCGAAGTCCCTCAGATGAGACTATAAAGCGAGGCCTCGCATGCGAACGCTCGCAGAACATCTTGCGCACACGTTAACAATCTGTTCCGGAATTGGAAGAGCTGGCCATTGTGTGCCGGTAGGAGTTGATGACAACAAAATGAAAAAAAAACAGCAATCACACAGGTGTCGTGTTTAGACACCATCCCTGAGAAAAAATCGGGGAGTTGGAGTCCCCAGGGCGGCTCGGGGCTGTATATGGCAACGTTCTGGCGGCTCCTGCAATGGCACTGGAACCATTTGTATCGGCGATTGCCTTTCCAATGGACCATTCCAGCGACGTGAAGGGGGGGAGGTGAGGTCTGCTGTATGGGTAACAGCTTGTTCTCCATACTTACCTACCCAGGCGTTGCGCTCTAGAGCCTAGAGAGTAACTCCATAGTCTTCCGAGACTGACGGATGCCTACCTACGATTATTGGTTTATTGTTGTTGTGTTTATATAACCCAACTGACTACTTAGGCTGCAGCATCCTCGCTGACACCGATCTAAAGGTAGAAAAAAAACTGACGACAACAAGGTCACAAAATATACACTGAGAGCTGTCATCTCAGGTTACTCAAAATAAAAAGTACCAGTCACAATTTCTTCATTGTGAATAAGGGATTACATAGTGTGTGTGTGTGTGTGTGTGTGTGTGTGTGTGTGTGTGTGTGTGTGTGTGTGTGTGTGTGTGTGTGTGTGTGTGTGTGTGTGTGTGTGTGTAACGATATGATCTCCCAGGTCAACTTCAGACCTGCAAGTGCCTTAATTCCCTAAGTGTATATACACAAGCAGAATATCAAAATTAATATGCACGTTAAAGATCCCGTAATTCATGTCACCAAACCGCGGGTTACGGAAACACGAACATACCCAGCATACATCCCCAAAGTCGAAATGCGGTTACCTTCATGGTGGGTTAAAACAGTCGCATAGACAAAACCTCACCATTAGTTAACCTCGGAGCTCTAGCAGAGAAATGAATAAACAAGAAAAATGCACTTCAATATTGTATACAGAATATTCGAGGGGTTATCTCAAAACTAGGGGGCGGGATAGCTAAATGATCAGAGCACTCGCTTTCCCCAAGTCAAGCAGCGTCGAGCATGGTTACCAGTTGGATGGGTGACCGTTTGCGTGCCTTGGCTTCAGTACAGTCCCCCCCAGTTCACCCAGCTGTAAATGTGTACCTGGCCTCTTTAGGGTCAGGGAAGGTAAAGCAGCGAGGGAGAGGAGATGGGAGCCATCCTCGATATGCTGGTCCCTAGAGAAGCTGAGGTCTCTGATGCCTCTCTCCTCTATGACCACATAGGTTATGGGACACCTTTACCTTTTCCTCCCAAAGTATATTCAAATGAATGAACTGATTATAACTGATTTCTTGTCTCCAGTTCAAATGTACGTTAAACTGGCAACATCTAGATCTATGTGTGTTTCCTCGGTGTATTAATTTTCTGTTTGTATTATTTGGCCAACTGAAAAAAAAATTCAAGCAGATGAAAAAAAAGGGAAGGAAAGAAATTAGATTATTTAGTGTAACTTGATATGTTCAGTAAAATTGAATAAGTAACCAAAAGGAAAAAAGAGAAGCAGAGAGCTCCATTGTTAATCTAGAACGTAAAATTTTGTCAT
>CM060328.1:2765832-2785832 GCA_030674155.1 Stramonita haemastoma | reverse complement strand
TTCCCCAAGCTATAGCATCTAGCGTGGTTACCAGTTGGATGGGTGACCGTTTGCGCGCCTTGGCTTCAGTACAGTTCCCTAGTTCGCCCAGCTGTCAATGGGTACCTGTCCTCTTTAGGGTCATGGAAGGTAAAGCAGCGAGGGATGGGAGATGGGTGCCGCCCTCAACATGCTGGCCCCTAGAGACGCTGAGGTCTCTGATGCCTTGCTCTCCTACGACCACATAGGTTACGGGACACCTTTACCTTTTAATGGCACAAACGAAGTTCTTTTTTTTTCGCAAAAGAATTTCTTTTTATGTTTGTTTTGCTGTTGGTGCACTGAAAATGGCGTCTTGTAGGCAACAATGGAAATATGAACTATGGACTAATAATGGACTAGTCCTTTGTGTGTAAAGATTGAATTAAATTGAATTGAATACCACTTTGAGTCTCAGCAGATCTCTCTGTGTGAAATTAAGGACCCAGTGGCGTCTGTTTGAGCTGATCAAGAAGGAACAAATGTCGAAGTGTTTGAGTCACACACACACACACACACACACACACACACACACACACACACACACACACACACACACACACACACACACACACACACACACACAAACACACACACACACACACACACACACACACACACACACACACACACACACAACACACACACACACACACACACACACACACACACACACACACACACACACACACACACACGTCAACAGGACTTGGGTCTCGGCAGCAGCAAAGGTCTCACCAGTGTTCTGTGTGCTCGAAAGAAAAACAAAACATCTAAAAACAAATTGAGCAACAATTAATCTAAATCAAGAAAAACTAAGAAGCTGTTGTGACCTGTCCTCTTCCTTCACGCCCTCGGCAAACATTCCAACTTCGAAACAAAAACGTTTTGAAGGAGAGTTTTCTATCTGTTTATCAATGTTTCTCACAGATTGTTTACAGAAGCAGAGAGTTTTTTCTTTAACAATATCTTTGCAGATTGTTTACAGAAGCAAGGAGAGTTTTCTCTTTAATAATATCCTCACAGATTGTTTTCAGAGATAAGGATAGTGTTTTTCTTTAACAATATCATTGCAGACTGTTTTCAGAAATAAGGAGAGCTTTCTCTGTAATACATATCCTCACTGATTGTTTTCAGAGGCAAGGATAGTTTCCTCTTGAAGAATGTCTTTGCATATTGTTTTCAGAAATAAGGAGAGTTTTCTTTATAACAATATCCTCACAGATTGTTTTCAGAAGTGAAGAAGGAGGGCCCTTCTTTTCTGAGTCACCTGGATTCCAGACACAGCCAGGAAGGCCTACGTGCAGGAAGGAAGGGGGGAATGGCGGGGGGGGGGGGGCAGAGAGGTGGCGGAGTAAGACAGAATAATGGGCAACTGATGGCGGCCATCTCCTTCCATCTATTTACCTCAGCGCCGAGGGACTTAGTGTTGCCTGACGTCTCCAAGCCGCTTTGGGTCTTTTTGCACCTCTTGACTGCAGCAGTTAATCATGGAGTGCCGTGGTTTACTGGTTAAGGCCACAACGATGGTTGAAAGTGGGGACACCGACCTTTCAGAGGAGTGTCATTGGTCTTTTCTTCTTCGTCATCGTCGTCGTCGAACGCTCATACATACAGCAACGACTGTTGTTTGTCATGTGAGCAAAAAGGATATCGCCCCCATGTGAATGTGAATGTTTTACTTGAGTACAGTAGCTATTGTTCCGCTTTTCGTAAGAGTAGGCCATCGTGTGCCGGTGGGAACAGATGACATTTACAAAACTGCATACACACGGGGACTGGATGTAAAAAAGCACACGAGTGCTTATTCCATTATCCTCGATTTAAAAGAATAAATCAAAATCAAATCAAAGGTGCGCTACCGTTATGCTGCCTAACAAGTCAGGCCCAACACATCCGACTTCGGCATGGGAGAGCATTGTTTTAAGATTTATTTTTTTTTTTGGGGGGGGGGGGAAGAATGGACCAGGAAGGTAGAAAGTAGACAAGAAAGGGGTGATGGGAAGAAAAGGAACAAGGCAGAAACAAAACAAAGATGGGGAAAGAAAAGAGGGAATTCTTAGCAGAGAATTTCCAGAAGTTGAAAGGGTTGTTTGTTTATACTGTACTGACATGTCACCGGCAGTCTCACGATAGGGGAGTGGGGGGGGGAGGAGGGGGAGCTATTCTTTTATATCGAGGATAATGGAATAAGCACTCTTGTGCTTTTTTTTTCATCCAGCCCTCGTGTGTATACAGTTTTGTAAATCTTGTCATCTGTTCCCACCTTTCTTCAATAAGCAAGTGCCAAGCATAACATGATGAATATTAACAGCATAGCAACAACAACAAACATGTAGCTTCTACTGCCTCAGGTAAAACATTCATTTGGGGACAAATGATCCCTACAATCGCTATGTCTCATTAGTTTGGTTTTTGTTTTTTTAGTTTGTTTTTTGTTTTTGTTGTTTTTGTTTGGTTGTTGTTTTGGGGGGGGTCTTTTTTTTTCTTTTCTTTTTTTTTAGGGGGGGGTCACTAAAGTGTCCTTGCTTACAGAATACCCCATGAATTATACGCTATACCACATCAATCTGCCAATCCCCCCAAAAGTAGAGGAGATACAATACTGATGAACTTACATGAGCAAGGAAAAAGAATAGATATAGATATAGATACCGATACAGATATACAGATCCAACTGCGATACCAAATGCGATACAGATATATACGACTCTTTCATTTACCTTTTAATGGCACAAACGAATTTCTTTTCTTTCACAAACAATTTTCTTTTTCTGTTTGTTTTGCTGTTGGTGCACTGAAAATGGCGTTCTGAAGGCAACAATGGAAATATGAACTATGAAAGCACTTTGAAAGCACTAACGAAAACCACACAGCCTAAAGCCTCTGTTATTGAAGACAAAGAAGGAAATCTTTTAACGGAAAACAATGCCATCCTCCAACGCTGGACAGAATACTGTGAGGGATTGTACAACTACCCACTACGCCCAGATACCAACATAGTTTCTGACGAACCCCCTGAACACCAAGATAAAGACCCACCAATACTAAGGTGTGAAGTAGATGCAGCTATTAGACAATTGAAGAAGGGGAAGTCCCCTGGAATCGATAACATCCCAGCTGAACTCATAAAAAATGGAGGGAATGAAACAGCAAGGCGATTCACAGAACTTTGTCAGAAGATCCACGACACCAAAGAATGGCCAAAAGAATGGACACAGTCTCTTGTAATACCCCTGACAAAGAAAGGAAACCTCAAACAATGCCAGAACTACAGAACCATCAGTCTCATAAGTCATCCTAGCAAGATCATGCTGCAGGTAGTCCTCAACAGACTGAAAAACCAAGCGGAAAAACTCCTGGCAGAAGAACAAGCGGGCTTTAGACCAAAACGCAGCACAATGGAACAAATTTTCAATCTGAGAATTCTGATAGAGAAGCATCTCCAACACCAAAAAGACTTGTACCACAATTTCATAGACTTCAAAAAGGCCTTTGACAGGGTATGGCATGACGGCCTCTGGCAAGTACTCAGGCACTTCAACATTGACAGCTGTCTAATTGAAGTCATCAAAGCTCTGTACGAGAACGCAAAAAGTGCAGTTTTTATGAACAATCACGTGGGCGAGTTCTTCAAGACCACGGTTGGGGTTCGCCAGGGCTGCCTTCTCTCACCTGTACTCTTCAACCTCTTCCTCGAAAACATCATGACAGAGACACTGCAAAACCACCACACTTCCATCTCCATTGGTGGAAGACCCCTTTGCAACCTCAGATTTGCAGATGACATTGACCTCATGGGCAGCAGCAAACAAGAACTGCAAATCCTCACAGACAATTTAACAGATCGAGCGAGCGCATACGGCATGGAGGTCAATACAGAGAAATCAAAGATCATGGTCAACAGCGCGAGTAATGACATCACGGAAATAAAGATGAATGGAGAAACACTAGAAGAGGTGAGCCAATTCAAATACTTAGACTCCATCCTAACAAAAGATGGCACATCAAACAATGAAGTGAAAGCTCGCATTGCAACAGCAACATCTGCTCTAGTCAGACTCGAGAAGATCATCAGAAGCAACAACATCAGCTTCGGCACCAAATACCACCTTTACAAATCCCTCGTGATATCTATCCTCCTATATGGCTGTGAATCATGGACTCTGACAGCAGAGTTAGAGAGGAGAATCCAAGCATTCGAGAACAAGTGCCACAGAAGACTCCTCAAAATATCATACAAAGAACACAAGACCAATAACTATGTGAAAGAAGAAATCAAAAAGCGTGTGGGCCCCCAAGAGCCTTTGCTCTCCACCATAAAGAGGAGAAAGCTGATGTGGTTTGGTCACACCACAAGACACAACACCCTAGCAAAAATCATCCTGCAAGGAACAGTCGAGGGCAAGAGAAGAAGAGGCCGCCAAAAGAAATCATGGGTTGACAACATCAAAGACTGGACCGCCCAACCCCTGCAACACCTCCTACTAGCCACACAGGATCGTGAAGCATGGAAAAAGATCTCTGTTGCGTCTTCTCTCATGTCCCCCCTACGTCCTTTGGGACATGGGACTGAGTGAGTGAGTGACAGATATAGATATAGATATAGATACCGATACAGATAGATATATAGATATATATATATATATATATACATATATATATATATATATATATATATATATATATATATATATATTCAGCAAAGTAGGTTACCCTCCTTCACCTCCTCTTCCAGATCAGAAGGAATTTTCCAATGACCTCCAGTTCTAAATGGGTCGTTACAGCTAGCAGACGACTAGCCAGCCAGCAGGAAAAGAGCAGACAACTCTACAAAAGAAAGGATTACATTTAATTTCCGGCAGAGAAATTTCAAAATTGAGATGATGGGCCAAATAAATGATTAGGGGGAAAACCCAGACGTCTCTCTCTCTCTCTCTCTCTCTCTCTCTCTCTCTCTCTCTCTCTCTCTCTCTCTCTCTCTCTCTCTCTCTCTCTCTCTCTCTCTCTCTCTCTCTCTCTCTCTCTCAGCAGGGACTGGATGTAAAAAAAAAAAATTTAAAAAATTTAAAAGCACATGGGTGCTTATTCATTATCCTCGAAATAAAAGAATTTGATTTGATTTGAGTTGAGTTAATGCTCTCTCTCTCTCTGTCTCTCTGTCTCTGTCTCTGTCTGTCTCTGTCTGTCTCTGTCTGTCTCTGTCTCTCTGTCTCTCTGTCTCTGTCTCTGTCTCTGTCTCTGTTCTCTCTCTCTCTCTCTCTCTCTCTCTCTCTCTCTCTCTCTCTCTCTCTCTCTCTCTCTCTCTCTCTCTCTCTCTCTCTGGTAAGTTGTGATTGGTGTCAGATGGCACCACTTGGCTTTGTCTCTGTCCCTGTCTACTATATCACTCACTACAAGAGAATTAGAGCAGATGACTTATTAACTTGAAACAATAACGACTTTTTGATGGCATTGTCGTTGTTGCTGTTGTTGTTGTTGTTATTGCTGGCATTATTATCGTTCTTGTTATGTTGTTGCTTTTTTTTTCTTTTTTTTTTTGAGATAAGATTTTCAGAATTCCCTGTCATCAGCTTGTTACGTTGTTGCTGCTTCTACTGTCAATGCCACTAGTAGCAGTAGTAGTAGTAGTAGTATTGCTGCTGCTGCTGCTGCTGCTGCCATTACTATTGGTGGTGGTGATGCTGCTGCTTATCATGATAACTCTTGATTTGTTTTTACAAGATATGGCGCTATGTAAATTCCATTTCTTTTTGTTATTATGATTATTGTTAGTAGAAGTAGTAGTAGTAGTAGTAGTAGTAGTAGTAGTAGTAGTAGTAGTAGTAGTAGTAGTAGTAGTAGTAGTGGTAGTAGTAGTAGTAGTAGTAGTAGTAGTAGTAGTAGTAGTAGTAGTAGTAGTAGTAGTAGTAGTAGTAGTAGTAGTAGTAGTACCGTAAAATCGCTAGCATAAGCCCATCATCTAGCAAACGCCCACCCCCCACTTTGGGCCAAAAGTTGTGCACAGGGGTAACTACCTAGCAAACGCCCACCCTGCTTTTTTCAAAGAGACTATGCTCATTTTCACTAGGATTTGTGCAGACTATTCTAAAAGTCATCTTTTTCCCCTTCTCTACCTTTTCGTGTTTCTTTCCTTTTTCTTATTCTTTGTCCCCTCTCCTCACTCCCACCCATCCCCAACAAAGTGAATTAAAATGACATCATGCTTTTTCCACTGACATCTTTTGTCTGTCAGTGATGTACTGGTACTTTGACGATGCTTCCTGATGGCCAGAAGTTGGTTCTTGAATCTCTCTGTGCCATTTTTGCAAAATGCCAAGCGACAGTCTTACATTGTATCTTTCAAATTGGAAGCCCTCCAGTATCTGGATAACGAAGCAGGTGGGAATGTTTCGGAGTGTGCCCGTGAATTTTCTGTGGATAGGAAGATGATCAAGGGATGGAGTGAAAACAGAGACTTGAATAGCAGTACGGAAAAGAAACAAAACCGGAAACTGTCAAAAGGACCAGCAGTTAGATCTGTAGGCTATATGTCGACAAAAGTGTGCTGCATTATCTGGAAGATGAAAGATCTGAAGGCAGGGTATTGTGAAACAAGGATCTACAACGGAAAGCGATGGAACTCGTTGGCCTTCTTTGCCTCAGAGTCCCTTTTTTCTATTTTCCTTCACTTCTACTCACACGACCTAACTTACATGCTTTTGGGGTTTGTATTCACTCAATTACACAGTTGAGCACAAAGATTACTTTGTGCAAAAGGGTCTATCCCTAGCAAACACCCCCCCCCCCCCAATTTTGCCCTAAATCAGTGCACAGGGGGGTGAGCGTATGCTAGGGATTTTACGGTAGTAGTAGTAGTAGTAGTAGTGCTGTTGCTGCTGCTATTACTATCAGTATTACTGTTGGTTATGGTGGTGATGCTACTTCTTCTGCTGCTGCTGCTTATGATGATAACTCTTGATATGTTTTTACTAGATACAGCGCTGTGTAAATTCCATATTTTTATTTTTGTTGTTGTTATTATTGTTATGTTTGTTGTTATTATTGTTATTGTTGTTATTATTATTATTATTATTATTATTATTATTATTATTATTATTATTATTATTATTATTATAGCGTTATTATGATTATTATTATCATCATCATCATCATCATTCTAACGACTATGATGATGCTGGCGATCATCATCCTCGCCATCCATCATCGAGCTACCTATATTATAAGAACATTCCAGAAACACACACACACAGCTGACAGAAGACAGAAAACTGAAGAAACAGTGGCAGACAAACAGGCCATAATCTTGGTGACGGCAGCAACACCACACCACACCACACCACCACCACACCACACCACACCACACCACACCACACCATCCTTCCCTCCTGCCGACCTAGGAGGCAGTTTTCATCAGCCCAAGCCCTCATCAGCGGACAGGACAAGTAACCGTCGCCGCATCGGGCCAAGCCCCACTTGACCGTGCTTCCGCCGCTTCACTTAGCCACCAACTGTCACAGGTAACACCCCCCCCCCCCCCGCCCCAACCACTACCTCCCAGGGAAGAAGCTATACCCCCCCTCCCCCCTTCCCCCTTCCTACTATCTCACTGTGTCTGGCTCTGCTCCGCCACAGTTAGGTTTCGCGTAATGCGACAGACATCCCTGGGTCTTAATTCATACCTTGACGATAGAAGCTTTAGCCACCGAACTCCTCGCTTCCATCATCCCTACCCCCCTCCCCCTCCTTCCAATTCTGCTTTTGGAACAACAGTTTCTTCTTCTGGAAGATAGAGGATTTGAAGGAGGGTGGTGGTGGTGGTGGTGGTCAGGGGGTGGGGGGGGGGAGGGGGGGGGTGAAAGCTGATTACTTGTTGGCCGCGTTCAATTTTCTCTCTGGCCACAACAAGGGATGAGGGGCGAGGGATAAACGTCAAGATGTCGAGGAAACAATGACGGTGATTGGATCTTTGTTCCGCCGCTTGCTTTTGTTCGCTAACAGAAACACCGGCCGGCCATGGAGCTCAGACCCGGGCCCTACAGGCTTTGGCCTGTACTGGCCTGGCCTGGCCTAGCCTAGCCTAGGCTTGCTTTGGGAATGAATTAGGTAGAACAAAGTCGCCTGAACTTCCTTTTTTTCTGCTCCCTATCTTTTTCGTTCAGCATATTTCATTCTCTCGTTTCTCTCTTTCATGTCATCTCTGCTTGTTCATTTATCTTCAGCTTCAACTTCACCTGTCCCGTAGTCCCGTGAACCGTGGGGACACAACTGAAGATTCTGCAACCAGCCTCCTCCACTCCCCACGGTCCTCTTACCGAAGCCAAAACAAATAAACAAGTTAAGAACAAAAACGCTTTTGCCAACAACAATAACCAATTCTAACATAAATCTCTCTCCTCTCTCTCTCTCTCTCTCTCTCTCTCTCTCTCTCTCTCTCTCTCTCTCTCTCTCTCTCTCTCTCTCTCTCTCCATGTAACTAACAATGTGTGAATGTGTGTGAATGTCTATTATATTCAGGTGTAAAAACAGGGTCTAGTATCCAGTAATGTGGCGGGGACCCTGCACTTTGCTGTGCTGCCTCATATTGCTGTATATTGTCATTATTATTGTGCGCACTACTTGGTTTTCGGTGCGTACACTGTAGCCACTTTCCTTGCCAGAAACTAGCTGTCTCAGCTCTTGAGAGCTGCGATGTCGCTACAAGTCCGGCGCCACACACATGGAAGATGGTAGGGGAGGGTGTATGCATACAGGGCATACATTGTCCTGGTGCCTTGGGGTCTGTAACTGTGGAAAAGTTGCGGCAGGACGGGCCTGAAAAGGCCTCTTTGGGTCCCGTCTTTGCCCCAAACCGCACCTTTTTGGCATGGGGGTTGACTATGCGTTTGCGCGCGCGCGCGCGCGCGCGCTGATGTTTGTCAGTGTGTTTGTGTGCGCGCATGTGGCGGGGACCCTGCACTTTGCTGTGCTGCATCCTATTGTTGTATATTGTCATTATTATTGTGCGCACTGCTTGGTTTTCGGTGCGTACACTGTCGCCGATTTCCTTACCAGAAACTAGCTGTCTCAGCTCTTGAGGGCTGCGGTGTCGCCACAAGTACGGCGCCACACACATGGAAGATGGTAGGGGAGGGTGTATGCATACAGGGCATACATTGTCCTGGTGCCTTGGGGTCTGTAACTGTGGAAAAGTTGCGGAAGGACTGGGCCTGAAAAGGCCTCTTTGGGTCCCGTCTTTGCCCCAAACCGCACCTTTTTGGCATGGGGGTCGACTATGCGTTTGCGCGCATGCGCTGGTGTTTGTCAGTGTGTTTGTTTGTGTGCGTGCATGTGGCTGGGACCCTGTACTTTGCTGTGCTGCCTCATATTGCTGTATATTGTCATTATTATTGTGCGCACTGCTTGGTTTTCGGTGCGTACACTGTCGCCGATTTCCTTGCCAGAAACTAGCTGTCTCAGCTCTTGAGGGCTGTGGTGTCGCCACAAGTCCAGCGCCACACACATAGACGATGGTAGGGGAGGGTGTATGCATACATTGTCCTGGTGCCTTGGGGTCTGTAACTGTGGAAAAGTTGCGGCAGGACGGGCCTGAAAAGGCCTCTTTCGGTCCTGTCTTTGCCCCAAACCGCATCTTTTTGGCATGGGGGTTGACTATGCGTTTGCGCGCGCGCGCGCGCTGGTGTTTGTCAGTGTGTTTGTTTGTGTGCGCGCATGTGGCAGGGACCCTGCACTTTGCTGTGCTGCATCATATTGTTTATATATCATATTGTTCAAAAGAGAGAGAGAGTCAGAGAGAGTGAGTCAGAGAGAGAGAGAGAGTCAGAGAGAGAGAGAGAGTCAGAGAGAGAGAGAGAGAGAGAGAGAGAGAGAGAGAGAGAGAGAGAGAGAGAGAGAGAGAGAGAGAGAACATGCAGTCACATTTATACAATACTATGCACAAAATCATTGGAATGTTAATGGCAATCACAGGAAAAGTTTATTTGTTTGTTTTCATATTGGATGTGATTTAAATGAAAATTAAAAATACAAATCTTCACCATATATTTTTTCTACAACACACAAAACTATTACAATTTTCTTGCCAATTTACATAACTTTTATTGCATTAGCCCCCCTCCCCACCCCCCTTAAAAAATGTGAAAAAGAAAAGTCTTCATCCACCGCTATTTTTATATATCATATACCATCAGTCTTTCACATACATTTTTCCTAAGATGTGTTGGTGTAAAATCTGCCATCAATCATCCAGCAGAAGATCAATACACAGATCTGCCACCAACATCATCTAAAGTCATTTCACAGACTATTAATGACAATCACAGCACAAACTTTTGTGTTTTCACATTCCATGTGATTTTTTTTTAAAGAACAAAAAGAAAAAGAAAACATCCAAGGGCACACTTTCAACACATTTATACAAAATGCTAACTTTTTAGGTAATTCCTATTTCCTCTATTTAAAACACACACACACACACACACACACACACACACACACACACACACACACACACACACACACACACACACACACACACACACAGCCACAGTTATCAATGTTCTGACCACTAGGCGGGATAGCCTAGTGATCAGAACATTGGGATCGCAATTTGACGACCTGGGTTCGATTCCCGGTCAAGGGGATTTTTCCTCTGGTGTTAAGATCGGTGCCGACTCCACTCTCCCCAAAAGTCCAGATGAGACTAAAAAACCGAGGCCCCGTGTGCGAACGCACGCAGAACATCTTGCCTCACGTTAAATCCTGTTCCGCTTTTCGTGCATTCGTAAGAGTAGGCCATCGTGTGCCGGTGGGAACAGATGACACGATTTACAAAAACTACATACACAAGGGAACTATAAAAAAAAAAGCACACGAGTGCTTATACCATTATCCTTGATGTAAAAGATTTTTTTTTCAAAAAGGCACACACTTTCTTAACTACTATACTTAAAATTATAGATCTATGCCATCAGTCTTCCACATGCATAATTTCAAAGTTGTGTTGGTGTAAAATCTGCCATCAATCTTCCAGCAGAAAATCAATACACAGATCTGCCACCAACATCATCTAAAGCCATTTCACAGAATATCAATGCCAGTCACAGCACAAGCTTTCTTTTTGTTTTCACATTTTTGATAATTTCTTTTGAAAGCAAAAAACCCCTCGCTTTCCTTACAAACTGTTTACATCACTATACAAACTGTTACATTTTTCTTGCCAATTTACATTGATTTTGATCTCATTACAAAAAAAGGAAAAAGAAAGCAGTGTCCGCTTTACCTACTGCTACGCTTAAAATCAAACACCAGTAGTGTTTCAACTACCTAAAATGTGTAGGTGTAAAATCTGCCATCAATCTTCCAGCAGAAGATCAATACACAGATCTGCCCCAAACATCATCTGAAGTCATTTCACAGATTATTAATTCCAACCACTGCTTAAGCTCTGTTTTTGTTTAAAAATTTGATGTGCTTTAAAAAAAATTAAAAAGCAGCAAAAAAAGCACGAAAACCTCCACTTCCCTTACACACCTTTCACAGCTTTATACAAACTGTTACATTTTTATTTTGAATTTATATTAATTTTGATCTCATTACCAGAAAAAAGAAAAAAGAAAAACCTCACGCTTTACTCACTGCTATACTTAAAATCAGATACCAGTAGTCCTTCACATACATTTTTTGTGAGATGTGATGGTGTAAAATCTGCCATCAATCTTCCAGCAGAAGATCAATACACAGATCTGCCACCAACATCATCTAAAGTCATTTCACAGAATACCAATGCCAATCACCACACAAGCTTTCTTTTTGTTTTAAAATTTGATGTGATTTAAAAACCAATTTAAAAAAGCTCTTATGTATACTTTCTACACTATTGTACCACATACTACATTTTCTTGTCAATTTTCATTTGATCTCATTTTTAAAAAAGACCAAACACACACAGAAAAAGACACACACACACACACACACAACACACACACACACACACACACACACACACACACACATACACACACACACACACACACACACACACACACACACAAAAACACACACACACACACACACACACACACACACACACAAACACGTGCACACGCACACGCACACGCACACACACACACACACACACACACACATTTATCAATTACTATACACAAAAATCATTAACATATCAATGCCAATCACAACACAAGCTTTCTTTTTGTTTTCACATTTCATGTGATTTATAACAAGGAAAAAGAGAAGAAAACCTATCAGGACACAGTTTCTACACAGGTACACCACATGCTATATCATTCTTTGCTGTTTACATATCTCATTATTTAAAATAAAGAGAGAGAGAGAGAGAGAGAGAGAGAGAGAGAGAGAGAGAGAGAGAGAGAGAGAGAGAGAGAGAGAGAGAGAGAGAGAGAGAGAGAGAGAGAGGAGAAACAAAACACACAGTCACGTTTATAGAATACTGTACATAAATTCATTGGAATGTCAATAGCAATCACAGGACAAGCTTTTTCAAAAGAAAAAACTTCATAACGGATGTGATTTAAATGAAAATCAAAAACAAAACTTCACCATACATATTTTCTACAAAAATACACAAATTATTCCAATTTTCTTGCCAAATTACATAAGCCCCCCTCTCCACCCCCACCCCCACCCCCCCACCCCAAAAAAAAAAAAATACTCTCGTTACCAACTGCTATTTCTATAATCATATACCAGTAGTGTTTCACATACATTCCTCCTAAGATGTGTTGGTGTAAAATCTGCCATCAATCCTCCAGCAGAAGATCAATACACAGATCTGCCACCAACATCATCTAAAGTCATTTCACACAATATTAATGCCAATAAGGAAACAAGCTTCTTTCTGTTTTTAAAAAAAGTTATTGATTTGAATTAAAGAATTTAAAGAATTAAAAAAATAAATCTGCTCCAAGTGCACTTTCTACACCATTATACAACATCTACATTTTTCTTCTCATTTCGCATTTGACATTATTTGGGGGGGAAAAAAAGCCACAGGCAAGATTTTCACTACTATACTTAAAATCATATACCATTACTCTTTCATGTATATTTTTCGTAAGATGTGTTGGTGTAAAATCTGCCATCAATCTTCCAGCAGAAGACCAATACACAGATCTGCCACCAACATCATCTTAAGTCATTTCACAGAATATCAATGCCAATCACAGCACAAGCTTTCTTTTTCTTTTCACATTTGATGTGCTTTTAAAAAAAGAAAAATAATAAACTTCCTTGGGCACACCTAACACTAATATACAACATACTATCTTATTTTTTGCCATACTTTTTACTTGATCTCATTATCTAAAACACACAACACACACACACACACACACACACACACACACACACACACACACACACACACACACACACACGCGGGCGCGCACACACGCACGCACACACGCACACACACACGCACACACGCACACGCACACGCACACACACACACACACACACACACACTTTCTGAACTACTATACTTAAAATCATATACCTTTAGTCTTTCACATACATTTTTTGTAAGCTGTGTAGGTGTAAAATCTGCCATCAATCTTCCAGCAGAAGATCAATACACAGATCTGCCACCAACATCATCTAAAGTCATTTCACACAATATTAATGCCAATCACAACACCAGCTTTCTTTTTGTTTCCACATTTGATTTTTTTTTTTTTGAGCAAACAAAAAAAAAACCGCTTTCCTTACTTTTCACAACATTATGGAAACTATTACATTTTTTCTTGCCAGTTTACATCAACTTTGATCTCATTACTATAAAAAAAACTAAAGAAATAAAAGGAAACAGACACACTTTACCCACTGCTATACTAATACTTAAAATCATACTCCAGTAGTTGTTCACATACATTTTTTCTTAAGTTTTGTTGGTGTAAACTCTGCCATCATTCTTCCAGCAGAAGATCAATACACAGATCTGCCACCAATATCATCTCAAGTAATTTCACAGAATATTAATGACAATCACAGCACAGGCTGTCGTTTTGTTTTTAAATTTGTTGTGATAAAAAAAAAAAAAACTCTCCCGGCACAGTTGCAACACCATTATACAGCATACTACTTTTTTCTTCTTTTTTTTTGTTGTCATTTCCCAATTAATCTCATTTTTTAAAAAAATCAAAAGAAAAACAAACTACACAGCCACGTTTTATCCAATACTACTTTTAAAATCATATACCAGCAGGCTTTCACATACATTTTTCCTAAGATGTGTTTGTGTAAAATCTGTCATCAATCTTCCAGCAGAAGATCAATACACAGATCTGCCACCAACATCATCTTAAGTCATTTTTCAAAATACCAATGCCAATCACAGCACGGACATTCCTTTTGTTTCCACAATAAGAAACTTTTGATTTGGATAAAAAATATAAAAAATAAAAAATAAAAAAATAAAAAAAACGAAAACCCCTCCCCTCACTTTCTACATCATTATACAACATGCTACATTTTTTCTTGTCAATTCACATTTGACATTTTAAAAAGACAAAACAAAAACAAACAAAAAAACACAGGCACATTATTCACTACTATATTTAAAATCATATACCATTACTCTTTCAAATACATTTTTCTAAGGTATGTTGGTGTAAAATCTGCCATCAATCTTCCAGCAGAAGATCAATACACAGATCTGCCACCAACATCATCTAAAGTCATTTCACAGACTACTAAGGTTAATCACAGCAAAAGCTTTATTTTTATTTTCACATTTGATGTAATTTTTTTTTTAATTGATCGGAAAAAACACTTCTTGGGCACAAGTTCAACACTACTATACAACATGCTACCTTGTTTTGGGAAATTCATATTTAATCTCATTATTTAAACACACACACACACACACACACACACACACACACACACACACACACACACACACAGAGGCACGCACACGCGCACGCACGCACACGCACGCACACACACAGGCCCATTCCCCACCCCCACTCCCCTCCCTCACACACACACACACACACACACACACACACTCACTCACTCACACACTCACACGCACACACACACGCACACACACGCACACACACACACACACACACACACACACACACACACACACACACACACACACACCTATTTTCTTAACTACTATACTTATAATCATATACCAATATTCTCTTACATATATTTTTGGTAAGATGTGTTGGTGTAAAATCTGCCATCAATCTTCCAGCGGAAGATCAATAGACATATCTGCCACCAACATCATCTAAAGTCATTTCACAGAATATGAAAGCAAGTTACAGCACCAGCTTTTTTTTTTTTAATGTCACAGTTGATGTAATTTTTTTAGGAAAGCAAAGAAAACAATCAAAAACCCTCTCCTAACACACTTTTCACATCATAGACACTTTTCACAACATTCTATAAACTATTACATGTATCTTGCCAATTTACATTAGTTTTTATCTCATTACTAAAAACCTAAAAGCAAAAAAAAACCCTGGTCACACTTTACTCACAGCTAAAATCGTATACTATAATTCTTTCATATTCTATTTTCGTAAATCGTGTTGGTGTAAAATCTGCCATCGATCTTCCAGCAGAAGCTCGATACACATATCTGCCACCAACATGGTAATCATGTGAAAATCTTTGTTATACATTTCTCATTTTATGTGATTTTTTTTTATTAATAGAAAAAAAGAAAAGACCCCTTCTCCCCATACACCCTCCACACCATTATGCAGCCTCTAGTTTTCTCCCCAGTCTTCATTTGATTCGATTTATAAAAAAAATTGTAGGCCACTTTACCTAAAAACAGCAGAGATGTGTTGGTGTAAAATCTGCCATCAATCTTCCAGCAGAAGATCAATACACAGATCTGCCACCAACATCATCTAAAGTCATTTCTTAGAATATCAATGCCAATCACAACACAAACATTCTTTGTAATATCACACATTATGTGATTTCTAAAAAAAAAAAATTTAAAAATCAAAACAAAACCTCTCCTAGCACACTATCTACAGTTTTATGCAACGTTTTATATTTTGTTGTCAATGTCCATTTGGTATCATTAAAAAAAAAGACAATTAAACCACACAGGCACGTTTTATCCAATACTATAATAAAGTCATTACAATATCCATGGCAACCATAGCACAAACTTTCGTTTTCTTTTCAAATTTGATGGGATAGAAAAGAGAAAACATTTGTCTTGCCAGTTTACATTCATTTTGATCTCATCACTTAAAAAAAGCCACCTTTATCGACTGCTATGCATTAAATCAAAAACCATTACTCTTTTTCGTTTACATACATTTTTCGGATGTTGCATTGGTGTAAAATCTGCCATCAATCTTCCAGCAGAAGATCAATACACAGATCTACCACCATTATCATCTAAAGTCATTTCACAGAATGTTAATGCCAATCACAGCACAGGCTTTCTTTTTGTTTTCAAATTCCATGTGATAAAAAAAAGTTGAAAGAAAAATGAAAACCTCTTTGGGCACAATTTCAACACTATCATACAGCATACATTTTTCTTGTCATTTCACATTTGATCACATTATTTTTTAATAATACAAGCAAAAACAACTAAACAAAAAAGCCACATTTTCTTCAATACTGTTTTTTTTTAAATCTTACATCAGTAGAATCGGTCATGTTTTTTAGGGGGTAAGATGTGTTGGTGTAAAATCTGCCACCAACCTTCCAGCAGAAGATCAATACACAGATCTGCCATCAACACCATCTGAGGTTTTTATCACAGAATACAAATGCCAATTACAGCATACGTTTTCTTTTTACTTTCAAAATTATTGATCTATAACATTTTTAAAAAAGCAACAAAAAAGAAACAAATTTCCTTACACACTTTTCACGACATTATACAAATCTATTACATTTTTTCTTGCCAATTCATATTAATTTGGATCTCAATATCCAAATAAAACAAAGAAAAAAAAGAAAATGGCCACACTGTACTAACTGCTATACATAAAATCATATTCCATTAGTCTCTAACATACATTTTTCGGAAGATGTGTTGGTGTAAAATCTGCCATCAATCTTCCAGCAGAAGACCAATACACAGATTTGCCACCAACATAATGTAAAGTCATTTCACAGAATATTGATGCCAATCATAGCACATGCTTTCTTTATGTTTTCACATTTTGATGCGACTAAAAATAAAGAAAACAAAAATTCCTGGGGAACACTTTCAACATAATCATACCATAAGCTACATTTTTTTGGCAATTCATATTTGATCCCATTACTTAAAGCGTGGTGGGGGACACACACACACACACACACACACACACACACACACACACACACACACACACACACACACACACACTCTCTCTCTCTCTCTCTCTCTCTCTCTCTCTCTCTCTCTCTCTCTCTCTCTCACACACACACACACACACACACACACACACACACACACACACACACACATACACACATTCACACACACACACATTCACACACATACACATGCACACACGCACGCAGGCGTGCGCGCGCGCGCGCACACACACACACACACACACACACACACACACACACACACACACACACACACACACACAACCACATTCACGCACACATTTTACTAACTACTATACTTGAATTCATATACCATTAGTATTTCACATAAGATGTGTTGATGCAAAATCTGCCATCAATCTTCCAGCTGAAGATCAATACACAGATCTGCCACCAACATGTCAATCACATAACAAACTTTGTTATTCCTTTCTATTTGATGTGATTAAAAAGAAAAGAAGAAGAAGAAATGGCCCCTTCTCCCAACGCACTGTCCACACCATTATAGAAAAGGTAAAGGTGTCCCATAACCTAGGCGGGTCGTAGGGGAGTGAAGCATCAGAGACCTCTGCTTCTCTAGGGGCCAGCATATTGAGGGCAGCGCCCATCTCCTCTCCCTCGCTGCTTTACCTTCCCTGACCCTAAAGAGTGTTGTCCCCAATCTTCATCATCTAGATTCTTTTCACGGAATATCAATAGTAATCACAGCACAAGCTTTCTTTTTGCTGTGATTTAAAAAAAAAAAAAAAAAAAAAAAACTTTCCGGCACACTACAAACACTATTATACAACATACTACATTTTTTCTTGTCGTTTCAGTTTTGATCCCATAATTTTAACAAAATCAAAACCAAAAAAGAGGCACATTCTCTCCAATACTATACTTATAATCACATACCATTAGTCTTTATCATGTATTTTACCCAAGATGTGTTGGTGTAAAATCTGCCATCAATCTTCCAGCAGAAGATCAATACACAGATCTACCACCAACATCTTTGAAAGTCACTTCACAGAATATCAATGCCAATCACAGCACAAGCTTTCTTTCTGTTTTTACATTTGATGTTATATATATATATATATATATATATATATATATATATATATATATATATATATATATATATATATATATATATATATAACGAAAAAAAAACCTTTCCTGAAAAGAGAAAAAAAACAGGCACGTTTTTATTCAATACTACATTTAAAATCTTTTACCATTAGTTTTTCACACACTTTTTTTATTACTTTATTTTATACCATTTTATGTCACAGCAGATTTCTCTGCGTGAAATTTGGGCTGCTCTCCCCGGGGAGAGCACGTCGCCACAACTGCAGCGCCTACCCAATATTTTTTTTTTCTTTTTCCTGTCTGCAACTGTATTTGCTTCCCTATTAGAGTGGCTTTTTTCTACAGAATTTTGCCAGGAGCAACCCCCTTGTTGCCATGGGTTCTTTTACGTGCGCCAAATAAAGATGTGTAACACACGGACCTCGGTTTATCGTCTCATCCGAAAGACTAGCGCCCAGACCACCACTCAAAGCCTAATGGATGGGGGTGGGGGAGTTTTTGGGCCCAAACACATTTTTCCAACTACTTTACTTGAATTCATATACCATTAGTCTTTCACATAAGATGTGTTGGTGTAAAATCTGCCATCAATCTTCCAGCAGAAGATCAATACACAGATCTGCTACCAACATTAACAAATTCTTTGACACAATATCAATAACTATTAATGCTTTTTTTTTTTTTTTAACTTTCCACACACTCAGCTTACCACTATACAGCATACAGTTTTCTTGTCAGTGTACATGTTATCAAAGCATTACTAAAAAAAATCTAATTAATAATACTAATAATACTAATACTAATACTAATACTAATAATAATAATAATAATAATAATAATAATAATAATAAGCACACAGGCACTCCTTAACCACTACTGTACTTAAATCAGAGTGTGGTGGTGGTGGTGGTATTCCCATAACCTACGTGGTCGTAGGGGAGAAGGCATCAGAAACCAACTTTTCGAGGGGCCAGCGTATTAAGGGCGGCACCCATCTCCTCTCCCTCCCTGCTTTACCTTCCCTGACCCTAAAGAGGAAAGATACCCATTTACAGCTGGGTGAACTGGGGGAACTGTACTGAAGCCAAGGGGTACAAATGGTCACCCATCCCATTGGCAGCCACGCTCGAGGCTACTTAACATTGGCTGGGGAAAAGCAAGCACTCTGACCACTGAGCTATCCTGTCCCCTACTATACCTAAATCATAGCACTCTTGCATATCATACATTTTTCATTAGATGTGTTGATGTAAAATCTGCCATCAATCTTCAAGCAGAAGATCAATTCACAGATGTGTTGGTGTAAAATCTGCCATCAATCTTCCAGCAGAAGATCAATTCACAGATTTGCTGGTGTAAAATCTGCCATCAATCTTCCAGCAGAAGATCAATTCACAGATTTGCTGGTGTAAAATCTGCCATCAATCTTCCAGCAGAAGATCAATTCACAGATTTGCTGGTGTAAAATCTGCCATCAATCTTACAGCAGAAGATCAATTCACAGATTTGTTGGTGTAAAATCTGCCATCAATCTTACAGCAGAAGAT
>CM060328.1:2758332-2760832 GCA_030674155.1 Stramonita haemastoma | reverse complement strand
AGAATAGACTTGTTCAAATCTAGTTTACTATACTCAGGCCCTACGCTGTGGAACTCCCTTCCCGATTCAATTAAACAGCACCAATCATTTACAACCTTCAAAAATCACCTCCTAAACCACTTGATGCATCAAAAATAACAAACCACACTCCCCCCTCCCCCCTCTGTGTGTATGTGGTGTGTGTGTGTGTGTGTGTGTGTGTGTGTGTGTGTGTGTGTGTGTGTGTGTGTGTGTGTGTGTGTGTGTGTGTGTGTGTGTGTGTGTAAATGTTTCACATGTATTTATCATTGTATCATGTTTGATGTTTGGTACTGGTAAAGTTTTATTGTTTAGTATCTTTTCAACTTGATGTTATCCCTGAAAAGGGCGGGGACTGGATGTAAAAAAGCACACAAGTGCTTATCTATTATCCTCGAATAAAAGAATTTGCCTTGCCTTGCAAAGAGACTGAATTAAGGATTACTATCTACAAAGTGTACCATACAGCCCAGTTACTTTAAAAACAGTGATGGACAGTAACAACACACCCGATAAAATAAAAACTGAAGTTTAGACCAGGCGAAGATCCCCGTCAGTAAATAATGAATAGAAGTAGAGAATGGGGGCGAATATGAAATTCCAAGCCCCCCCCCCCCCCCCCCCTTTCCTCCTCCCTTTGCTTTGATTAAAAGAGCATAAACAAAATTAACAGAATAAACAGTAATGTGTAGAACTAATGGACACATGACTAACAAAGAGGAAATAGACAGGACAGAAAAACGTGTCAGACGAATAACGGTGAAACCCCGAATCCTGTACTTAAAAAAAACAAACTGATCAACTGTGGGTATGCATTTATTTATGTACCTATCTCCTATCTGTCCCTGCCTTCAGCAGCCCAAATACCCATCATCCTATCAGTGTGTGTGTGTATGTGTGTGTGAGAGAGAGGGGAGGAGAGGGAGAGAGAGAGAATAATCTTTATTTTTCAAGGGTAACAGAGTAAGTAAGCATTACATACTTTTTTTCATCCGGCCCTTAGAGAGAGAGAGAGAGAGAGAGAGAGAGAGAGAGAGAGAGAGAGAGAGAGAGAGAGAGAGAGAGAGAGAGAGAGAGAGAGAGAGAGAGAGAGAGAGAGAGAGAATTTTTATTTGTTTAAGACGTGACTGGTCGCATGTATAATAACAGCTTGCATGGAAGCGCTTTGATTTGCTTTACAAGATAGAGCGCAATATAAATTCCATATATCATTTTTAAAAATGATTTTCATGATCATCATTATTATTCTCATCAGTACTTACAGTGCAAGGTCTTGATGGGAGAGAATTCTCCAGATGACAGCCCAGCGTCAGAGGAAAATTCCTATGTGGTCCACATACAAGCCCTGTTGCTATAGCGATGACTCCTATGTGGTCCACATGGCACAGCTCTGTTGCTATAGCGATGACTCCTACGTGGTCCACATGGCACAGCTCCGTTGCTATAGCGATGACTCCGATGTGATCCACATGATGACTAACCAGGCCAGGACTCGTGTCGAACAAAGGGTGGGAAGGAAAAACAAAAACTGAAGGAAATGTTTGGAAAATGTGAGGGGACGGCAGAGTCACACTCCCTCATGACCACTGTCCCAAAGATGAGGACACACTCCCTCATAACCACTGTCCCAAAGATGAGGACACTCTCCCTCATAACCACTGTCCCAAAAGCCTTTGTAGGTGTCTGCATTTTTTTAACACCAAGACATCACTGTCACCATGATTGCTCTCCTTCGATCTCTTGCACCGTTTTGTCACTACTTTGAAATTTGATTTTACTCTTTTTTGTGGCCAGTTTTTTTTTTACTAATTTTATTTTCTACTGCTATGCTAGTTTTTTATTTTATTTCCTAGTTTATCATGTTTGGCAGAAAGTTTTACCTTTTTATAGTTTTTTAAGTTTTACGATTTTATATCATTTATTTTAGTCTGTCCTATTCTATTCTTTTTAATTCTCTGTCTTTTAGCAAGGGATCGGAGATGCAATCAGAAATGTGGTGCCCAGTGATCATTCAAAGGCAACTGACAGTTCAGTTCAATGGCAAAGACATCGTCTGACAAAGAACTTCGCTGTCAAAATCTGCATGGATGGGACACATGAGCGCTGATAACTTTGGGTGATAGCAGAATATCCCCATTCTGAAAACTTCAGGGATAGCAGAATATCCCCATTCTGAGAACTCCAGGGATAGCAGAATATCCCCTTAAGAACTTTGGGAATAGCAGAATATCCCCATTCTGAAAACTTTGGGGATAGCAGAATATTCCCATTGTGAAAAAATTCAGGGATAGCAGAATATCCCCAATCAAAGCACTTTGGTAATAGCAGAATATCCCCATACAGAGAACCTTCGGGATAGCAGAATATCCCTCATTTTGAAAACCGAGGTCGAACATTTTCATGACACAAAGCTCTATAAAGGCTTTGTGGAAACATTTCCTTCCTCCATCCCCTACCCTCTATCCAACACAGGCCCAACCCA
>CM060328.1:2750832-2753332 GCA_030674155.1 Stramonita haemastoma | reverse complement strand
CCAGCAGATCCTGAAAGCATCACTCTGACCACGCTTCACGTTCTCCATGTGTTCTCTATTCTCTGTGCTTAGCTGGTAGACTCTCGTACACAAATTGGTTTTTGAAAATATCTCAGCAAATCTTCAGACATTTTTTTTTTTTACATCAGAAGGGAGCTGTTTGTTTTCTAGATCGATAGGACAAGGTGGCAGATGTTGCCCCTCTTCATCTGGTGTGTTTTAATCCACACTTTGGAATGCAACACCTTGGGATTTTCTAGAGGACATGATGTGGGGGAGAGAGAAAAGAATGAGAAAGAGAGAATGTGGGAAAATTGTTTTCTAGATCGATAGGACAAGGTGGCAGATGTTGCCCTCTCTTCATCTGGTGTGTTTTTAATCCAACTTTGGAAGCAACACCTTGGGATTTTCTAGAGGACATGATGTGGGGGAGAGAGAAAAGAATGAGAAAGAGAGGGAAAGTGGGAAAATAGTTGCCCTCCCCCCCCCCCCCCCCCCCCCCATAAAAAAAACAACCATTTTGAAATGTATATATAAAAAAAAAATTAAGAAACCAGGAACAACAAACAGCTCCCCGTTCACTTCTTTTTTATAAAAAAAAATCAACAGCCAAAAACTGACAAAACAAACCAATTCTAAAGTAAAAACAATAAATAGAGGAAATAAAAAAAACTAATTATATTTATTTTTATTTCTTTGTAACAGAGTGCAGATATTTGATCTGCCGCGACTCTGTACAGACTCTGTACAACTTCTCGGCAACGACAGCACGGTCAGACAGTGGGAATGTGGCCTCTAAAGAGAGGCTGCATAAATACTACATTTTACCGCTACGGGCAAAGTGCATGCAGAGGACGGCTTTCGACCACCCCCCAACGATACAGAACCGTCGCACAATTCACAGGTGTGGATCCAAAAGTTACACCCACGACGTTGCGATTGGCAATTCCGATCGCAAGGGAAGAAATCTAATTACCGCCCTGCCACATCCACCACCGCTGACTTTGTACCGCATCCCAAGGTACGCTACCTGGCCAGCATATTTGATACTGTCCAGTAGCCCTTAAAACTGCTAACTACAAAAAATAATAATCCTACATGGGTCTTACACCCAATCCGAAGGTAGGCTACCTGGTTGCATATTTGATGCTGAAAACCGTAGCCCCGACAACGGTTAACTACAAAACACTACTCTACCTACTTGGGTCTTCCATCCCACTTCTGACACCATTTGTAACAGAGCGGACATGTGTGATGTCCCATCAAGGGAAAAAAAAAGGGGGGGGGGAAAAAAAAAGGAAAAAAGGGGGGGGGGGGGGGGTTTTTTTCCCCAAATTTTTTTCCCCCCCCGGGGGGGGAAAAAAAAAAAAGGGGGGAAATTTTTCCCCCCCCCCCCCCAAAAAAAAAAAAAAAAAAATTTTTGCCCCCCCCCCCCCCCCCCCCCCCCCCCCCCAAAAAAAAAAATTTTTTTAAAAAAAAAAAAAAATTTTTTTTTAAAAAAAAACCCCCTTTTTTTTCCCTTTTTTTTTTCCCCCCCCCCAAAAAAAAATTTTAAAAAAAAAAAAAAAAAAAAAAATTAAAATTTTTTTTTTTGGGAAAGGGCCCCCCGGGGTTTCCCCCCCCAAAAAAAAAACCCCAAAAAAAAAAAAAAAAGGGGGGGTTTAAAAAGGGGTTTTTTTGGGGGGGAAAAAACCCCCCCCCCCCCCCCCCCAAAAACCCGGGCCCCACCGGGGGCCCCCCCCCCAACCCCTTTCCCCCAAAAAAAAATAACCTTTCCCGGGCCCCCCCCCCCACCCCTTTTTTTCCCCCAAAATTTTCCCCGGGCCCCTTCCCCAAAAATTTTAAAAAACCAAATTTTTCCAAAACCCCCCCCCCCCAAAAGGGGGTTTTTTTTGGCCCCCCCCCCCCAAAAAAAAAAAACCCCCGGGCCCCCCCCTTCCCAAAAAAAGGGGGGGGAAAATTTCCCCCGGGAAACCCCTTTTCCCCCCCCGGGGGCCCCCCCCCGGGGGGGTTTTTTTCCCCGGGGGGTTTTTTCCCCGGGCCCCCCCCCCCCCGGGGGGCCCCCCCTTTGGGGGGGAAAAGGGGCCCCTTTTTTCCCCTTTTAAAACAAAAAAGGGGCCGGGGGCCCCCCCCCCCCCCCCCCCCCCCCCCCAAAAAAAAGTTTAAAAACCCCGGGTTTTTCCCCGGGCCCCCGGTGGGGGGGGGAAAAAGGGGGAAAAAAAAAACCCCCCAAAATTTTTTTTATTTGGGGGGGGCCCCCCAAATTTTTTTCCCCCCCCCCCAAGGGGGGAAAAAAAACCCCCTTTTTTCCCCCCCCCCCAAAAAAAAAATTTTTTTTTTCCCCCCCCTTTTTTTTTTTGGGGGGGGGGTTTGGGGAAAATTTTTTTTTTTGGGGCCCCGGGGGGGTTTAAAATTTTTCCCCCTTTGGGGGAAAAAATTTGGGGTTTTTTTTTTCCCCCCCCCGGGGGTTTTTTGGGGGGGGGGGTTTTTTTTGGGGGGG
>CM060328.1:2663332-2743332 GCA_030674155.1 Stramonita haemastoma | reverse complement strand
CTGACCCTGACAAAATCTGCGTGCGTCCCGAAAGCCCCAGGATGTCGACCAACAGGCCTAGAAGCGACAGCAACCTCAGTGGCCACAGCCACAACCACCACCACCACCACCACGATGATTTACAGAGTCACTCGCCGCTGCGAGCTCTGCTGATGGTAATGGCGCTGTCCCTGCACTCCATCTTTGAGGGACTGGCAGTGGGGCTGCAGTCCAGTACAGGGCAGGTGCTGGGCATCTTCGCCGCGCTCGTCCTCCACAAAAGCATCCTCAGCTTCAGCATAGGAATGAGCCTCGTGCAGAGCCGACTGTCCATCAAAGTCTGCGTCAAGACCATCCTGTTTTTCTCCGCCACTGCGCCGATAGGGGTGGGTACCGGCATCCTCATCACCTATTTCGGCGCATCCCTTACCTCTGATCTAGCCGACGGAATCTTGACAGGTATTGCCTCGGGTACGTTTCTGTACATGACGTTTTTCGAAGTTCTTCCCCCCGAGTTCAACAACTCGCATGACCGCATGTTGAAGCTGGTGAATCTTCTCCTAGGGTTTGGCACTGTCACTGCCATCTTGTTTCTGAGTGATGATGTGAAGGCGCCTTTTTGCAAAATCAACTAGGGGGGTGAATGTGAGAAGCTGTCTAAAGAGCAAAGTCTGTGTAATTTCACAGACTAGGGTGTGATTTTTAAGCTTCCTTTTTTTTTTTTTTTGCTTTTTCTGCGCTAAAGTGCTTTAGTGTATTTGACTCTGTGTGTGTGTGAGTGTGTGTGTGTGTAGTGTGTATGTGTGTGTGTGTGTGTGTGTGTGTGTGTGTGTGTGTGTGTGTGTGTGTGTGTGTGTGTGTGTGTGTGTGTAAGTGTCTGTGTGTGTGTCTGTGTGTTTTATTCTTTTATTTTGAGGACAATGGAATAATTATTTATGTGCTTTTACATCTAGTCCCCATGTGTATGCAATTTTGTAAATCTTATCATCTGTTCCCACTGGCACTCAATGGCCTACTCTTCCAAAAAGCAGAACGGGTTTTAATGTGTGCGCAAGATGTTGTCCCTGCATTCACACACAGGACCTTGGTTTATAGTCTCATCAGAAGGACTTTTGTGGGGATTGGAGTTGGCGCTGATATTAACTGGAGAGGAAAAATCCTGTTGAACAAGATTCAAACCTGGGTGAGCAGATCATGAGTGCATCACTCTGACAACAAGGCTATCCCATCCCCCATTTGTGTGTGTGCATGTGTCTGTGTCTGTGTCTGTGTGAGTGAATAGAACTGAATTTGACCGTACAGCAATTAAGATTTTTCACAGTTTAGAAAATCAATGAAATCAGATTCCTACTGTTCTAGCACTATAGT
Organism: Stramonita haemastoma; assembly: GCA_030674155.1. Taxonomy (NCBI): domain Eukaryota; kingdom Metazoa; phylum Mollusca; class Gastropoda; order Neogastropoda; family Muricidae; genus Stramonita; species Stramonita haemastoma. The sequence continues at coordinate 2,741,985 of CM060328.1, read as the reverse complement.
ATATCACTGAGTGTGTTGATCAATGACAATGTGTGGGATGTGATCTCAACATCACGCAACATGAACTGGTGCCATTGACATTACTATGTTTACATGTATGTATCAATCATATACTATGTACATTTTGGACTGGCTTTGGCATTGAAACAAGGGCTACATGTATAATATACATGTATGCAGCATGTAATGATCAATCATATAGCATGTACAGTTTGAACTGGCTTTGCCATTGAAACAATCAACCTTAACAGGTCTCTACTCAGTACTCCTGAGTCAGTAGTGCTTTTTTGCAGATCTTTTTGATGTGCTTGTTACCTGAGAATGAAATACACGTTTAGACTTTTCAGTTTTTCTGAAGTTTTTCAGTGATGAAGTTTGTGAGGTTTTACTGATAGGTTATCAAAAAAAAAAAAAGTATGTTGAATCTTTCTTTTGGGATGGCAATCAGGGGCAAAACTACATTAACATGCACGCTTCTGTGTAAACTTGTCAGAACAAAACGGCTGAAAATGGCATATTATGAAGAAATTTTATTTTGTCTCATTGTCTGTGTAATGTTTCAGTTCACAAAAGTTACATCAAATGATCCAGTAATTAATTCACTTCCTAATATTGCAATACATGTTCATTATTCCTGAAGACATTGTTCTCCTTAACTAGCTATGCTAGTGTTTCATTCTAGGAAACTGAAAAATTCATAACAGCTGAAAACAATCTGTCACGTGCCTTTCTTCACTTTTTTTTTTAGTGTGCACATTAAGAAAGTTTTTAAACTTGAATACATGTAAAATTTAAATTAACAACAATTTGAAGGCACAAAGATGTTGTGTATGGTTTTTTTTCTGTTTGTTTAGTTTGGGTTGGTTTGGGTTTTTTTTTTGGGGGGGGGTTGTTTTTTTATGTTTGATATTGTTTGTTATTTAATCATATTCTGATCTCTGGCACATTTAAAACAGTGAGTTATTACATCTGTATCTTACGGTTTGTGCTGGATTTACCATAAGTGTTCATGAATGTAGTAACTGCCAACTGTGTCTGTTGCTTCGTTCTCTTCAGCATAACACATTAACAGTGAACTGATTGATTTCCTTTATATTGAAATTTTTTGTTTGTTTGTTTGATTTTCAATTGATATATACGTATACACATCTCACACACACGCACACACATGCGTGCGTGCACGCACACACGCACGCACGCACGCACGCACGCACGCACGCACACACACACACACACACACACACACACACACACACACACACACACACACACACACACACACACACACACACACACACACACAGAAAACACCAGTTCAATACTAAGAAGGGAGGTGGGGGGGTAGATTTCTTTTTATTTAAAATAAAACATTGATTGTATATTTTGTATTCATTACAATATGTTTGAGGGTTTTTTCTTCCCCATTCATTTGGCTAGCTGTTTCTTCAATGGATTTGTTTGAAACATTTCTTAAGTCATTTTTAGAAATCACATTCCCCAATATATACAATAATTCAGAACAGTAAATTGTGTGTGTGTGTTGTATGTGTGTGTGTGTGTGTGTGTGTGTGTGTGTGTGTTTAGACTGTTTACATACGTACTGTATGCATTGTGTGCAAGTATGTGTGCATGTGTAACACTCATGGTTTGCCACAATGTGTGGGATGTATTCAGTGCTAAATGCTGACGTGTTTAGGCTTTGCTGACCTCAGATGTTCAGTGACATGGGCAGCTGGCAAACAAGCTTTTCAAAAAACACAACAGAAAGACAAAACACCCCAACCCCAAAACAAAGAAAAAACAAACCTATAGTTAGTAATTCATATGGTGTGAAACCAGTTTTTAGTGTAGGTTTGCTTTGACGTTTTAGGTATATATATACATATATATAACAAATCAAAGACTGAAGTTAAAGTAATGTATTTATATATATATCCTCCATTAACTAGAAGTGGTAAATAATGTATTGTTAGTGAAAAACTAAAGTAATTTATATGGTGTGAAACCACTTTCGAGTGTAGGTTTGCTTTGATGTTTTAGGTATATAACTAATCAAGACTGAAGTTAAAGTAATGTATAGATCTTGCATTAATTATCTAAAAGTGGTAAATAGTGTATTGTTGATGAAAAACTCAAACAGTGAGAGGAAGAAACCGGAATTCTGTGAAGTTACCACAGAATGTGCTCAACTTGTGGATAAAGCAGTGCATGCTTGTGGCATACATGTAACCTACAGAAGGAAGGTAGCATAGAATATAATTCCCAATTCCCATCCCCAGCCATATTACTTACCTCAGCAACTGTAGTGTAGCCAGTGGAGGTAATTTTGTTTTGTAATCCAAATGTCACGGGTCCTTTTCCAGTCTTTTTGCAGACAATAGGGTAAAACTGAAATTTTGGATCTGAGAGAAAGAGAGAGAAGGGGGAGGGGATGTTAAGGATGTTAGAGAGGTCACTGTTGTTGTTGTTGTTTATTACAGCACAAAGTTGTCAAAGGTAACATACACAATACATAATGTATTCATTTTGTGGAGTCTGGTCACATTTGCTTTACCATTGTTGTTCGTATGAAGAGATGGTTTACATATCAAATTTCATGCTGTGAAATGATTTGAACTGATACCCTAGCACAGAAAAAGTGTCACATTCTACACTTGACCGAAATGACAAGAGATTGAAGGTTAACATGAAAGGTTTGGAGAGGATAGGCCAAAGTGACCTCGTTTGGAGAGGACTTACATTTAGTGATAAGTAACATTTACATGTATTGATTGTATGGTATTGGTTTGTTGTTGTGGTGGTGGTTTTGGGGGGTAGGGTTTTTGTTGTTGTATTTTTGTGTTCTTTCTTAGGGGGGGGGGGGGGGTGGTGTTGTTGTTGTTGTTGTTGTTTTTTTTTGGGGGGGGGTTGTTGGGGTTTTTTGGTGCTTTTTTCTGAATTAACTGGTGGCAGTAACATATAGCAGCTATAGTGACTGGTTAAGCTACAGTCTTAAGAACATCACAATCATACTTTCAGCTTTTATTGCTCTGTGTATACATTATGTCTTGGTATGTGTAACCAAACTGAATAGTCTCACTGTCACTGTGTCAGCAAAGTATTTCAAAGCTTTTTTTTTTTTCCTTTTAACTTGTACTGCACTGTGTGCATGCTGAAGATCGAAATAACATTCCGAATCAAACAGAGTGTAATGTGGAGTGAGTTATAGCCATTTTCTGGTTAAGTTGTCTCTGTCTCTGTCTGACTCTGTGTGTGTGTGTGTGTGTGTGTGTGTGGTGTGTGTGTGTGTGTGTGTGTGTGTGTGTGTGTCTCTCTCTCTCTCTCTCTCTCTCTCTCTCTCTCTCTCTCTCTCTCTCTCTCTCTCTCTCTCTCTCTCTCCCCTCTCAAGAAAGCAAAAAAGAGCAAAATCACTTCACTATAGATGCCCAAGAACAACCATTTGACTGTATGGTGTATGGGAAGCAACTGCAGTAGTCGGGAATAGGTTCCGTTTAATAGTTGCTTCCCCCTTTTGATTTTTTTTATTTGGCCCATTTAGAATAGTGAGAATTTTGTAGTCAAGTGTTAAATTTTCCAGGGCATTGTATTTTTTTTAACTCTCCATTTATTTATATATTTATTTATTTTATTCCTTTCTTTTGAGAATACTGGAATAAGCCCCTCATGTGCTTTTTTACATCCAGTCCCGGTGTGTTTGCACAATGAGGTAGATAATGATATTGACAGCGTTCATTACATTTTGAAAGAGCTGTGTAAGAAATTTATCAATGGTCTGCATCATGTTGATGTTTGATGGTTGATTGTGGTCCTCCTCCTAGTCTCTGCATAGATCTATAGGGCATAAGTTTATTTTCCGTTCAGAATCATCCGGTTTGCCCAAATATTTTTTGTGCATTTTGTAATAATAGATTCATAGTTAAAAACTAGATCTGTTGGTTTTTGTGTGCTTTAGAATAAAGGCTTAGTTCAAAACCAAAAAGTGTTGGTGCATTTTGTGATAGTCATGAATATAAGCCAGATATTAGTTTTAGTGCATCCTCTGATACAGTCTTAGTTTAACTAAGCCAGATGTTAGCTATGGTGTGTATTTTTTAATAAGGTCCTGTTCAATGTAGTCTTAGTTAAACAGATCTGATATTAGTTAAAGTGTATTTTGTAATAAGTCTAGTTAATTAGTTAACAGCAGTTAGTAAGCTTAACTGTGCTATTTTTAAAAGTCTTATGAAGGGCTAAATATTTGTTGGGATTTGTTTGTTTGATTGTTTGTTGTTGTTTTTGAAAACGGTTGTGGTTATGGTTTTTTCCTGTTTTGATATTTCTTTATTTTCATGTTTGTTGCTTGGAGTCAGGAAAAGTGTTAACATTTGAAGAATGTCAGCACGTCTTCATGAGAAGACATAAAAGTGACCACAAACAGAGGACTTATGAACGTTTGAACAAACTAGGTTTATGCTCACTTTTGATGCAATTATGCATAGTTTCTTTTCGGTGGAAGTGCAGAAAGATTGTGTCAGTGAGAAAATAAAAAACATCAGAGCAGACTGTTTTCTTCACTTGGTGTTATCATATGGCCAGCAATAACTGTTTTCTTCACTTGGTGTTATCATATGGCCGCAATAATGTTTCTTCATTGGGTATCTATGCACAATACGGATTTTATTTTATACATAAACAGCTTGCCAAAGATGACAGCTCTCGTTTTTTATGCATTAGATAATCATATCTGGATAAAGAGAGCATGCACCATGATGACATTGTGCAGCAGATTGTCACATGACTTTCAAAGTGCATATGATATTTCATATGATCACCAAACTATATTAATTTTGGGTGAACGTTGTGTTTAAATTGTTAAAAAAAATAATAAAGAGAACAATACATATATATATACATACTTATTGTTTGTATCAAACAATATTTGTTTCTTTTTTCTTTCAAAGAAAATGACAACAACAACAACAAAACAAGAACAAAAGGATATTTCTTTTGGTATGAAAGAACAATTGTCTTTTCCTTTTTGTGGAATGCTGTGATGCAATAGTTTTAATGGCCTTTTGTCTCTTCTTTTTTTTTCCATTGTTGTTTATTTGCTTTTGGTGACATTGTGATGGTAATGATTATCTTTTGTTTTGCTTTGTCAGTTAACTATGATTTAACTTTTTTTTTGTTCCCATTATTGCCAAGTTGTCATGAGGGATGGATCTCCAAACTGAAGGAGGGGTAATAACTCAGAGAAAAAGTTAAAAGAGTTGCCATTCTTGAACTTATTCACAGCTGACGGGATCCATGAAAAGAGTTTGCCATGTGTCTGATACGATACGCATTTTGTGCAATTGTATATGTGGGATTGTAATCTACGCACTTGTATGTAATTCTGTTAAAAAAAAAAAAAAAATTAAAATTATGTACAATGTTTGCAAGTGTGCATTGCTTGTTTTACCTTCAAGTCTGATACTTTTTTTTCTTTTTGATGCTATGATAATGGCTGATGAATTATGTATGGTTATGTCTAGAGTGGAGCGTGTTGATGGCAATCATTTTTTGTTCTTTTGTTTCCCCCATGTAAACCCATATTTCATCCATCAACTTTCGTGTTAGGCTTACTTGTCAGTCTTCTTAACCTTCACCTGTCCCGTACTCCCTGGACCATGGGGGCACAACTGAAGATTCTGCAACCAGCTTCCTCCACTCCCCACAGAGTGGAGGAAGCTGGTTGCAGAATCTTCAGTGGGATACGTGTCAGTATTACCAAGCAAAACAAAACAAACCAAACCAAACCACCACATAAAAAGTATTAGTCTCCATCAGAGTTTTCAAGTCATTTTCAGTAATGGCAAAGTACATCTAGAAGTCTTTTAATCAACAGGGACGGGGTAGCCTAGTGGTTATGACCCAGGTTCAAATCCCATTCAAGGGGATTTTTCCCCTGGAGTTAACCATTCAGGATTTTTCCTCAGTGCCGACTCCACTCTCCCCAAAAGTCCATGGCCTCATGTGTGAACGCACTCAGAACATCTTGCGCACATATTAAATCCTGCTCCGCTTTTCGAAAGAGTAGGCTATTGTGTGCTGGTGGAAACAGATGACAAAGTTTACAAAACTGCACACACATGGGGACTGGATGTGGAAAAGCATATGAGTGCTTATTCCATTTTTCTCAATATAAAAGAAGTAAATGAAAACAATTAATTTATTGATTAATTAATTAAATTAATTAATCAATCAATCAAGATAAGAGCGAAAGAGTGAAACCAAAATGGTCCCTGTGTGTACATGGACATGTTTGATTTTTTTAACACAGTGCACATGTGTAGTTATTTATGAATAGAATGGAACTAGTTCATTAAAACATCATTACCTCATCCTCATACTCCTGCATGGTACCTCAGTATGTGTGTGTGAGACTTTATCTGAAAAATAGGCTTTAAGTCAGTGTTGTTGTGTGTTCCCCAGTTTAACACCCTGGCCTGTGGAGTCAACCAAGAGTAGTGAACTGTCCAGGTCTGGGAATCAGTGTGAGAATGAAATTGGGCACTGGATGAGAAATTAGCATATGTATGACTGTTTTTAGATATCACTGTGAGTTTGAAAATTGGGCACTGGATGAGAAATTAGCATATGTATGACTGTTTTTAGGGTATCACTGTGAGATTGAAATTGGGCACTGGATGAGAAATTGGCATGTATGTCTGTTTTTAGAATATCACTGTGAGTTTGAAATTGGGCAGTGAATGAGAAATTGGCATGTATGACTGTTTTTTAGAGTGTCACTTGTGAAATTGAAATTGGGCACTGGATGAGAAATTGCATGAATGTCTGTTTTTAGAATATCACTGTGAGTTTGAAATATGGGCCAGTGAATGAGAATTGGCATGTATGACTGTTTTTAGAATATCACTGTGAGTTTGAAATTGGGCACTGGATGAGAAATTAGCATATGTATGACTGTTTTTAGAGTGTCACTGTGAGATTGAAATTGGGCACTGGATGAGAAATTAGCATATGTATGACTGTTTTTAGAGTGTCACTGTGAGATTGAAATTGGGCACTGGATGAGAAATTAGCATATGTATGACTGTTTTTAGAATATCACTGTGAGTTTGAAATTGGGCACTGGATGAGAAATTGGCATATGTATGACTGTTTTTAGGGTATCACTGTGAGATTAAAATTGGGCACTGGATGAGAAATTAGCATATGTATGACTGTTTTTAGAGTGTCACTGTGAGTTTGAAATTGGGCACTGGATGAGAAATTGGCATATGTATGACTGTTTTTAGAGTATTAATGTGAAATTGAAATTGGGCACTGGATGAGAAATTGGCATGAATGTCTGTCTTTAAGTACCTTGCCATATAGGCAGCCATACTCCTACTTCAGAGGGCTTTAAATATTTGGTAACATTGATAATGATAAAACATGTAAACTGGCCTGTGTGATTTTTTTTTCATTTATGTTTTTGGTGTAATATTGTATCGCTAGCACTGCAGTGTGTGAAATATACTCCCTAATTTTTGTCTTTTGTATTACTTTTCTAATATTACAAAGCATTATATGATCATTCCTGTCTAATTATCACTTTGAGTGGATAGACATTGAAACGAAGACACACACATGACAGTTTTTTTGTTGCATCCCCGACAAATATGGTTGTTTGAGGCTGCATAGTTTGTCAAACTTATGTGATAATGTTTTAGCACATTTTGTTATGAAATTTTTATGTTTACAAAGTAGTCCAATATATCGTTGTAGTGAAAATTACAAGGTTACTTAGATTCTAAACTAACCCCCCCCCCCCCCCCTTTCATTCTGATTCTCTCAGTGATATGTTCAAGCTGATATTATTTTTTATTTCAATTTCAGTGCAATGTTTGTGTCGCATTTAAAATGAAAAGGTTGAATGTCTGTTGCATAATACACGATTTTAACGCAGACCATTCCATAAGTTGAAATTGGTGATAGCAGAGAAAGAACAAAAAAAAAAACCTTTTCAATAAAAGCAATCAAATGTATAAAAATTGTTACAGCAGAATCAGTGTACTTGCATTTTTCTCTTTTTGAATGAATAGATAAGTAAACCAATCAGTAAATCAATAAATGAAATAGAGAAAAAAAATTTAACTCAGAAAATACTGTATCATGGCTGACAGATAAAAGGATTTTCCTTATTGTCATGAATGTTTTGAATGTTATGGGTAAAAAAAAAAAAAAAAAAAAAAAAAAAGGCACCAAAATAATCACACCAGGAAGGAATCAGTTACCTTTTTTCCTTGTTCCTGTCGTTCTCTTTTACACAGATATTTTTGGCTTGGGTTTTATGTGTGTGTTTTTTTTGTCTTTATTACCAAGCATTTTCTTGGTTTTAGTAATAGACTTTTAGTCTACGCAATGGCTTACAATATGAACCAAAGATGTTTACTGTACTTTAGTTCTGTCATACTCGATACTGTAAAAAAAACAAACAAACAAAAAAAAACCATCAGGGATCTAAGAGAAATTCTCTGATTACGCACCCTCTGTGTGTCTTTGTACTGTAAATAACAATTAGTGATGCAGAGAAGAAGAAGAGAGAGAGATATGAAATATTCAACACCAAAGAAGTGTGTACTTGCACAATTTACATTTTATTCAAGATGAAGTGGAACTTTGATCTTGAATAAATCATATTTTATATGAAGGAAAGGGTTGTTAAGACTTTTTTTTTGCAACGTACATCCCTGTTTGTTAACTGCACATTTTTATTTTTTTTTTATAAGTCGATGGCCTGTCTAGAAAAACTGCTGTCTAAAACTATTGGGGTTTTACAATTTTTTTTTAATAGTTTTCAAATATCAACTTTTGCATATGTTAAACCATGATATAAAAATAATATAGCGGGGGGAGAAAACTTAACTGCCGTACATGTCTTCCAGTTTGGGTTTAAAATTGATGATAATTTGGTTTAAAAAAATTTGTGATTTGGTAAAAAGGTAAAAGGTGAAGGTGTCCCATAATCTATGTGGTCGTAGGGGAGTGAGGCATCAGAGACCTCAGCTTCTCTAGGGGCCAGCATATTTGGTGATTTGGTATCAGTGATAATGTCTGCCTTGCTGATGGTGACTGTGTGAGTGTGCATGCATAGGATTTTAACAGGTATGTTTGTCCGTATTTTTGCCTTTGTGGTGTGCCTGTACAAGATTGTGAATTTTTCTTTTTTGATTAAAAGAAATTTGAACCGAATGATTTTAAGATTTATCGATTTAAATGTGACATTGTTCTGACTACTAATGTGAAGGTATACCGCTTTTTAATTTTTTATTGTGAACTCAAAACTTTATTGGTGTGGAAAAAGGGTAAATTAATCCAAAAGTACTCTCCCTTTTTTTTTTCTTTTTTTTTTTTGTATTCTCTTTTTCAGATTTCAGTTTTGCTGTACAGTAGCTAAAACATTCTTTCGGCATGTTTATGTTGCAAAGTCAGCAGTTTAAGGATAAAACTTTTTTTATTAAATTATTTACGTGATTATCGAAAAACTAACATTTTAGAAGATTCATATATATATACATAATATATATATATATATATATATATATATATAATATATATATATATATATATATATATATATATATATAATCTGCATCATGCAATTGATTAGGACATGTAATTGTAAGACTTTTTTTCTGAATGTGTAATTTAGATTATTAAAAAAAAAAGCAAATTAAAAAAACAATAATCGATACTATATTTGGATGCTGATAGTTTAGAAGGTGGAAAATGGCAAAGGACCAAAGCTATTTTTTCTATTATTGCCTTGTAGACATTCTTATTTCAGTTTTTACTTAGAACACTTTACATAGGTCTTATTCATGTATTGCTATATTTTTTGTGCCGTGTGCAACAGATTCGTTTATATTTTGACACTTGGATGTATTCTAGTATTTTTTGTGCTGTGGAACTGGAGGAGGTGAATAAAAATTATTATAAATCAAAACTACCTTGTCTTGTTGGTGTGTGTGTGTTGTGTTGGTGTGTGGTGTGTGTGGTGTGTGTGTGTGTTGTGGGGTGTGTGTGTGTGTGTGTTTGGGGTGTGTGTGTATTGGCGATGTTTGATTGGAGTGTGTGTACTTGTGCGCATGTTTTTGGGTGTTACTTGTGCGCTTTGTGTGTGTGTTGGTGTGTGTGCTTGTGCGCATGTGTGTGAAGGGCCTACTCTTTCCAAAATGTGGAATAGATTTTAATGTGTGCACAAATGTTCTGCATGCATTCACGCACAAGACTATTTATTGTCTCATCCAAAGGACTTTCAGGGGAATGGAATCATGCTAATTTAACTCCATTATGTCCTGGGGGGAACAGATGACAAAATTTAACAAAACTGCTTACACATGGGGGCTGGATGTAAAAAATAAAACACACACACACACACACACACACACACGTGCCTATTCTATAATCCACAAAAGAAAAGAAAAAATAACAGAATAAACTCCGGGGGGGGGGGGGGGGGGGGGTGGAATTGTTTTAAAAAGAAACAAATAATAATAAAATTTTAAAAATTTAATGAAAAAAAAATTGATAAAAAAATTTTTTTTTAATAAATTAAAAAAACTCCAGGGGGAAAAATCCCCTGAAATGGGAGCCTCAGTGACGGCTCAAATCCAGGCTGTCAGATCACAAACCCAATGCTCTAAGGGTTTATGTACATAGAGTTTACCCCAGCAGAAGTCCTGAAAATCTGAGGAAAATCATGTGTGGAGCAAGATGCCAATATCATTTCTAAAAGAGAGACAGAGAGAGGCATGTTAAAGAAGAAGTTACTAGTTCATATTGAGACACAGAGAGACTTGATTTTTAGTACGCGAAAGGCGTATCAGTTGGTCATTTCATGTGGTGACAGATAAAAAATTACACACCTATTGAAAGTGGAAGTGGACAGTAGAAAATCGAAAAACGACGTTGACCATAAAAAAATACAGAACAAATGACTCCATTTACATGTGCGCAGCACAACACATAGGAGAAACAAGAGGCGTATAGGTGGCAGGGGAACACTTCAAAATGTGCACCATTGCTGACCATCATACACACTACAACACACTACTAACATCAGTGCTACTCCACATCTCCCAAGTCTCGATGAGACTTAAACAGGCCCAGGTGTGAATGCACGCAGAACATTGTGCATGGTATCCGTTCACTTTCGTAGAGTAGGCCATCGGTGCTGGGAACAGATGACAATATTTACAAACGCATATCACACAGGGGACCGGATGAAAAAAAGCACATGATTGCTTATTCTGTTTTCCTCGATATAAAAGAATAAATAAATAAATAAATAAATAAACACATAATATATAGAGAGACAGACAGACAGGGAGAAACAAAAGAAGAAGTGTGTAGTGTGGCACGGGGGAGAACACACATCTCAGCAGTGATGTCAGCCTGTTCCAGTCTGCTTCGTCAATCGTGTAACAGCTGTTGATGCCCCCATGGAATATTGTTTATATAACACGCTTGAAGAGGGTGAAGGGGGGCGTGACAATAGACACTGACACAGGGGGTCAGTTGACAGGCCAGGCACCGACAGCTGACAGATAGGGTGGCTGTGTGTTGGCTTTTTTTTGGCTGTACACATCTACCTACACTGAGTCACCCAACAGCAGTGTGTTAACTTGCCGTGGGATTAATTTCTGCTTCAGAGCAGTTTAGGGAATAGGCGGGGTGGGGCTTTTAGTTTCCAAAATGCATGAGCTAACATCATTGCCAGGCAGTTTTCTGATCACCTATAATAATAATATGGAATTTATATAGCGCTGAATCTTGTAGAGCACACAAATCAAAGCGTTTGCACAATTGATGTGCATCTCAGCACAAAAACAGAACCAAATCTGATACCCATATCAACACCTGCGCAGGGCCTATTTCCATAAATTTGATTGTTTAAAACATTTCAAGGAGATTTTGTGTCAAATTTTATAGATTGAAACCAATGCTTTGGGGAACTTGAGATTTACATGGTGTAAGGAGTGCTTGGATTCAATGTAGAGTACATACTTAATAAAAGTTAAAGTTAAAGTCTGTCCCGAGCCATAAGGCTCATCAGGCCGGTGCTTATCCCGGTTTCTGTGGCGTTAAGCGACTGAGAGTCATAGACTCCCCCCTGGATAGGACGCCAGTCTATCGCAGGATTAACCCCCAACACAAGGTTGGTACCCCTTTTACACCTGGGTGGGGTGAGAAAATAGCCGTAAAGTGCCTTTTCCAAGGGCACAACGCCATAGCGGAATAGCTGGGATCGAACCCGCAACCTTTAGATTACGAGTACATCACCCTAACCACTAGGCCACAGCGGCGGCTACATACTTAATGCATACATGTTTATTTCTGACAGGCATCTGAATGGGTTAAAGAGCTGTTTTCATATATTTGATGGACTGATTGCTCACATTTGAATGTAAGGAAGGAGAGAGAGACATGCAAAGAGAGAGAGTGAGAGAGAGTTTATTTATTTTCTTTTATATCGAGGATAATGGAATAAGCACTCGTGTGCTTTTTTTCATCCAGTCCCGTGTGTATGCAGTTTTGTAAATATTGTCTGTTCCCACCAGCACACAATGGCTGTGTGTGTGTGTGTGTGTGTGTGTGTGTGTGTGTGTGTGTGTGCGTGTGTGTGTGTGTGTGAGAGGTACAAATAAAGGTACATGTATAATATACATCTTTGATCTTGCGCACATACTGTACACTTGTTAACACAGACAGTCATTTAGGAATGGAACTCTGAACAAAGACCTTGGTCGAGTGTTTTATTCAGCTTATGGCTTTGGCACACAGTTTATTACTTTTCATCAAGTTTTGACACAATGTTCATGAGTCATTCTAGAGTTTCCTTTTCAACATACATTTATGACAGCTGCGAGCCGGCTACCCAACCCTAACTCCAGGTTTTTTTGCTGAAGGGGGAGGTAGGCTTTTCCCAATGCTCTGACCAGCAGTGACACAATGACTCACCAACTGACTTTTGTTTGCTTGTAAATTCCCATGCCATCATTTTAAATATCTCAAACCACAATGGCGCGTTCATTCCAATATACTTTTAAAACACAGAAGAGACCAAAAAAGCTTCTCCATTAGTTCCAGCCATGTTATCTTTACAGCCAGGAAGCACTGGCATCCTGAAAAAGTCCACCGCAAAACAACAGCCTGTTCTGAGAAAGAGGGTGTTGTGCAGTGAGGAATTTTTCATTTCATTTTTTTAAAATTTAATTCTTTGATTTCAAGGATAACGGAATGAGCATTCACATGCTTTTTTACATCCAATCCAGAGGAAGTGAAAACCAGAATTTAAAATGCCATTGGACCATACAAAGAGCTCCTGACTTCAGTGAAAATAACGCAAACTAAAGTGGTACAGGCTTGTCACATCTGGACTGGCCAAGAGTGCCCTGCAGGGAACAGTACAAGGAGGGAGACGAAGAGGCAGACAGAGAAGAAGATGGGAAAACAACATCAGAGAGTGGACTGGGCGTAAGTGTAATGATTTGCTATGGAAAGCAGAGGACCGCAGGAAGTGGAGGAAGCTGGTTGCAAAATTTTCAGTGGTGCCCTCGTGGTCCAAAAAAAAAACCTACGGGATAGGAGAAGCTGAAGTATTATACAACACTTGTATTTTTAACAGGAAAGTCAGTTGGCGAGTCAAAATGCCAGTGGTGTGTGCTCACCAATCTATTTTCAAACTTTTTACAGCATAAATTCATAAATTTTATACATATACATGGATGTTATACTAAAATACAGAAAAAATGGTAGCAATAATGGTTACAGGAAACTCTTTGGTTTCGTTATCTTCTAATAGAGTATGCAAGATTTTCTCCACTAATTCAGATGGACAAGGCTGGATTTTATTATCACATATGAAAACAAGTTATAATATTGAGTTATAAAGTTTATCCAAACCATGCATTTCCAGTTGAGATTCTACTACTAACTGGGTTTAGGGCAAAAGGCTGGTTTTTGGTTTTTTTTATTAAAATTAATGAAATGTACTAACAGAACATGGCAAACACTAGTAACACTTTCAACCTAAGTGAAAAAAAAACTTGATATGCTAATGACAAATGGGATTTTCAATTCACCCTTTCATGGGAGTAAAATCAATTGGCAAATTTCAAATGCGATACATTTTAAAATACACATCACAAATTTTGACCCTGGAACAATAGGAAATGGGAAGGGGGGGAGGGGAGGACAGCAAAAACAGTGGTGGGCATTAACAGCATTTTATAACTTAAAATGAGTCCACCACATACCATGCAAAATTGTTTTAAACATCAAGAGGCTAGGTTAGGTTAAATACATGATGTAAGCCATGTACTTCAGATAAAGATATGATGCAGGCAACGAGCTACACACATACACTGTCCATATGAAGGTGAAAAAAATTGGACACTGCATGGAATGGTTACATGAAACTAAATTTCCAAAAACTGCCCAGTAAAAATGAGAAATTTGAAGCCTCCAAAATAAATATTGAAACACACACACACAAATTAACCATTACAGGACATATAGATCTAAAAACATGATGATTAGTTCATTTAATAACATATGGTTGAGAAAGTTTCTGGGTCACACTCAGCAGTATTCTCTGAAGTCGGAGCATAGCTGCCTATAATTTTATGCGAGGTATTTGAAAACAGCCCTACACGCAAACTTCTCATTCAGTGTGCCATTTCAATCCCACAGTGATTCCTAGTGGGATGGTGAGAGGCACATTCTGTGTGACCCAGAGCGTAAGCTGGGAACACACAACAACTACAATCAGCAGTATTCTTTGGCATGCTGTCTATATAGAAGAAGAAAAAAAAAGTGAAATAAAGCAACTCAATGGTGGAAGAGAAACCACACAACACAGGCATGTCCTATACAGCTGGGGAATAGATCAGCCCAAGACAGGCAAATGCTTTGTGAATAAAACCATAAGCGACTTTAACAATAATTGTGTCAGGCTATGTTGGAATAAAGATCTATGGATATAGTGGGTAAACACACAGTTGACAATACCCAAACTCAATAAAAAAAGAAAAAAAAAAAGAGCATCAGCAATAAACTGCTTTCCCTTTGGCTCAGTACTTCAAGCGCATAAAAAAATTATAAAAAGAAAATTGGCTTTGGGGAATCAAGTCCAAGAAAACTATGCAAAGTGTATCCAAAAAAAAATCATCAATGTGATTGACAAGAAAAGAAAAATGGTGAAGGCAAGCGCTTTAACTACACGACTAGCTGTCCACCAGCATTCCTTGCTGAATTGCACGTTTTTCTTACAACTTGAACAAACTGATACCACCAAAAAGCCACTAATACAGCATGTTTTGTACATTTAAGTGCACCACACACACACACACGCACACGCACCACACACACACACACAGAGCATGTTTTGTACAGTAAAGTGCACACACACACACACACACACACACACACACACACACACACCACACACAGAGCATGTTTTGTACAGTAAAGTGCACACACACACACACACACACACACACACACACACACACACACACAGAGCATGTTTTGTACAGTAAAGTGCACACAACACACACACACACACACAGCATGTTTTGTACAGTAAAGTACGCACACACAACACACACACACACACACACACACACACAGCATGTATTTCATTTTTCCTGATCATTCATTCAACTTTACAAACAAATACACATATTCACCCTATCTCCTCCTCCCTTGGTCCAGTCTAAAATCACTTGTTACGGATAACGTTAAAACGAAGACACACACACAAGCATGTTTTGTACAGTAAAGTGCACACACACACACACACACACACACACACACACACACACACACACACACAGAGCATGTTTTGTACAGTAAAGTGCACACACACACACACACACACACCACACACCACACAGAGCACATTTTGTACAGAAAGTGTGCACCACACACACACACACACACACACACACACACACATACACACACACACACACCACACACACACACAAACACACACACACACAGAGTATGTTTTGTACACCAAAGTGTGCATGTATGCACACACACAACACACACACACACACACACATGCATGCACACCACACACACACACACACACCACACACACACCACACACACACACACACACACACACACACACACAACCATTTTTCTAGTTTTACACAACCCAGGTTTCACAAGAGTACAAGCAAAAAATAAAAATTAAATAAAAAAATAAAATAAAAAGTAAAAACAAAAACCCACAACCTGTACTACTCTGCACTATCGCAGTGATCTGCTAGAATACACTAGTTCACATTTGCTGCAATATGCACACATTTGGAATGAAGTCAAGTCAAGTCAAGTCAAAAACACTTTAATCATTCTGAAGGGCAATTACAATACTACAGGCATAGCATAACGTATCAAAGACATGAAATAGCTACTTTCATATTTGTTCAGGCATTATATGATAACTTCAAATAAAAATGTCACAAAACTCACACTCTATGCGGCATCGTCACACTGCAACAACATCACACACACAATGTTTGGTACAATATTAAAACCATGGACTAGAAAAGACATATGATCACTATTATTTACGCATTGTACACACGCGTTCCACATGCACATGTATCATGCATGCAGCACAACCACACACACACACACATGCACACACACACACACACACACACACACACCCCCCACACACACACAACACACACATACCATCCACACCCACCACCCCCCCACACACACACACAACACACACACACAAGCCACACCACAAGACACAACACATTTACACACCACATTACACACACACTCACACTCACCCCCCCCCCCCCCCACACACACACCACACACACACACAGACTCACCAATAAATGCAATGTTTTAAAACCATTGGCTAGAAAGAATGAATTACAAGCAAATCAAAAAATCAATAAAGCCAAAAATAAACACTTATTTTATGGGTACATAAGCATGTATATGCACACCTGTATGCACCTGAAGTTAGTCTTGCCAATACAAGTGACTTTTTGGGGGGGCCTCTGACTTTATTTCTTCTTTCATTCTTCTCATTTCTTTTTTTTTTCCAAACATTCTTTCTTTGTTGGCGATCGTTTTCTTACATTTTTTGTTTTTAATTACATTATGGGGCTTTCCAAACTTTTTCACTTTTTTCACATTAAAAAAACAAAGTTTAAAAAAAAAAAAAAGGCTGTCGATTACACTTGGCTACAAAGGGAAACCAAAGACTGCAGGGGGGATGCAGACAGTGAGTGTATCAATGGGCAGGAATGTGACATGACTTGGGTAATGGGCACACACCTGACCTATGGCAAAGCAAAAGGCAAGGAAGGAAATAAGGTACATGCCACACACACACACACACACACACACACACACACACACACACACACACACACACACACTAAACCATCTTGCTAGTTTTTAAAAAACCCAGTTCCCAAACGTACAAGCAAGAAGAGAGGCTGACCAAAAAAACATCACTTGTCCCACACTGTACTATAGCATTGGTCTGCTAGGACACAAGATTTCACATTCCTGCTATGCAGCATTTAAGAATGCACACATTTGGAATGAAGTTTAGTCTTTCCAATACAACTAACCTTTTTGTGGGGCCTCGCTTTATTTCTTCTTTCTTCTCATTTCTTTTTTTTTTTTCCATTGTTCTTTCTTTGTTGTGATCTGTTTTCTTACATTTTTTTGTTTTTAATTACATTATGGGCTTTCAACCTTTTGTCCACTTTCTTCACATAAAAAACAAGTATAAAAAAATGCTCTGTCAGCGTACACTTGTGCTGGGTAATGGGCACACCCATGACCTTTGGAAAAGCAAAAGGCAAGAAGGAAATAAGGAACAGGACACACCAATAAGGTGTCTACAATCGTATACACATTTTCACAAAATCAAACAACATTATTACCATTGGTCTTACACACACTTTTACACAAAAAAATCACATTGGTCCTATACACATTAACACACAAAAATATCACATTGGTCTTAACACATTTAACACAAAAAAATTCACCATTGGTGTACTTAGAGCTCAAGCCGAAGAACAAAATATAAAACCATATAAATGAGGCAAAAATGGTTTCTTGGGCACACATTTTGAAAAACGACAAAAGTAAAAAAAAATTCTTTTCAATGCAAATTGTTTAACGCAAGTGCAACACATTTTTGCCATACAACAAACAGTATGTCTGAACGTTTGGAAAAGAATGCAAGGTCATTAAGTAGCTTACACGAAACTTTTTAAAAAAATTAAATTCTCCTGGATTTTGTGGATATTTCAATGCTTTCTTTACTTTCGTTTCCAAAGGTTACGTGATTTTTTTTTTACAGTTCCCAATTTGGGTGGAAGCTACATATCCTCCCACTTTTGGAGATAGATGTCTTACACTTCACAAACAATGAACTCCCCATGGGGATGCCATGGTCCTGTCAGTATAATATCACCCTAACTTCTCAAAATTTTGTGCTAGAGAATTCTCTTTCTATCCTCCTTTTCTGCCTTTTCCTTTTCTTCCTGTCACCCTTCTTGTCTGTTTTCTCCTTGTTGCTCCATCCTCCTGCTTTTCCACAGAAGACTTAAAATATAATGTTTCTCTCCCGCACAGAAGTCGATGCCCTGGGCCTGATTTGTCAGGCCTCGAACAGCATGCAACATTTTGCTCATATGAAAAGTGGACGCTGGGTGAGCATAATAGAAGACACTTAACTTTCAATTCATGTTATTTATTTTAGTAACTGCTATTTTCCACTTAACCTCCCCTCCCTAACACACACACACACACACATTGCACACACAACACACACACACACACACACACACACACACACACACACACACACACACTTTCCAATTATTCCTTAGATCATCAGGTATCACTTAAAGTGGAAAGACATTAAACTGAAACCACCACACACACACACACACAACACACACACACACAACACAAAACACACACACACACACCACACACCACACACACACACAGAGGGGGAATTAATTTTGTGTTGGTTGCACAATATAGCCTACACTGGTGATGATAAAAACCACAGCTGTGCCTGCAGTACAAATCCATCCGTCACATGCACGCACACAAGCGTTTCCCATTGACCTGAATAAATATACTTTCTACCCCTCCTTTTTAATAACGAAACACCCTTTGCTATGCAACCTGTATTCAACTACCCCCCCCCCCCCCCCAAGACAATTCAATGATGCATTCTAAAACTAGTGCCCCATACTTTTAAAAAATACATTTTCTAAATTGCTCCTCCTCCTCCAAACCCAATATCAAATTATTCAATCATTGCACACTACAACCAGCACCCTCCACTTTTGTTTTAGATATTTTTTTCCAACACGCTCTCTGCACCCCCATCCTCCCTTGCACCTAGTAAAATTGCAACTTCTGCCCCTCTCTCCATCCTCAGTCATTACACCTTGTTCCCATCCCTATACCGGAACATTCCATCCCCTTTCTGCATCCTACTCTTTAAATTTCTAGTACCCCTCCTCCCACCATAACCCCCCCACCACCACCAAAAAAAAAAAAACCCAAAAAAACCAATTACCCTTGTGTCAGCAGGCCAGCGAGGCCGGAATCTAATGGAGACGAAGTATCATGTCATGGTCCACTGGGTGCTGAAGCTATCATTGTACAGGTGATGCCACCAGGGCAGACACTGTGTCAGCTTGTACCTTTATCCTACCTGCCTTTGTGTCCACATGCGCATGCAGGGCCAGGGTCAGGTAGGGTTGAGGTTAGTGTCAGGGTTAGTGTTAAAAAGTTAATAGCGGGTTAAGGGTCGTATGTCAACTTGTCGTTCATGCATGTGGACAAAACGGCACACAGAGAAATGGTTGTAGCTGTAGACACAATGGTACTTAGCTCGTTATTTAGCATGGAGCTTTAAATCAGAATCTGGAGTCCTATCAACAGCTAAGGCCATGGACTTCGGTGTCCATAGGACTTCATTGTCTACAAATTTCTGTCAGATTTCAGAGCTACAAAAACTTCAGTGTCAATTTTTTACTGAGCTTTGGTGTTAACAAATTTCTACTGAAATTGGCATAAACAAATTTCTATAAACTTTGGTGTCCACAAATTTCTATGAACTTCAGAGTACAAATTTCAGTTTTTCTGCAAAGTCTTTTGCGGCCTACGACATTTTTGAGAAAGTTGCGTCTATTCAAGAAAAGAGCCCAAAATAACCCATATCAGGAAAATCTATCAGCCAGCCCTTTTTCCCTATCTCACTGCTCTAACTGTACATCCCTGCCCCTCATGAACACCCCTCTCCCTTCCTTGCCTCTCCCTCCAACCTCATGTCTTCTCCCTGCAACTACCCCCTTTACCACACAAACACAGACACAAACACACACACACACACACACACACACACACACAAAAACACACACACACACACACACACACACAAAACACATACACATTACACACACACAACACACACACACACACATACACACACACACACACACAAAACACACACACACACACACACACACACACACCAGAGCGCAAATCCTGCATAACTCAGTCAAGGGTCCTTGGCCCAGTGCTAAAATTAGCCCCTCTCCTTTTTGCCTTTTCCCAAGTCTATGTGTGGGGGTCAGTTTCTGCTATGATCAGCACCAGCTGGGATGGATGGATAGCAGCTGAGAGCAGCTGAAAGTGGGGGAAACTAGACTGACAGCTGTCACCACACACACACACACACACACACAAAACACACACACACAAACACACACACACACCACAACACACACACAACACACACACACACAACACACACACACACAATCTCATTTAAAAAAAAAAAAAAAAAAACACAACACTGATGTTTTTGTAAAATATAAAAGTTTATTAAAGCTTAAACTGCATTATTTAAATCTAACTGATGTAGTACCTGATACTGCAGTGCACTGAGGGATGCTATACTACTGAAAATCAGATTTGTTTACAATACTGTGAAACTTGCGACCAATTCTGCTAACATATATCAAAAACAATGAGATGAAATGCTCACTCTCTCTCTCTCTCTCCTCTCTCTCTCTCTCTCTCTCTCTCTCTCTCTCTTCTCTCTCTCTCTCTCAGAACCTGCATTATGCAATGATGTCAGTGGTGGCCAGAGCATAGATTTACCCAAACCATTGAACAGTCTTGATTAGAGTTCTCTTATGACCACGATATTTTTTAACATTAAAAAAAAAATGAGCACATATTTCTTTCTTTCTATCTTTCTATCTATCTATACATCCCTTAGTCTGGTGACCGTGGGGGTACCCTTGAAGACTTGACAACCAGTTCCCTCCATTCCTTCCTCTGTTCTGCCTTTCTCAAAATTTTGTTGAGTTCTAGGCCTGTCCATTAGCTGATGTCCTCCCATCTCTTCATTGGTCTGCCTCTTTTTCTTCCTCCTTGGACAGTGCCTTGCAGTATTGTTTTTGCAAGTCCTTTTGATCTTATAACATGCCTGTACCATTTAAGTTTAGGATTCTTTACAATTGATAGAAGATTTTTCGTAGGGACCAATGGTTTGCTGGATTCTGTTACACACCAGTCAAAAAAATTCTACTCCTAAACTATATATTTCTACTCTAGCTAAAACCAATAGCTGTTTTTTTTGTTTCTCGGTTAGAGCTCCAAGCCTTACCAATGATGAGATTTCATGTATGTGACCATTTTTTCCCCACAATTAAGGTAGCTGCATTCCAACTAAGGGGATAAGTAGTAATAAAATATATAAGAAAAATGCTACATGGGCAAATAACAGTTAACACTGCATACTGGACATACTGTGCCCATCCCAGTGTTTACAATATCACTACCAGTACCTAAAGCAAACAAGCAATACAGGCAAAATGTCATATAGCATTTGAAATGAAAAAAAAAATGTTTTCGCACTTTCTTTTAAAAAAAAAAAATTTTAAGGCCAAAGACTGGACTGAGAAGACAAAAATAGAGTTTGGAAAGACAAGCAAAAATAAACAAAGTGACTGAAAAGTGGAAATTTTCATCCTGGCAAGACAATGGAGACTCAACACACACACTTTGTGTGTGTGTGTGTGGTGTGTGTGTGTGTGTGTTGTTGTGTGTGTGTGTGTGTGTGTGTGTGTGTGTGTGTTGTGTGTGTGTTGTGTGTGGTGTTGTGTGTGTATTGTGTATGTGTTGTGTGCTGTGTGTGTGTGTGGTGTGTGTGTGTTGTGTGTGTGTTGTGTGTTGTGTGCGTGTTGTGTGTGTGTGTTGTGTGTTGTTTGTGTGTGTGTGTGCATGTGAGTGAATATCCCGATCGATATAAGAACAAAAAAAGGTGGGGGGGGGGGGTTCTACTGATGCCAGTCTCAGGTGTGTGTGTGTGTGTGTGTGTGTGTGTGTGTGTGTGTGTGTGTGTGTGTGTGTGTGTGTGTGTGTGTGTGTGTGAATATCCTGATCGATACAACAAAAAAAGGGGAGGGGGGTTCTGATATCAGTCTCAAATCTACTAAAGACTAGCAATTTTAGAAAAAAATACTGAAAGAGCATTTTGGAAGGTAGGCAGTTCTACCATGTGCAGAACATTTCTATCACGTCAACATGTTGGTATCACAAAAACAATTTACAGAGCAAAGTGTAAACAAAAAAGTAAAGGTGTTCCCATAGCCAATCGCAGTTGTGGAGGGAGGAGTCAAAGACCTTGGTTTCTCAGGGGCCAGTATATTGAGGGTGGTGCCCATATCTCCCTTGCTACTTTACCTTCCCTGACCCTAAAGACGGCAGGAACCTATCTACAGCTGGGTGAACTGGGGACTGTACTGAAGCCAAGGTGCATGAAAGGTCACACACGGAAGAGGTAGCCACACTCGGTGCTGCTTAACCTTAGCAAGGGAAGAGCAAGCGCAGCAAAGTGGAGCATCCTGCAAAAAGACTGTCATTTCACTGTCAGTATCTTTTATGAAAATCTTGAAGTAGCATTTGAATATGGTGCTAGTTTTTAATTGAATTCTAAATCACAAATATACCAATATTAAGTTTGAAACAGCATTTGAATATAGTGCTAGTTTTAATTTGAATTCTATATCACGAATATATACCAATATTAAATTTAGTTTTGTCAACCATTATATAATTACACACATTATTTGCAGTAAAACCAATGACTTCTATGTGTTTAAAAAAAACAGGTACATATACCTCTTTCCTAAAAACTGAAAAGAAACAAAACTATATATCCTTAAAACCACTATAAACTGCTTGCATGGATCTAAGCGGCATGGAACATTTATCATCCTATCAAAATAAAGTTACCTACAATTATTCCAAATAAAATAGTTATGCATAAAGATACATTTTCTTTTCTTCCTTCCTACAGCTCTGATTTCACCAGTGTTGAGGTTTTCGCATACACAACTGTTTTTGCCATCATTATGGTAGCCACATTCAGACTTGGGGGGGGTTATTTTTTAAACATGGCACCAGTGTGCTTGCATTTTTTCAATCTTATCCATTCCCATCAGCATGTAATGGCCTACTCTTTTGAAAGGCAAAACAGGTTTTAGTGTGTGTGCAAGATATTCTGCATTCATTCACACACGGGACCTCGGTTTATAGTCTCATTCAAAGGACTGAATGCACAATTACAGAATCAGTGATGATGAGCAAAGAATACATAATGTAGCATTTTTAAATACAAGCAACGATACATTTTTTTTTTTTAATGTAACAAGAAAGGACTCTTCTCTAGAAACAAATGCATGTCCCTTGACAAAAGTCCGTTTTCACCTTTGCCTTTTAAAAAAAAATAATGGATATCAGAAAGGGGAGATAAATACCAGGACTTTTGACGCATCAGAGAAGGTATAATTTCCATGTGCACAATAACAGCTGAGCACCAGGTAAGACGTTTTCTCACCTGAGCTTTGTCCAGTAGTGAAGACCATGTCTTCCTGGCTCCATGTTATGCAGGAAGGCAAGATATCAGTGATACAGAAACCACAGCAGTAATGAACAGTGGACTGGCTGCTGTGATAGATGGGGCAGTGTTTCCTGGTGCTGGACTGGACTGTGAATCGTTCCTGCTCGTATGGTACCTGTTAAAACAGATTACATCACAAGGATTAAAATAGGAAAATTCCAACAAAAAGTACTTGACGGTAAATGATAGAGTCAAAAACAGTCCACATGTGTGAGGACCATGGTGGCAGATTATATGCCAGAGATTTCTTTTAAAAATTTTTAACAAAACAGTGTATCCTCTGTCAGTTCTTCCCTTGATTTTTTTTTTATTAAATCAGTAATTAATGGGTAACTTTGGAAATGATCCACAAACATTTTTCTCTGTATTTATTTTTTTTTAACTTTGACATTTCAGTGTTTTTGGATACACAAACATATTAAACATGAACATTGGTTCTGCAATGGCACATTTTTAAGCGCCTCTAATATCACAGCATAATTACAGCTAAACAATCTAAAATTTGGAAAAGAGAATCTCTTAACTTTCAAACTGCATGACACTTTAAATAGTTGAATGACATAAGTGAAAATTCTTACCTACTCTGTCCAGAGGGGAAGTACACGTCTTTGTTCCACATCACACACGCAGGCATAACATCATGGCGTTGGCAGCGTTTCCATGTAGACTTGGGTGACAGGAGGTGACGGTGTCTGATGGAGATGGTCTGGACTGCAACTTTCTCCATCACATGGTCCCTGGTAAAACAGATTACATACCAAGGTTAAAAGTGGAGAAAAAAGCAACAAAAGGAAGTAACAGAAACAAGTTATGAATAGAAATAACTAGCAAAGAAAAAATAAAGTACTGAGGAACACAGTGATAGACAAGCCCTGTGCCTTAGACATTTCAGACGTCTTCACTCCTGTCAGTTTTTTCCTTTGATTTTATGACACCAGTGATCAATGATTTCTGTTAACATTTTTTCACATATATTTTAACAAGTATCCAGTCTGAAATTTTGATTTTTCTCAAATAATCCGATTGTTTACACGTTTCATTATTAAGCCTAGCATGCTTTACCAATATTATTGAATTCAGATATTGATTAAGAAATTTAAACTTCAGAAACAGACATGGAAAGTTAAATTCTACATTAAATTTTTTTTGCTCATTTAAATTGCATCCAAAAAATAAGTTACCTTGTATAACACTGACTCAACTTTATATCTTATGTACTTACATATGCAGGGTCTTGATAGGAGTTCTGACGATGATGACAGCATCAATCCTGAAGCAGTTTCAGATGCAGGGTTTGACAGAGTTCTCCCGAGATGATGATGGTTTCAATACTGAGGTGTTTCACATGCTGGGTTTGATAAGAGCTCTTCTGGTGATGACAGCAGTGATACTTAGGTGCATTCACACATGTATGCAGGTTTTCTTGGATGTAACAGCAACAATGCTTTGGTGCATTCACACATGTATGCAGGTTTTCTTGGATGTAACAGCAACAATGCTTTGGTGCATTCACACATGTATGCAGGTTTTCTGAAGAGTTCTTCTGATGATAACAGCAACACTGAGGTGCATTCACACAAATATGCAGGTTTCTGAAGAGTTTTCCTGATGATAACAGCAACACTGAGGTGCATTCACACATGTATGCAGGTTTTCTGAAGAGTTGTCCATTTTTCTAGAACAAGTTCCCCAGACGATGCCAGCAATGCTGAAGGTACCATTTCCCCAAACGTCAGAATGATCCACATGGTGACTGCATCGCCCCATTAAAACCCCCACGGAATAAAGACAGGTAGGAAGGAGGATGAGGAAACTTTGCAGGTGTGAGGGGGTGACGGAGTCACAATCCCTTAAGAAAAAAATGTGTCAATGCTTTTGAAGGTGGAGTTTTCTCCCCCTGTGCCTTTGTGGGTGGAGTTTTCTCAACACCATCATCACTGTCACCATGACTGCTAAACTTTCATCCTCTGGCTGTTTAATTTTCGGTTTAAGTCTTTTTTTATATCTATTTGGTTTTATTTCACTTTTTTTTTAATTTACTATTTGGGTTTGTCTAGTTTTTTGTTTTTTTTTGTTTTACTATTCATGGTTTTTTTATCTACTTTTTGGGTTTAAGTCTTTTGTTTTTATTTTATTTTATTTCACCATTTCTGGTTTTGGTTGCATTATCTATTTCATTTTATTTCTTTTATTCTCTTAATTTTAGCATTCTATGTTATTTTGTTTATTTTATTTTATATTTTTAATAAGCCAGAGGTTTTGAAGCAGTCTGAAATTCGGTGCCCAGTGATTCAAGGCAAGGAGAATAGTCACACCCTCGGCACACCAAAAACGTACCTTCTGGGGCAACATTTCATCGGAACGGACACAGATACAGGTGACCCGAGTCACCTCCCTGTAAGAGCAGTGTAAACACAAGCTTCACAGATTGCTGTTGTTTTTTCAACATGCCTGTGAGCTGTGCAAGGCTGCATGGCCGGTGCCTCTGCATCTCTGCCTCTTCTTATCTTCAACTTTATATTGAACAGCAATTTTCGGCAATTGCTCACTGCTCTTAGAAATTTTGGCCCCATGAAGTGTCAGAAATGCAAACGAAAACGTGAACGGAAGTGGTACGGGCGCGTCACACGAAATCTGGTCTGGCCAGACTGTCCTCAGGGAACAGTACGCGGAAGACGAGAAGACTATGGGAAAATAAAAGAGAGAGAGAGAGAGAGAGAGAGAGAGAGAGAGAGACAGAGAGAGAGAGAGACAGAGAGAGAGAGAGACAGACAGACAGACAGACAGACAGACAGACAGACAGACAGACAGAACAGACAGACAGACAGAAGACAGGAGAGAGAGAGAGAGAGAGAGAGAGAGAGAGAGAGAGGAGAGAGAGAGAGAGAGAGAGAGAGAGAGAGAGAGAGAGAGAGAGAGAGAGGACTGGCTCTGAGAAGAACGGCTTAATACGGAACCACAAGGAGTGGAGGAAGCTGGTTGCAAAATCTTCAGTGGTGCCCCAACAGTCTGTGAACTATAGGACAGGTGAAGGCAAAGGCGAAGTGTTTCAAGCATGCGCGGCGAGGATTCTTTGTTGTAAAAGTTTCCAATGTTTTGTCAGAGCTGCAGTTTGGTCATAAAAGACCTGAAAATCTGCAGCTGTCTTCATCAGTCCGATAACTGGCACTGGGACATTATAACATCCCCGTTCTTCAGGCCACAGCACGTGCTGGCCTGTGCTTCCGATCGCGAGAGCTAAAGCCTTCAGAGCTTTGCTGCAGTGTTTTCTTTGTCCTCTGCCATTCCCTACCCTCTACCCAGGGGCCTAACAGAGCAATACAGCCACATGTGGATCAATACATACTTTGGTTCAGAGGTCTGGTGCCCTAGCAGTGGCATCTACCTGGAGTCCTCGTTGAAAAGTTCTGGGGGGATTGACAGGCATTCTGTTGATGATGGCTGGTTCCTTACATGCCAGAATCTGGGGAAGAAAGGAGATGGTTTCAGTGTTTACGAGCCCTTGGTGACTGAAGATACAGATGCCTGAGGAGCACGTTCTGTTGCATGCTGGGCAGATAAAGGAAGGAACTGGAACTGTTGGTGGTTGGTTCTCTGGTCCATGTTTCTGCTTCTTCTGCTTCTCTTTCTGTTCCTAACACTGGGCTGTTATCCGACAACAAAAAGACATGAAATAGTGTAATAAACATTTAACACTATCAAATTAAAAATAAGAAAGGAGGAGGAGCGAGAGAGGAGAAAGCATGTACATTGTGTGTGTGTGTGTGTGTGTGTGTGTGTGTGTGTGTGTGTGTGTGTGTGTGTGTGTGTGTGTAGTGAGTGTGTGGTGTAAGTGGTGTAGTGTGAGTGTGTGTGAGAGAGAGAGAGAGAGAGAGAGAGAGAGAGAGAGAGGAGGGGGGGGGGGGGGGGAGGGAGAGAGAGAGAGAGAGGGGGGGGGAGGGAGAGAGAGAGAGAGAGAGAGGGGGGAGAGGGGAGAGGGACAGACAGACAGACGGGCGGACAGACGGATGGACAGACATTGATGTGAAGGGTTTAAATGTTCTGGTAACTTCAATAAAATATGTTATAGGTCTGTTATTCCTCCCAACATGACTTTTCAAAACTGTCCATTCTTCCAAGCCTCAAGAAGAGGACATTTTCAGACCTATTCTGGCACCTGTCGTAACATCCTCAGTTCCACTGATCTGATCATGTCCATTCCTGCACATTCTGCTGCTACTGACAGGGTTCTTGGTATTTTGAAAGAATTTATAAAACAAAAAAATGCAGATCCACTCTCAAGTATTTTGCTCATCCAACTTCATACTCCAGACATCCCACATGTTAAATGGCAGTCCCTATGTCATTTTGATATATAAAATAAATCTGCCATCAATGTTCTGAATTACAAGTCCCAAACAATTGTATCCATCTCTCTTTGATTTTCCTGTCTCCTAAACAATATTTAAACCATGTCTGCAATCTGGCCATTGCTGCATCATTAGTTACATTAAAAGAACCACAGTAAATAAAATGTTGATTTCACTTAATTCACTATAATTCATTTTAAATAGTCCTTACCTCTTGACTTGGATGTCCTCAACCCTTTCAGGAATCACCAAGGCGCTGCAGTGGATGTGCAGGCAGTGCGTTACCAGGTGGTCAACAGGACAGTGAAGTGATTCTGCAGACAGTGTGGTGTGGACATCAGGTGGTCATCAGGACAGTGATGTTGCAGGCAGTGTGGTGTGGTCATCAGATGGTCATCAGGACAGTGATTTTGCAGGCAGTGTGGTGTGGTCATCAGATGGTCATCAGGGCAGTGAAGTGATTCTGCAGGCAGTGTGGTGTGGTCATCAGGACAGTGATGTTGCAGGCAGTGTGGTGTGGTCATCAGATGGTCATCAGGACAGTGATTTTGCAGGCAGTGTGGTGTGGTCATCAGATGGTCATCAGATGGTCATCAGGGCAGTGAAGTGATTCTGCAGGCAGTGTGGTGTGGTCATCAGGACAGTGATTCTGCAGGCAGTGTGGTGTGGTCATCAGGACAGTAATTTTGCAGGCAGTGTGGTGTGGTCATCAGGACAGTAATTTTGCAGGCAGTGTGGTGTGGTCATCAGGACAGTGATTTTGCAGGCAGTGTGGTGTGGTCATCAGGACAGTAATTTTGCAGGCAGTGTGGTGTGGTCATCAGGACAGTAATTTTGCAGGCAGTGTGGTGTGGTCATCAGGACAGTAATTTTGCAGGCAGTGTGGTGTGGTCATCAGGACAGTAATTTTGCAGGCAGTGTGGTGTGGTCATCAGGTGGTCATCAAGACAGTGATTTTGCAGGCAGTGTGTTGTGGTCGTCAGATGGACATCAGGGCAGTGAAGTGATTTTGCAGGCAGTGTGGTGTGGGCAAGAATCCGGTGGCACCCATCCATCTCCAGCTTGCAGGGTCACTTCCTTGTTCCTGTCAAATCATGAAAAATATATCAGCTGGGTTGAAAAAATAAATAAATACAAAAATAAATTTTAAAAAATAAAACATATCAGCTGGGTTGGGATAGTTTTGGTTTCTGCAATGGTAAACCATGACAGAACATACTGACAATCAATACATCAATGAAATGATCAACCAAAATGACAAATTTTAATTACTATTTTAAAAATGCACTGAATTCGGTTTCTATTTATAATAATTTACAGTTCTCACTTTTCTCAACCCCACTGTAACATGCTAACCACCACCTTGTAACGATACTGTGCATGCATTTTGAAACAAAACAACTTGGGCACTTTCTTACAATCCTACCTTTTAACTAACTGCCTGCTATTGCTAGGGGGGACGGATAGCCTAGTGGTCAGAACATTGCGCTGGCAATTTGACAACCCGGGTTCGAGTCCGGTCGAGGAAATTTTCTTCCTGGATGACAATATTTACAAACATCAGTGCTGACTCCACTCTCCCCAAAAGTCCTTTGGATGAGACTTTAAACCGAGGCCCCATGTGCGAACGCACGCAGAACATCTTGCGCACACGTTAAATCCTGTTCCGCTTTTCGTAAGAGTAGGCCATCGTGTGCCGGTGAGAACAGATGACAATATTACAAAACTGCATACACACGGGGACCGGATGAAAAAAAGCACATGATTGCTTATTCTGTTATCCTCGATATAAAAGAATAAATAAATAAATAAATAAATAAATGAATAATACCCATGTTCACAGACATTGCTGGTGAAACTGTTTAATGCTAACGTCCATGACCATGGATTCTAGAGGCCTTTAGAAATAGGTCCTTCTTGTGCTTTTGAGAGCAGAGCTAAATGTGATAAATGCAAATATCACTACCAATATTTCTTATCATTGCAACAAGCAGAGAAATTCATGTGGGTCATTGCCATAAAACAGGAGGAAAGCGGAACAGGATTCAACGTGTGCGCAAGATGTTCTGCGTGTGTTCACATTCATACATGGCCTCGGTTTATAGTCTCATCTGAAGGAATTCGGGGAGAGTGGAGTCGGCACTGATGTTAACTCCAGGAGAAAAATCTCCTCGACCAGGAATCGAACCTAGGTCACTCACTGTGACAGGTATGTCCTGTACATGCATAATGAAATGTGGAGTTTCCCAGTGTAGGCATTTAAACGGCAATACACTGATGCTAATCCTGCATATGCCCAATTCAAAGGTCCAGGGTTTGCACTAAAATTACCCTGCCCCTGTTACCCCCACACCCTTCTTTTTTTTCTCCCTTGGGACATCCCAGTTTTCTGAGTGTGGTCAGTTCCTGCTATGATTTGGCCTAGCAACGGCAGACCGCAGCTGGGCTGGGATGGAATGGGTTAACTAGAAGCCAGATCTGGCTAGCTAAAAGAGGAGGGAAATGAAAGCTATGAGTGGAGATTTGTTAGTTATGTTTGTTATAGTCAAATTATAGTCCTTTCCAGATTTCTCTGATATCAGGACTGTGGTCAGAAGCCAGAAAGTCGGAGGTCCCACGCTTCGGCAAGTTCTTCCACTTCAGCACCTGGGCCACCCCAAAAATGTCGCAATTCTTAAAGCAACTATTTTATATATATAACATGAGTGGAGAATCTTACCTTACGGTTTATATTCGAAGACCGACAGCTCGGGGACAGATGACACTTAGCTTCGGAAAGTGAACAGTAAATACCTAGTACCTAGGCCTATTTGCTTCACAGTTTCTGCCTCGGCCTCATTCTGCATTGAATTTGTGCTCAGCTGACATCACACTAGGCCTGCACGTGCTAATGCTTGTAAAATTTCCGGTAGAACAATTTTGACCAATCAGCGCCAAATAGGCTACTGACGTTTGCCACGGTTACAACACAGCTTTGAGCAAGGCAATAGGCCCATGCCTTCAGCAATTTCAGTCATGAAGACAAAATTTAAGGCGCTGATAATTATCTTTTTTTTATTTTTTTAAAAATATTTTTTTTATCTTCAATCATTTGGGGGGGCTCATCTTTACGCCTGTCTGTTTGTGTTTTATACGTTGATAATACGCATTCATAACATCCATTCCAGTCTCTATTTTATTATTTATTTATTTATTTATTTTATATGGAGGACAATAGAATAAGCACTCATTTGCTTTTTTTCATCCAGTCCCCGTGTGTATGCAGTTTTGTAAATATTGTCATCTGTTCCCACCGGCACACAATGGCCTACTCTTACGAAAAGCGGAACAGGTCTATCAAGCCAGAGCACTATGCACCCGTTTGAGGAGATTTTTTATTATTTAGATACAAAAAATGGAAGTGATGGTTTACCCGTACAGCTGCCAACGTTCACACACAGGACCTTGGTAGAACGCCTCCTTCAAAAGACCTGTAGGCAGCCAACGTTATTTCAGGGTGAAAAATCCCCTTGAAAAGACTTCTCACCAGACTCATGCTTTTTTGTTTGAGGAGGTGTGTGTGTGCGTGCGTGTGTGTGTGCGTGCGTGCGTGCGTGAGTGCGCGCGCGCGCGCGCGCGCGCGTGTGTGTGTGTGTGTGTGTGTGTGTGCGCGCGCGCGCGCTCCTCCACCAGAGCTCTGAGGTTTGACAATGTTGAGATTGCTGCATATGCGACCATCTTTGCCCATCATGAAGGCAGCCACATCCCATCTTCTGGGATGATGTCTAAAGACGGCACCGGCGTGCATGCAAGGCTGGGTTTGGTTTTGGTGTTGTTGTTTTTTTAAAGAAAATCTGTTTCCTGTTCTTAACAGCTTGATGTAAAATTTTGAAAAAGAAAGATCACAGACTACCTTCCAAATAATTTAGGATGCTTTTTCATTTACATACTAAGGGGGCACTTGGTTATTCGAATTCACACACACACACACACACACACACACACACACACACACACACACACACACACACACACACACACACACACACACACACACACACCTGCAAGGATCCCTAAGGCTGTCTCTTTCCTCATTAACTGACTTTGAAAATCTTCTCTTTCAAAAACTAAAATGCCCTCTGTCTAAAATTTAATTTGCCAAGTAGCTGATCTTCAGTGACAATCATTTTCATGACATGTATTTTCTGATAACTCCTCCGTAAGCCCCAGCATTTTGGCCCTTCGTTTTCTCCATGTTGAAATGTTACTGTTTTAAACAAACACACAGTGCAATGAATATCTATAAAACATATACTCATAATATTATCTAACTCTGGATGTTCGAAAAATAGCAGACGATAGGCCTACTGCTACCATTACTTTCAGTGACACAATTTCCTCTTCCTGTTCATTTACACAGCAGAAGTTATAGTTCTTGGGCTATACATATAAGGAAACATGGTTTAATCAAAAGAATGGCTGCGAGCGGCTCAGAATTGAAGTTTGAGGGTAGTTTATACGTGTCTTTATTACACTTTACGCCAAGTGCGCTCGGTAAGATTAGGACAAGGTAATGTTTTGCGGATCTTTGCTGCAAGGCAAAAATTACCACTGCTCTCATGTTGATTGGGCTTAGAAAAAGAGGTAAGGCCTGGAGACGAAGTTTTAAAGATGTGGGCCTCGTAGGCCTACAGTTCAGATTCGAGCCAGTGGCCAACGTAACGGCTACAACCCACCAGTTGAGGGGTGGGGGGGATTTTAAAATAATTGCACCGGCCTCCGTTAATTAAACTGTAAGGTTGTAATGAAGATGAGTTGTGCCTGGGGGAAAAACAACAGCAACAACATAACCCCTGCAAAAACAAAAGTTCTGTGAGTCACAATTCCAGGAAATATAGACGTTACCATATACACGGGATAGCCTAGTGGTCAGAACATTGCGCTCGACCTGGGTTCGATTGCCGGTCGAGGGGATATTTTCCCCTGGGGTTAACATCAGTGCTGACTCCACTCTCCCAATAGTTGTTCGGATAAGACAATAAACCGAGGCCCCATGTGCGAATGCACGCAGAACATCTTGCGCACACATTAAATCCTGTTCTGCTTTTCGTAAGAGTTGGCCATCGTGTGCCGGCGGGAACAGATGACAAGATTTACAAAACTGCATACACATGGGGGCTGGATATATATATATAATATATATATATATATAATATATATATAATATATATATATATATATATAGCACATGAGTGCTTACTCCGTTATCCTCAATATAAAAAGAAAAAATAAAGTTGGCTCAAAAAATCACAAGAAAGAACACACAGAACGACAGAGAGAAAGGCTATCTAAGAATATTGAACTGAATAAAGAGACGCAGTGCATGAAAACACCAACAAACAACAAAAATTTTATATTCACAACGGACGTTGAGGCGTGACTGCTTCACTCCATATTTATAAACATTTTATTTGTTAAGATTATATCTGTATAAAAACCCTGAGTCCAAGCCACAGCATTGTTCGAAATGGGGAACTTCATGTTGGACAACTATTTGCCCAACTCGGTGCCGTTTCATGGAATTTGCTGTTTATGTACACTGTTGTGTGAACACTAACAAAAGTGTGAAATTACTCATGATGACCCGAAAACAACCTCATCTCATCTCTCACTCACCTATCCCGTGGTCTAGACTATTGGGGCACCCCTGAGGATGTTGGAACCAGCTTCCTCTACTCCTCACTGTTTGTAGCTTTCCATAGCAAGTCGTTCCACTCAACACCAGTCCACTCTTTGATTTGTATTTTCTCTGTCTGAAATAGAGTATTTTCCAAAAGGCTTTTAATGACAGCAATGATGAAACATCATCGTTTGACAATTACATTACATCATTTTGCTCTTCTTAAGGACAGAGAAGCAAAAGCTTGACATTGCGAAAGTGTTTGACTGTAAGCAGTTCTAACACACACTTTAACCTGCTAACTTTTTACCATTTTACACTGCAATTGTACAATGTAATTGTAATATATCTTTAAATGCTTAAAAACATAAGGTACTTGTGTTGGAGGTTATGATGGACGATGATTGTTAATATTTCTTCTTCTTCTTCTTTTAATTGGCGTTTGAAGAAAGGGACATACTCAATTGGAACTGGTCTGCATGCTAGCAAACTGAATGTTATTGACCAACTATAACGATAACCATTTTCATAGATCTGTAGGCTACATATCAGACCTAGGCCTGAATAGCCTGTTGGTTGAGAGTGATGTGCTCCTGAACAGTTGACCCGGGTTAGAATCTGTTTCAACAGGATTATACCTCTGGAGTTAACATCAATGCCGACCCCCCTCCCCCCAAAAGTTCTTGGAAGACACTGTAAACCAAGGTCCCGTGTGCGAACGCACGCAGAACATCTTGCGTACACGTTAAATCCCGTTCCGCTTTTTGGAAGAGGAAGCCATTGTGTGCCAGTGGGAACAGATGATAAAATTTTCAAAACTGCAGACACACGGGTACTGGATGTAAAAAAGCACATCAGTGCTTATTCCATTATCCTCAAAATAAAAAGAATATGTCTCAGTGAATAAGCTTTGGCCTCTGTGGGTACACAAGCTAGACAGTAATTTGAATAAGCGCGCAAGCGCATTGAGGAACATGATGTTTGGAAATGGCGGATACTGAGGAGCTCAAGGTTTATTTTCATTTTCTTTCTTCTTTTTGTGAACCAGACTGTTGTCACATGTGTACAAGTGTTAAGATAAATTAAAGGTAGCAAAGTTATATAAATACACAGGAAGTTTGTAGCGTATGTGACAAAGTGATCACTTACCCTGTTGTTTTCCTACTAAAGGTCTCATTTCTCATGACTGTCGATGTGGGCTAGATCTTTTGCGATGTTCGATGGTTTCAGTACCGTAAGGTCAGCACCATGATCCATAAGCTGTAAAGCAGGCCTATAGTGAAGTACTCAGTAGGGTTTGTTTAACTGTTTTATCCTCTCGTACTATGTAGTCTAATCAAATAAGCTGAAAGGATGTAGAATATTTCCCCAACATGGTCCATAATTTCTCTTGTATACAGTCTCAGCTGTAGTGTTTTACGTGTATAAATTATTTCCTGTTACTGTGTTAGTGTGGCGAAGTCAGTTGAGAATACCACAGAACTCTGTGTGTGTGTGTGTGTGTGTGTGTGTGTGTGTGTGTGTGTGTGTGCCAGCTTGTCGGGAAAGTCAATTTATAAAAAAAAAACTGCTCTGGCTTCACTCTCTTCAAAAGAAGAGTTTGGACAAAAGAAATTTTTCTTTTCATTGTCATCATTGGGGGGAAGAGTGGTTGTTACTTTTATGTTATCAATATTAGTTTGTTGGACTTCAGTATATAATCAACTGGTCCTGAAGATAGTAGGATCTCACAGTTCCAGGTGGGTTGCTTAAGTTAAGAGTAGGCATTAATATTATTTATTTATATTGTGAACTTCTGTGTTATGTTCTCTTCAGACCTTGACTAGGCTAGGTGCCCTCCCAGTTCCCTTTATCATCAGGACATCAGTTTATGTGTTAAATGCAGATAAATGTAGTTTACCTTTAAGTGTAGAGGTTTAATGTTTCCAAATTCATAATCATTTCATAATTCATGTCATCGTCAATGTTCACTGGGTTGTTTATAAATTCATTTTTGCCACTTTAAGTCACAGCAGATTTCTCTGCATGAAATTTGGGCTGCTTTCCCAGGGGAGAGCGTGTCGCCACAAGTGCAGTGCCACCCATTTTTTTTCCTTTCTGCTATTGTATTTTTCCTGTCAGAGTGGCCCTTTTCTACATAATTTTGCAAGGGACATCTCATTGCCGTGGGTTCTTTTACATGTGCTAAGTAATGATGTGTAACACACAGGACTTCGGTTTATCATCTGATCCGAAAAACTAGCACCCAGCCACCACTCATGGTCTGATTGATGGGGGAAAAGTTTTGGGCCCAAACAGGATTCGAACCACTGCACACTTCGACCCGGACTTTTCTTTGGAATGCATACTGCATGTGACTGTACAGTGTACACTGTACAATTAGTTTATAGTTGATTTGGGTGTGTGTGAAAAAATCCCCCCAAATTATTTATTACAATATCAGAACACCAGTTTTAAAAAAATACAAAATGGATCCTGATTATGAAGTCTGATTATTCACTTTCAGAGAACTTTATGCTTTCAGAGCAAGAATGATACTAATTACTAAAGAATCAACATTCTTCTACTTCATGTAATCTAGTTACATAAAATGTGTAATTTGATTATTGTTACCAATATAT
The DNA here is from genome assembly GCA_030674155.1 of Stramonita haemastoma. Taxonomy (NCBI): domain Eukaryota; kingdom Metazoa; phylum Mollusca; class Gastropoda; order Neogastropoda; family Muricidae; genus Stramonita; species Stramonita haemastoma. The sequence continues at coordinate 2,705,319 of CM060328.1, read as the reverse complement.
AAGCTTTTTCTCTGAAGTTGAGCATAAAAGAAAACTAAGCAACTGACCAACATAACTGTTTAGCACATTAATATGCCAACATTCATACATCTCATCTGATTTTAATTGCAGACTTTAAAAAAATATATATACTTCATTACTTACCGATGTTATTGTTGGGAAAAATTGTTGTTATCATAACAATTACATAATATATACTTGTATGTGATTTTGAGAACAAACAGAAATTCATAAACAAAAGATTTAACTTGTAAACACTGATGATGTTACAGCACATGGTTATGAGCTTTCGGGTATCGGAGCTACAGGTGTTACTGGGATATGCTGGGCGGAATAAAGGTGGACGTAAACAGGAACTGCTGCAGCGTGCTCTGTTGCTTGTGGAGAAAGGAGGCTGCTCTACACCTGTGCAGATAAAGATCAGGGAGTTGTACAGGTAATGGGTGGCTAAATTTTTTTTCATAACTGTTTTTTTCTTTTTCATGACATTGTCATTATGAATAGATTCGGATTGTGCCTGTAGTTGGCCAGTGGCTGATTTATTTTAAATTTTTTTATTTTTATTGTTTTTTTAAAGTTGTTATTATTATAAAAAAAATTTGCTGATTTTTTTTCTTGACATTATTGTAATATATTTTGCCTGTAATTGTTTAGTGTGATATTAATGACAACTTTATTGCAAGCCCTTATGTGAAATATTAAACAGAAATATGATGAACTCCGGTGTCACAGCTCCTGGAAAAGAAAATGTCAGGCTTTTGGGTTCAACTTTTGTGTTTGCACTAAAGTAATATTAAATATAAATGCTATATTTGAAGGTTATACTTTTTTTTTTAAGCAGATTTGTAGCTTATATATATAATTCATGGTTGAAATAGATTGTGTCATTTTTTGTCCTTGACTGCTATTTTAAATGCAGTAATCTAGATTTTTTTTTTTGGTTGTTTTTATTCTATTCTTTTATTTAGAGGATTATGGAATAAGCACTCATGTCATATGCTTTTTTACATCCAGTCCCCGTGTATATGCAATTTTGTCAATTCTGTCATCTGTTCCCACTGGCACACATTGGCCCACTCTTCTTAAAAGGGGAACATGTAAATGACAGTATTTAGAAACTTAACCTATCAAATAATTGAGTCTGTAGCTGATAGCTTTATGTTATTTTCTAATAAAATGCTGATGACAAAATAATATCATTGGAAGTCAAGAATAATAATATATTGATCTCTAGGGATCAAGATGTTTATTAAGGCATGTATGTTGAATATAAAACTGAATTGCATGACATTGCAAAGACTTTCTTGGAGGGCATTGTGCTAGATGGAGGTACAAGTAAAAAGAAACATGGGAGAAACAGACAGGTTTGACTGTAGTGTTGCTTGTTGCTTGAGAGCAAGAGAACTGATGGGAATGTAAAGAACCTAAGTGATGATTTATGGACCCATGTGTTCTGTTTGTGAAAGGGAAGATTACATTTTCTTCTGTTCTTGTACTACACAAGTTGTGTTAAAAAAAAAGATACTCAGCTGTAAAGTTTGTGGTTGGAAACAGCCTTTAGCTGTGACAGTAAGATGACAGACAAGAAATGCTAACAAAGACAACTTTGTTGCGGTTCACAGGCAGATTTATGCATCAAATCAGAGACGTCGCCTGGACACACCTGGCGGGGTTGCTGGAGAAGGAACTCAGCAGATGGTCAACCCAGGAATGGCCCCAATAGGTAACTGACACCACACAGCATTTCTGTAGGCTTTTTTTTTTTTTAAGATTCGTTATTTGAGAGGGGTTTTTTTTTGTTTGTTTGTTAGTAATTTTGGTCATGTGATTCACAGAACTGGGAGAGAGTCACTAGATTCTGGACAGAATGTACGAACATACACAAATATGGAGTTTCTCTATGTTTATTTGGTGTGTGTTTTTTTTTGTTTGTTTGTTTTTCTTGTTTTTGTGTTTTCTTTTTTGTTTCTGAGTGTGTTTGTTTTTTTGTGGGGGTTTTCTTTTTGGCTGTTACTGTTATTTTGACTTTATCTGAAGTTTGGGAGGGGTGCTCTACTTTACAAGCAGAGAAAGTGGTAGTGTAAGATATTGTGTAGTATTTGAGCATCCTGGCATTTGTTGTGGATTAACAGAAGAGGGCCTGCAGCTTTCATGTTGCTGTGCCATCAGTGAAGCCAGTAGTTTTGTTTTTGATAGCCACAGTGGGACATTGTGGCAGCCTCTGGTAGGACAGTTTTCCCCGTGGCAATCCAAGTGTTTGTTGTTGTTTTTTTACCCCCATGCTTGATGTAAGAGGGGGTGGCTCAAGAACTTAGTTGTTTTCTGAGCAGCAGAACCAATGTTTACAGATCTAGGTCTTAGAGCTAGAGCATGTGTTAGTCAGATGTTGAAAAACAAAACAAAAAAGCAAAGCAACTAATGACCATTTGGGATTTCTATTCTTTGCAAATAAGTGCATTGTATTTTTTGTCTTTACTTTCAAGGCTGTCTCATGATTGCTTCTTTTTTTGATAATAGTAATAAAATAAAAAAAACTAAATGAAAAAAATGATCTACCAGAAATGAATAGGTAGAGGAAAATAGATATACATCAGGTTTACATGGTCTGTGCATTCAGTCAGTACCTCTGTGGTAGCCCTTAGCCGTCTTACTTCAAGAGATTTTTAAGTCAGCCTGTCCCTTGATACGTGTTGTTCTGTTTCCAGGGGCGCTGGATTTCAGCACGAAGAATCTGGCCAATGTGGGACCAATACCGTCAGCGATTCCAGTTCACCCTGACGTACGCTTCAAGCGGCTGCCTTTCTATGACGTGCTGGGGGAGCTGCTCAAACCTACCAGTCTAAGTAAGAGTCTGCATTGACGTGAACGTTTAAATTACAACATGTTTTTACTGTGATTTTTTTGGTGTGTGTGTGTCAAAACTCCCTGTAAGTTGCAGATATAGAATGAAATGGAAGATGGATGGCATCTACTGAAAAAATAAGCTAAAGTGGATGTTTTGAAGATTTTTATTTTATTCATTTATTTGGTTATCTATTTATTTATTCTTTTGTTTCAAGGATGATGGAATAAGCACTCATGCTTTTTTACATCCAGTCTCCTGTGTATGCATTTTTGTAAATTTTGTCATCTGTTGGTGATGGCAGTAGTAGTTGGTTTTTTTAATTTTTATTTATTATTATTGTTGTTACTGTCATTATTACCTAAGTTTTCTCCTTCTGCTTCCATCTCTTACCCGTCCCTGCCTTCAACATCCACCTGCCAAAGTGCATAACGTTTGTAGGTGTGTGTGCCCCCGCGCGTGCTGCGTGTGTGCGCACGTGCGTGCGTGCGTGTGTGTGTACAATCGAAATTGTTAAAACTGTAAATTGTTGTTAATTGTGTGTTGTGTTGGTCGAACGCAAGCGCTTTGATTTGTTTTTGCAAGATATAGCGCTATACAAATTCCATGTATTATTATTATTATTATTATTATTATTAGCTGATATTTATTTATTTCTGGTTTTGTCACACAGCCGATTTAGTTAACATTATAAATATATTATTTTCTTTCTCTGTTTTTGCAGTGCCAAAGAACAACAGTCGATTCCAGGAGTCTTATTTTGTATTTCACCTCACTCCTCAACAAGCTCAGGATATTGCTATGTCACGGTAAGGGGTTCCTGTCATTGTGGATTTTCTACTGTGTTAGAAACAAGGAGAAGTAGGAATAGTTTCCTTACCGCCTATTAAATTTAAGTGAAGCTACTGTGATGGGCTCTGTTTTAGGACTCTATAAACGAAATGTTTTTTTCTTTTTTATAAAAAGCAAGCATTATATGTTTGTTGGCTAATAGTTCAGGGCTTCTATTTTTGTGTCAGTTTGTGGATTTGAATTAAAAAAAAAAAGAAAGAAATATAAGAACTCACAAAATATTGCCTGGGAAGAAAGCCAGAAAGGATTAGAAAAATGTAAAAGAAAAAGTGATTGGTATATAAGCAGAGTTTGGTTGGATTTTTGTTGTGAAATTTTGTTATGTTGGTTGGCTTGTTTAAATTAAACTAACAAACAACACAGGGTTTAGTGTGTGAAATAAATGCCTTTTACACAGTGGGCATGGCATTTTGTTTGCCTGCTCAACAGCAGAAATTTAGCTACAAAATATCACTATTACAATTTCACTTTTTTTCATTTTTTATGATTTATTTTGTTGTTACTGAAAAAGAAAAACCAACAGATCTGATGATGATGATGTTCATGAACTAACCTTGCTCTGTTTTATGTCTACAGAGATTACCGGCCAGGTACAAAGTGCGAGTACACAGTTCAGGTGCAGCTAAGGTAGGGCAGTGTTCTTTCTGAAGCACCATATGTACTTCACTGCACAGTAATCATGCTGCTAGGGAATGGTTTCCCCCACCCGGATTGCCGTATTTATTTATTTATCATTGAACACCAATTCTGTCTGTCGTAAGATTACCAATCAGGAACATTCACCACACAACAGTTTCATATTGACATTCTCAGGAATTTCAAGATTTATTTTGTATCGAGGTAACTAATGGTAACGCTGGTGGTCACTTTCTGTTTCTAAAGCAACCAGAGTAGATTTTTTTCTGTTCCTTAAGATTTTATTATGTGTGTTTTATTTTCCAATTCTCACTGCATCTCATTGATTTCAAAGAATTTATGGATGCTTTCTACCTATGTCTCCGCAAGCTAAGATAGGAAAGAAAGAGACTTTATTCTGTGACAGCAACTAATCTGTTCTGTTTGAAGAATTCAGCTTCTAATTTGCAGTTAGCTTTTTCAGGGGTTGGGGAGGGTGTTGAAAAAAGATGACTGACCTTTACAGATTGCAAGATGTTTTAAAAAGCGGGTAAGAGAACTGGCTAGGCTGAATGTAGCCTTCTTTGAATTGAAGTATTGTGTCTTTTGATCCAGTAGTGCTTCATTTGTTATGCATAATATTGTTGACATCCTGTATCTGTTTTTTGGGTGTCCCTGTATCTGTTAGGCTGTAGTGCAATGCACTGAAATGTGTGACTTCAACAGGTTTTAAGAAACACTCTTGCTGAATGAAAAGCACACTTTTCTTCATTGTTATTGAATGTTGGTCTATCTTTGATTTGTATACTGTTGAAATACATGCTTGTATGTGTTGTTGTTTTTTAATCGCCTGTTGTTCAGTTTGTTTTATTCCGTTGTTTACCAATGCTTAGGTTCCAGGAGAATGCGCATGAGTTTCTTGTGAGGAATAAAACCTAAAGGCTTGTGTGTTAATTGATAACTAATGTGTTAGCTTTGTCTTAAACTCTATACATTATTTTTGCAACTCTTAAGTTTTGTTCTTTTCGCCTTAGGAGGCTAAAGTAAAGAAGGGCTGAATCCTCAGTTTTGTTCTTTTTGTCGTAGAAGGCTAAAGAAGTGCTGACATTATCTGTTTTTTCGGACCTTTGTAAAGAGACGTTTTCCGTTCCCTGTGTATGTCACCACTTGTTGATTTGGGCATGTTTGAATCAGTGGACAGTAATAATTTTTGTTTTTTGCTGGCAGGTTTTGTCTGTTGGAAACGAGCTGTGAGCAGGATGACAACTTCCCGCCCAGTATCTGTGTACGCGTCAACAGCAAGATGGCCCAGCTCCCGGTATGTTTGGCTTCCTCTGCTGACATGTTGTGATTGTGTGTAGACCCATGATGTAGGACGTGCTTTACTATCAGTTAGACAGTTTTTTTTCCTTGTTGCATAGCAGCGCTTTTGATGTTGCACTTAGTTGAAGTTTTGATGCGGCTTCTTGAGTAAAAGTCATTTAAGATTCCCAGAAATATTAAGATTGCAGCAACATTTTGTTGTTGTTGTGTCATCAAATTTAGATTGTTTCTTTTGACATATTTGCATGACTACGGAAAAATAGTGAATTGGCCATTTTAAGATTGTATTGTTTGGCAAATTTGAGATGGACTGCATTTTGGTCAGTGATTCATGTACACTCTTTGAGGTGGGAAAAGCAGATGCATGTGCATCTGAAGTAAAGATCAGATCTCTCTCTTTTTTTTTCTATTCCATCAGCATCTTTCAGAAAGGATTTTCCTGTTGATACATGGAAACTTTTTTTTTTTAATCTGAATTTCTGTATGTTGTGGGTTGACTTGACAGGAACGCCCTGATGTGGACTTTTTCAGAATCCTATCCCGACGTCAAAACCTGGCGTGGAACCGAAACGGCCTGGTCGACCTGTTGACATCACGTCGTTGTGTCGAATTTCTCCCACAGTATCGAATCACCTGGACGTTTCTTGGGGATCAGAATTTGGAAGAGTAAGTGATGTGACTCCCTGGTGACGTACTGCTGTTTATTGGGTTTTTTTTTTAAAGTAAGGGGGGGGGGGTAAAACACTGACCTCAGATACAACAATATGTAGTTGCTCAAAAAAATTATGTAAAATGGTTGAAGAAAACCATAAGTGGAAGAGAGGGGGAAAAAAGGTTGTTGCTGAATAATTACAGGTTATCTAGCTGCTAGCTTATGAAGCTGTAGCATTCATTTATAATGTGGAAGTGATTAGCAAATGAGGTTTGTTGCAAAATTGTGGCAAATGACTTTTGAGCAAAAATGACAAACTGCACAGAACACTAGAGCATCATGCTATTTCGAACCATGAGGAAAAAAATTCTGGACAATACGGAACCCAAGATCCAAGCTCATGATCTGTAAAGTAAGATTAATATGTTTCATATGTCTTGCAATCTACTCACTATTTTGACAGGTCACTTTCTGTTGATCTCTTGTAATGAAAGACTTTGGAATTCAAGTTCATTGAAGGAAGCGCTTTTACACAACTGTGAACTCGAAGTGATTGACAGTTTATTACTAAGGTGAAGAAAAAAAAAGTATAATGATTCGCTTGCTAAAACTGTGTTAAGAATTGAGTTCAGTGTAAAGTCTGTTAATGCTTGTGCCATCGTTAGATAGATAACTCGTTCTGTTGGCTTCATGTCTGTTGTGACCTTTCAGGGGTACTGTCTGGCTGTATATCTGGTACGGCGACTCTCCTCTGACATTTTGCTGCAGCGGTTGAAACAGTTTGGCAACCGACATCCAGACCACACACGAGCACTAAGTAAGTGTCTGTCTGCAGTGTGCTCGTTTTTGGTCATCTTTTTATGCCTTTTTTTTTTCTTTTTTTTTTGTGGGGTGAGTATTATGATTGGCAGATTATGATGTGTTTGTTTCCAGGGTTTACTGATTAACTTTTTATAAAAAATTGGTTTGAGTTTGCTAATCTTAGCATTTAATTAAAAAAAAAAAATTAAGGTTGGGGTGGGGGGGGGAGTATTTAAGGTATATTTATTTATTTTGCTTACTGTAGAATGCAGATATGGTGTTTTTATGCAATGCTTGACAACTTTTTTTTTTTTTTACCAGCGAAACCTCTATGTACTTACATTGCTTTCAGTACAGCAACAGAAAAGAAACTATTTATGTTAATATGTGCGCATGCATCTCTATGTGCGTGCGTGTGTGTGTGTGTGTGTGTGTGTGTGTGTGTGTGTGTGTGTGTGTGTGTGTGTGTGTGTGTGACTGAGAGAAGAGAGTGGGAGAGAGAATACATGAGAGTGTACTGCTTTGGCGCTCAAACTCAGTATAAATGTAAAGTGCAGCAAGTGGTATGTGTAGTGGAAAGAATGTGTGATGGAGTTGATCAGACAGAAGTAGTAACATATTTCGCTGCTGTGTGCTTTCAGTCAAAGAAAAACTGGCCCATGACCCCGACAGTGAGGTGGCCACCACCAGTCTTCGGGTTTCCCTCATGTGTCCGGTGAGTATGCATGCCCTGTCCCTTCTTCTGACACTGCCTAGAAAGCCATCGCTGGAAAAGTAGAGGATTTTAGTTCTGTCTTTCTGGTGAAATGAGACATGTTTTGTTGTGGTTATTCTCCTGATGTAGCAGGGGCAGTGTTGGGCTGATGGACCTGTGTTGTTTGTGTTTTGCATCAACAGAAAATCGCATAACTGAGATAGATATGAGTATTTGCTTTGTTATTAATTATATTAATGTTTGTAAGGCAACTACTAGTTTAGGTTACTTTGTTACAGTTCGAGATAACTTAAAGCTCACCAGTGTTACAGATATGTGGAATCTCTCTCTCTCTGTCTCTCTCTGTCTGATGGTTTATTTATGTCATAAGGACTGTAAGTCTGTTTCAAAGTGAAGATCCATATTTAGCATATAACAACATCTCCAGGCTTCAGCACCAGATGTATAAAATCCAAGAGATAAACATGACAATTTGGAATGGCCATTAACATTTTTGCCTGGTGTATTTTTTCAGTTGGGGAAGATGCGGATGACGCTGCCCTGTCGGTCCAGCACCTGCACACACCTGCAGTGTTTTGACGCCTCCACCTTCCTCATGATGAACGAAAAGAAGCCCACCTGGATCTGCCCTGTGTGCGACAAGCCCGCGCCCTTCGACAAGCTCATCATTGATGGGTAGGTGTGGGCCTCTGTCTGTCTCAGCCACCTGACATGTAGTGGGATGTGAAGTTATCTCTTTTCAAATCAAATCAAATCAAAATTTTATTTCCAGATGGTACATTGAGTAAGCAGTAAATTTGCTTCTTTTTTTTTCTTTTTCTTTTCAGTGTGTGTTGAGGGTAAAGTCATTCTCTCTTATGAATCAATGAGAAATAACAGGCTTCTTGTTTTCTGTCATTGCACTGAGTAAGTTTCTGCTATCAGTATCATGAATTTCTCAGTGTGATAAACGCAGCCTATACTCATGCAAATAGAGAAAAAGTGAAAAGTATAGGCTAAGTAAGAATATAAAAATTCTTTGTTTTGATATTCTTTTTTGACATATTGACCCATAGCTTATAGAAATGGGGAGGAGCAGATTGTGAAATGCAAGATGATTTGGAATGTGTATCCAGTGATCAGTTCATGTTCACTGTGTCATGAATTTTTCACTCTCATGTGACCTGCTGCTGAAAGCATGGCTATGGATGTGGAGAAATTATTAAATCACAAGCAACAAAGATTAATATTCAGAAGAGATGACCCTGTTATTTGCTTTTACCAGTTCTATTAGACTGGTAGGTATGACCAAGTAATGAACAGCACTACAACAGGCAGTGTGCATGCATGTAAATAAGACAAGGCATTTGATGTACCCCAGGTACTTTGTGGAGATCTTCCGGCAGTCTCCGGAAACGAACGACATCGTGTTTCACGAGGACGGCAGCTGGACGTCGCTGAAGCAGCAGAAAGAGACCCACGTCATCTCCAGCCCCGCTACCTCCTCCTCCAAAACACCTGCCTCCTCCACCTGCTCTTCAGCCATAGAGGACAAAGGTAAATACCCCTGTCACTTCAGCCATACAGGACAAAGGTAAATACCCCTGTCACTTCAGCCATACAGGACAAAGGTAAATACCCCTGTCACTTCAGCCATACAGGACAAAGGTAAATACCCCTGTCACTTCAGCCATACAGGACAAAGGTAAATACACCTGTCACTTCAGCCATAGAGGTCAAAGGTAAATACCCCTGTCACTTCAGCCATAGAGGTCAAAGGTAAATACACCTGTCACTTCAGCCATAGAGGACAAAGGTAAAGAAACCTGTCACTTCAGCCATAGAGGACAAAGGTAAATACACCTGTCACTTCAGCCATAGAGGTCAAAGGTAAATACACCTGTCACTTCAGCCATAGAGGTCAAAGGTAAATATGTCAGGGTCTTCAGGGTACCAGAAACTGCATGTTGGTAGGGAAGATGTCAACTATGAGATGTGGGGCATCCATACTTAGTGACTTTACACCCCTTCCCATTTCTTTCTGGAAATGAAGCATATACGTGGTCAGATACATGGACATGAAGTTGCCCATATGTAATGCGTCTGTTGCTCAGGTCATCAAACTGGATTTTGAAAAAAATTCTTTGCTCAGTTCACGTGCTCTAGTCTAGCAAAATCACAGACCTAGGTTCTTGGAAAGAGGCTTGCAGATTGTGTCTTTTCTAGACTTAGACAGCAGTGTCTTTAAAGGAGCAAAAAGTTTTACCTCCTGTTGTCAAAAGTACAGGTTTGTGAGCAAAAAGCGTTTTCTCCTGTTGTCAAAAGTACAGGTTTGTGTTGGTTCAGGGATTGTTAGTTTTGATGTTGATGTTTTTTGTGTTTCTGTTTTTGTTGTTGTTTTTTTATGTTGATGGTTTCTGTGATGGTGTTGCAGAGAAGAAGAAAGACATCATCGACCTGACGCTGGACAGTTCAGACGAGGAGGACGAGGTGACGGTGAAGACAGGGGGGTGTGACACCCCGGTGACCATCACCCCCGGCCCCAGCCTGACCCCCGACGTGTCGCGCTCCAGCGGCTGCCTGAGCCCCGCCGTCATCAACCTCGACGTGCCCTCCCCCCAGGTCCTCTCCATCCACTCCCCCTCCCCCCAGGCCTTGTCCATCCACTCCCCCTCCCCCCAGGCGCTCTCCATCCACTCCCCATCCCCGCAGGGTTTGAACATTCACTCCGTGCCGGCCAGCCCCGGGCCCCTGGTGGCCTCCTCGGCCCACTCCCAGCCCCTCTTCCCCTCCCCGGGCCTCCCCTCCTCCTCCTCCATCCTCAGCCCCCGCCCGCCCACTCCCACCTCCCTCCCCCCTCGGCGGCTCACCGCAACCCCCCCTCCAGCCTGTTCCACAGCCCCTCCGCCCTGCCCCCCCCTCTGCTCATGCCGGGGCTGGCGGGGGGCAGGGGCTGGGGGGGGGCCTGGGCATGCCCTCTATCAACCTGGAGGCCCTGTCCGAGGCCGAGTTTGAGGAGTTTCTGCACGGCCTCTCCTGGGGCGTGTGAGGCTTGCCCCCTACCCCCCTCTCTGTCTGTCTGTCTGTCTGTCGTCGCGGGACCACTTGGAACACGGGGAAGAAGAAAAACCCAAAGAGGAGGAGGAGGAGACTGGGAACAATGTGAATGAACGTTTCGGAGTATTTAAAGATAACTTGTGTGGAGCGGAGAGCGTGCGTACGGGTTTATGTGGATTTTTTGAATGGGACATTTGTCATCTCACCGACATGGATTGAATTCGTGGGGAGGTAGAGAGGAGCTCTATGGTTTTTTTTTCAGGTAAGGGTGGGGGGTGAGGGGGGAATTGACTGCCCTCGTGTATTCCAAGTGCTGGGTTGAAAGCGTTTGTTTACGGCAGCTTGTATGGAGATGTTTGCACAGCATTCGAGGCACTTGAAAAAGTGTTGCTGCACTGAATTTGTGGATGATGACATTTTAACTAACTAACCAATGCTGATGAATCTAGGACTTGTTATTTCCTCTGTTCTGATCGCAGGTTCATTCATTGCTAATTGAAAATGAATGGAGAGAGGGGGAGAAAGTTCGCTGGTTTCAGCATAAGAGAAGAGGGGAGCTTTTTGACCAGTATGGTGTTTGTTTTCCATCAGAATGGCTTCATGCTGCCTGTGTGGGGGGTGTTTTGTTGCTGTGTCTGCTGCCACCATGGAGTTAAGTTCTGTAGTTACTGAGTTTCCTTTCTCTTTGGGTGGTTGTTGTTTTGTGTGGTGTTTGTTGTATTATATGCACTGTCTATTTTACTTGATTATAGTTTGTTGAGTTGTTAAAGAGAGAGACAGTTCTACCAGGATACGTAGAAAATCGTTTTTTGAGTTTTGTGTTGACTGGGGCACTTTTTGCAGTGGTATTGCACACAACCTTTTTTCTTCTTTTTTTTTTTTTTTTTTTCTTATACAAATGTGATAATTGTAGATGTGTAGATGCCTCACAACTGATGATTTTTGTGTTTCCTTGTTACTGTGTCCTCCTTTTTGTATATGTTTTATTATTTATGACTTGTAGCTCACAGGTTCAGTGCTCATGATGTATGGTTAGTTTTCAGCCTCGCAAAGATGGTATTGAGAAATCACAAGCTTTTTTGGGGGTGGGTGGGGGGAGGGGGTGTTTATTTGTTGTTTGTATTTGTTTTTTGATGTTGTTGTTTTTTCTCTCCTACAGTTGTGTTGGATGAAGCCAGCTAAGTTTTTAGCAAATGAACAAGATCCTGAACTGATGATGTACAAGTAAAACAGGCACTCAGAACTGTGAACTACGTGAGATATGTTAGTTGTTATTTGGTTTCCATTCACAAGTAGAACAGGCACTTAGAACTGGTAACTACGTGAGATATGTTAGTTATTTGGTTTCCATTCACAAGTAGAACAAGCACTTAGAACTGGTAACTGAGATATGTTAGTTATTTGGTTTCCATTCACAAGTAGAACAAGCACTTAGAACTGGTAACTGAGATATGTTAGTTATTTGGTTTCTATATAATGCACAGGCACTTAGAACTGGTAACTGAGATATGTTAGTTATTTGGTTTCCATTCACAAGTAGAACAAGCACTTAGAACTGGTAACTGGGTGAGATATGTTAGTTGCTATTTGGTTTCTATATAATGTACAGGCACTTAGAACTGGTAACTGAGATATGTTAGTTGCTATTTGGTTTCTATATAATGTACAGGCACTTAGAACTGGTAACTGAGATATGTTAGTTGTTATTTGGTTTCCATTCAATCTAGAACAAGCACTTAGAACTGGTAACTGAGATATGTTAGTTGTTATTTGGTTTCCATTCAATCTAGAACAAGCACTTAGAACTGGTAACTGAGATATGTTAGTTGTTATTTGGTTTCCATTCAATCTAGAACAAGCACTTAGAACTGGTAACTGAGATATGTTAGTTGTTATTTGGTTTCCATTCAATGTAGAACAAGCACTTAGAACTGGTAACTGGGTGAGATATGTTAGTTGTTATTTGGTTTCCATTCAATGTAGAACAAGCACTTAGAACTGGTAACTGGGTGAGATATGTTAGTTGTTATTTGGTTTCCATTCAATGTAGAACAAGCACTTAGAACTGGTAACTGGGTGAGATATGTTAGTTGTTATTTGGTTTCCATTCAATGTAGAACAAGCACTTAGAACTGGTAACTGGGTGAGATATGTTAGTTATTTGGTTTCCATTCAATCTAGAACAAGCACTTAGAACTGGTAACTGGGTGAGATATGTTAGTTGTTATTTGGTTTCCATTCAATGTAGAACAAGCACTTAGAACTGGTAACTGAGTGAGATATGTTAGTTATTATTTGGTTTCCATTCAATGTAGAACAAGCACTTAGAACTGGTAACTGAGTGAGATATGTTAGTTGCTATTTGGTTTCTATTTAATGTACAGGCACTTAGAACTGGTAGCTAAGGGATATATTTCAGTTGTTATTTGGTTTCCATTCAGTGTAGAAATATCTGTGAAAAGAATCTGGACAGTAGATGAAAACAGTGAAAGAGCAAGGCATTTCTGATAGTATCACTCTCTTGCAGTTGTACCCAAGCTTGTTTCTCTGCCTGCCTCCAACAGTGACCTGTGTCAAAGGCTAGGATTCCTTGTCGTGGCAGATGTGATAGCAGGCGTGCCAAATATTCATACTTCATTCTATGATCAAAGCAGCGCTTGCATTCTACAGGTTTTGATGTCCCAGCTTATTTTACAACCCCCTATTTATAAACGGGGACATAGAACCAGTAACGAGTTGGTCTTTCATGATAGAAATGGTTAAAAAGAGTCGCAGTGATTTCTGTAAGGTAAACGCTTCAAAGATAAGGAACAGAAAATGCATGGAACTGGTACTGTAGTACAAACATTCTCATGATTATGTGCAGACAGAGTGCTCAAGTCATTTTCCCTGACTCATAAGAACACACAGAAGGAGTGCTTCACAGTAAAAGATGGGACTGATTGGGGCATGGAGGGAATGAACTCTTCACATGAAGTTAGCTTGTCTTTGATTTCAATTCAATGTCCCCTGTAACTTCTTTAATTCATTCCTGCTACTACCATGATTCCTTGGCTTGGGTAGTGATATCAGATCCATCGAAATATGAACAGGGACAGGATGGGGAATAAGAAAGCTGGAGACACATAGAAGCTGGGTAAATGTTATGGCTGGTTCGATGTATTTACCATTGCTGTTGGAAAGACACATAGAAGCTGGGTAAATGTTATGGCTGGTACGAGATGTTTACCATTGCTGTTGGAAAGACACATAGAAGCTGGGTAAATGTTATGGCTGGTACGAGATGTTTACCATTGCTGTTGAAAAGACACATAGAAGCTGGGTAAATGTTATGGCCGGTATGAAATGTTTACCATTGCTGTTGGAAGTGAAAATATGTTGTCACAGTGAAGCTTTCTCTCTAACGATAGTTCAGCAGCTGTCAATGTTGAGTTGCTTAAAAACAGGATTTCCCAAATTTCTAGATGCTAATGTGTGCTATGTCTATTTTTGTTTAAAATAAGACTCAAATGGAAAATAGTATTTTTACTCCATTTACATTTTTTGAATGGAATTTGTTCTTTTTTTTTCCAAACTAATGACTTTTTTCAGAATAACATTTGTTTTTGATGTGTTGAAAATATGTGAATGAGGTCAAGATCATTTTTGGATATGTTGTATATAGATATATATATATGAGAATGAAAAGTATTGATGTGTATACTATGTTAAAATATTCATTAAAAAAAATATATTTCCTGTCCTCATCTAGAGCAGTGGTGAGATCTTGCGTATTGTCAGTTTTTTTTCATTACCATAACGTTGGATGCATTCCGACCTCGGAGATAATCAAAATTATATTAATGCTTGTATAGAGGAAGGGGTTAAATTTGGAGTTAATTGGGGGGGGAGACGGTTCAGCTGATGTTTTGCTTCTGAAGCCTTCTTAAACTTTTTTTTTCTCTGTTTGGAGGGGGAGGGGTAAAAAAAAAAATGTTCGAAGATACTGCAAGCTCTAAAAGTTCTTGCATCTGAAAACATTGACAGTAAAACTTTGCTCCAATAAACCCTTTTGTTTACCTTAAAAAAAAAAATTGGGGGGTTTCTAAAACCATAATTTTTTTTTTCTGTATGTTCTTTTTCATTATTTCAGTGTGGTGACAGGAAAAACTGGGTAGGAGGGAGAAGAGTGCCACTGTTGCCTAAACATGACTAACTGTGTGGTCTGAGTGTGGAAAGTTCTAGAATGTCTGTACACACATGTATGCACAGGATTCGTCGTGGGTTTACTTACTCCTTGGTTTTGTGTGGCTGTGTGCACATGTATTTTAACACATCACAGCTGTGGTTCTCATCAAAAGTCGTTGAAACGTCGTGTCTGGAACTTAAGGTTGATGAAATGTTTGACTGACCTGTTTAAGTTTTGTACAAATATTAGATGTGTACATACATTTGAATTCCTTTGTCTGTGGTAGAAAAACTGATTTATCAAAATGTCACTTTTGGATTAATTAAAAAAGACTTTTTGTTTGACGATTGAATGAATGCAAAAGATGTCACATTGAATTAAAAGCTTTTTGTTTCATCATGAAATGAATGTATGGTTTACAATGTTTGGTTATATGGTTTACATTGTTTGTTGCTGGGGAACGGGCGGTGGTTCAGTTGAGAAAAATAAAGAGGAATGAAGTGTTTTCAATACATCAGTTTACTTTTTTTTATTTGGATCTCAATGTGGAAGTTCAACAGGGGAAAAATGAAAGAGAACAGAAAGTCAACGAAAGTGTGCCCAGGTGATAGTGGTCACTTTTTAAAAGATCTGTAAATGGTTTTGTTAGTCGCTAGTCACAACCGTTCATCTAAACAGAATAACTTACTTTTCCTTTTTTTTCCATGGGGTTTATTTTACTCCTTTATCATTTTTTATCAGAGAACCATTCATTTATGTTTTATGATGTACTCACTTGTTGTTGAGTCTCTTTGGTTTGGTTGTTTTCAGGTACATTTTTTCTCATTTTTTTTGGACTGATGTTGATGGTTTTGAACTTTCACAAGGCGTGTGGCTGAATTTAGATGCCCCCCCATTTAAGATTCTAATGGTTAAAACTATATATTGTCAGTTACCTGTACAGCTCATTGATTGAGATGTCACCAATCATTTCAGATTAAAGATCAGACGTTCTAGTTAATGAGAACAAGTTGCAGGGTGTTGGTTTGTTGTTGTTGGTTGGTGTAGTTTACTTTTTTTTGAGGGGGGGGGGGGGGGATTTCTATATTCTTTGGTCAGAGGTGACACGTGTATGAATTCTTACTGTAAGTGCCTAGTCACTGGTGGGTGGGTGTGTACTGTGAGAGGCGCATACCAGTGTGTGAGTGTGCATGTGTCTGAATGCAAATTGGGTCTTTTCACCTTCTCACAATGCACCATCTGTTTGCGGAGCAGACTGGTGGTT
Organism: Stramonita haemastoma; assembly: GCA_030674155.1. NCBI lineage: Eukaryota > Metazoa > Mollusca > Gastropoda > Neogastropoda > Muricidae > Stramonita > Stramonita haemastoma. The sequence goes on along the minus strand of CM060328.1, from coordinate 2,689,051 downwards.
GCCTTCACTGTGAGGTCAGGACCACCTGGAATTCATGAACAAACAAACTCAGTGATGCCAATTCATTAAACTTTCTGTGCATTGTAACAAGATTGAAGCGTTGCCTTTATCTTCAGGTACATGAGAGGATTGAGTGATTCACTTTTTTTTTTGTTGTTCCTCCTCAGCTCTTTGTTTATTCCCAATCCCCAGCTAGACCTTCGAGGTTACAAAGTGAGATTTTTGTTGTGTATGCAAGCATCCCCCCAGCCAGTATTAAGGTAACCACTCTGACTTTGAGGACACAGTTGGGAATTGAATCTTACCAATTTTGCCAGGACAGTCGGGAAGTACCTCCCTGCTCTTTCCAGTTTTCAACTGTCATGGGTTCTTTTGGCGTGCACAAGTAGAGGTATAGGTAAGCACATAGAGCATAGAGAGTGTAGAGCATAGGTAAGCACACGGGTCCAACTGGTTCATAGTCTCCTCTGAAAGACTTGACATTCCTTTTGATTTTCTTGTCAAACTGGGAAGAATGGGCAAGACTGAAAATTGAACTCAAAACCTCACAGTTTACTTATCTAAAGGCAGTTGAATGTCTTAACCACCCTGCCACCTTCTTTCATACCTCCTCAGCATATACAGCCATCACCACCTTGAAATTCTGTGCAAAAAACAAAAACAAAACCCAGTCCCTCTTTATGGCTCATGTAAATTAGAAGAAAAAAAATCTTCCTTTGTCATCTCTCTTTTCTGCCTTCCCTGTCCATGCATCAGTCATTGTGTGTGGTTGGCCTTTTTTTTTTTTTTTTTTATTGTTGTCTGTGGTTTCTTTTGTATCACTTAAAAAATTTTTTTTTTGGATTCTTTTATATCGAGGATAATGGAATAAGCATTCATGTGCTTTTTTACATCCAGTCCCTGTGTGTATGCAGTTTTTGTAAGACGTGTCATCTGTTCCCACTGGCACACTTCATCTTGGCAAATCACCTCTGGCATGGATGCAGAATGTTCTTTCAGCACTGCTCATTCCACAGTGTGATTTCCTGTAGGCCTTTTCTTTTTCTGAATTTTTTTTTTTTTTTTATGTATTAGATTATTTTGAGATTTTCTTTGTCCTAAGGTTAAGAGATGGGATTGTAAACTTATGTAGTCGGGTGTGTGACCCTTGCAGAAGCAAGAGCTTGTAAATTATTGATCTGAAAGCTGATTGACCTTTAGAAAGGTCTGTGGCTCATGAATAAAAGGAAAGAAATTCATGGACATAACAAAGTTTTAAAAAAGGATATCAGTGCTTCCGAAACTTAGGAAACTTAAGTATAATGGTTTAAATGTTTGCTTCTGCCATGGGGTTTGCCGTTTTCAGTAGGTATGGCGTAGGATGTTTTGGACTTGTGAATTCATTAAAGGCAGTTACTGGTTCTGTGGATTTCATCAGTATTAAAACAATATTTTGTGTTAATTTTCTTGTGGATGGACCTTCAGCACTGCTGGTTGTGACCGAGGATGGATTTGAGGAACAATGCAGCTGTGTATCCTCAATTTGATGAAAGTTCATGATGAAATAACAAAACACAAAACTGTCCGAATGAAACATACATGGGCAGGCTAAGCTATCCTGTGATTTTTCACCAGTTATCATCACTACGTAGGCTGCTGCATTCAACATAACCAAAAGGGTTATCTTCCTCCATTGGTTACGGTCCTCTTTGAGCCTGTTGACTTCATGGATTCTCACACCACAAGATGATGTGATGTTGCCAGTAAGAGAAGCTGGTGGCCTGCTTCTTTTTCTTTTTGCCTAAAGCTTTGCCTTGAAAGACAGTGTTGGTTTTGTAGCACATGACCTAGCCTACATATCTTCCTTTCATTTATCAGGAATAGAAGTTTTCTTGTTTCCAGTTCATTTGCTTTTCTATTCTTTCTTTTGTTTATTCTTTTATTTTTAGGATAATGGAATAAGTACTCATGTGCTTTTTTTTTTTTTTTTTTTACTTCCAGTCCCCTTTGTGTATGCAGTTTTATAGATTTTGTCATCCGTTCCCACCAGCACGCAATGGCCTACTCTTCTATCTGTCCAGTTGACCCAGAGCATTGTTCTAAAACCCCACTTCTTATCTGTTTCGATTCTTTTGTCATCTTTTCTTTGTATCCGGGATTCACAGTCATATAACCCAACAGGTTTTGTCATGATAACAAATTTTGCTAATTCTGGATAAGGCAAATTTTCTTGTAATGATATAGTGATCTTCGGTGAGTGATAATTTAAAAAATGGGATCAGATAGCTATATGACATCTACTAATCTAGTCAAACATAATACAGCCCAAGTGTGATGTATGAAAAAAAAAGGACGCTTATGACATGTCTGAACAGTTTGAGGAGTACTCCATTGTATATTTGTATACACACTTTCCTGGTCGGGTTTAATAAAAATTGGTTGGTTCTAAAATACATTCAAAATGTCTGCATTCATTTTCCCCTAAGCTCTGTGTTCTCTGACTCAGCTCTGAGAGGACCCGTGAAGGGAGGAAGGATGAAGGTGGAAAGCCACTGTCAGATTCCAGGCTGAGGGGGTTGGGGGGGGGGTGGTGGTGGTGAATTTTGTTATCATTCCCCTTCACGATGTGTGTGTCTGTGTACAATGCCCATCCACCAACATCTCCATCACATTTACCTGCATTGTGCACCTCTTCAGTTGGTTTTTTTTCATTTTTTGTGTTGTTATGTGACTGGAAAATATGTAAAACCGATATAGTATTGCTCTTTGCTGTGTAGTTTGGTTGTTTTCAATGGAAAATCAGTTCCTGCAGGCACAGAAAAACCCTTTGTGGAAAAAAAAAACAAAAAACTTTGGAAAGCTGAGAGTCACAGTCAAACACGCGTTCAAGTTTGCTCAAGATAGGAAAAAGAATGATTTTCCCAGACAGGTGGAAGAAAGGTTGGAATCTTATGCACATAAGATTTGTTGATGTTATTATTGCTTCTTTTGTTACTGCAGATCAGACAGAAAGCTACCAAAATGAGGCAGTGACTCCCAGATGAGCTGTTGGTCATCTCTCTCTCTCTCCCTCTCTGTCTCTCTTTCTCTCTCACACACAGTATGTTGCGTAGGGGTGCCTTTGCCTTTGTATATTTGGGCTTTCAGACGTGACTATTCAGGACCTTGGTATGTATGTATGTATGTATGTTTGTGTACATTCGAGTCACTTTTGTGTGTGTGTGTGTGTGTGTGAAACGAGTGAGAGGTTTAGTTTTATCTCTGTTCTTCATTTTAAGTGAGTGAGGTAATTTATGATAATGACTGTATAGATTAAATTGTCATCAAGTGTTTGGATGTGAATATAAAAAAAATTGAATATTTCAAATAAAGAAATCCTTCATTCAATGGGAAACATTGTGTGTGTGCATTATATGTGTGTGCAAAAGCGTTATAACCCAAATCGCATTCTAACAAAATTCTGTCTGTTCTCTGTGCATGTGTTTCATAATCTTGCTACAAAGGTTGATGTAAATGAATATACTTGTCCTGCCTTTTAACTCTGGTCCAGATTTTCTTTTCTTTTTTTTTGGGGGGGAGGGGTTGGCAGAATATTTATCTGCTATAAATCATTGCCATGCCACAACAGGCTGCAGCCATAGTAGAGTAACACATCAGTGCTGTGGCGTTAAGTCACCATCACATCAAAATGCCTGTTTCAAGCGCTTTCCCATCCATATCACACACACACACACACATATACACATTCTACAAAGACGATTCTTTATTTTTTTTTTACATTTTGGGACACAAATATGGTACACACAGATCATACAGACACACACAGACACTCTCTCTTTTAACTAAAAGATGATGGCAGTTAATTCTGAAACTCTGTGAGTAATGATGGTGACAGAACACAAAAACTATCAAACACAGGGAAAAAGTGAGAAAATGGTTAGTGGTGCTGCTAAACACTGACTTGATAGCCTCAACTAAATCAGATCTAAAATAACATACATGTGACCGGATGGATAAGGAAATGGTAATACTAAAAGAGGGAGGGGGGGGACAACAAAAAACAAACAAAATCCCCCCAGACTGATAGATAAATGCACTGTGCAAAGGAAGAACACCAGCATTCTTACATCATCCTACAGAAGAAACTCCAGTGTGTGCTCACAATATCTCGCTAATGTCAGGTTTTGTCACACTATCCATCCGTCATCCTTCAAGATGCAACCACAGACATTCACATGACTTGTAATTAAAAAAAATAATAATTAAAAAAAATAATTAAAAATTGAAATAATGCTGGAAAGAATCAATTTTTTCTTCTAATGTGGCATAGTCAGTAACTGTGTGTATAAAAGAGAGTGCTATAAAACCGTAAGCTTGCACAGAGAAAGGCAGATAAATGGACTAAAAAAAGAGAGAAAATATAAGCCAGAAAGAGAAGGAAAATAAAAAAGCAAACCCCAATGGACACCAAGAAATATCAAGGAATGAATTTCCAGTTGGGGAGATTGTTTCTACTGGAAACGTCCTGAGCATCCATACAGGGGACAATGCAGACAGTGGTGTGGAAAGAGTGAGTGCTCTACAATCACAAGGTAAGAAAAGGAGGAGGAAAACTGCACCACTTCTGCTTGGACAAAGCTGAATTCACAGCTGTTAGGACAAACACGACAAGCTGAACACTCAAGCCACAAGAAAGCAAAGATTACACCAGCAGACACGATATCATTTTCACTGCAGATAAACTTCCATAAAGTAAACCTATCACATCAACTCTCTCTTCATTAACTCCTAAAGTAAACCTATCACCACATCAACTCATAAAGTAAACTTGTCACCACATCAACTTCTCTCTTCATTCCTCAAAGAGCCACACCACACTGAAACTGAAACCACACAACACGCACAAACACAACGACAATGTGAAACAAAATCACACTCAGGCGACAAAACTTTAAAAACACGTCTTTAAGATGTTTCACTGAAGAGATGACTGTGGCAAAAAAAACAAACAATAACCCTGATCCAGGTATGAAGTGAAGTTGTGGCCGCTGTTATTTCAGACTGTGGCTAGCTGTTGTGTCTGTGCAAGGTGTGGGGAGGCACAATGACTGACTGACTGACTGACTACATGCCGGGGTCTCCAAAAATCAGCTCCAGGGCGGCATGCAGGTCTCCGTTGGTGGCGGTCAGGGCCTCGCGCGCCACGTTTTCATCCGTGATCCCCATGTCACGCAGCTGCTGTAGCTGGGCCTGAACATAAACAGCAACTTTCCTTAGCACAGCCATCCTGTCTGCATCACACTGATCATTTATCTATTTATTTATTCTTTTATATCATGATTTTTTTTTATGTATATATTTGGGGATGGGATAGTTCAGTGGTCAGAGCGCTCGCTTTCTTTAAGGTTAAGCAGCGTCGAGCGTGGATGCCAATTGGATGGGTGACCGTTTGCGTTCCTTGGCTACAGTACAGTTCCCTCCCAGTTCACCCAGCTGTCAATGGGTACCTGCCCTCTTTAGGGTCAGGGATGGTAAAGAAGCGAGGGAAAGGAGATGGGCGCCGCCCTCAATATTCTGGCTCCTAGAGAAGCTGAGGTCTCTGATGCCTTGCCCCCCACACAGGTTAAGGACACTTTTACCTTAAAAAATTTTTTTTTTTACCTTATTTATATATTCAAACTCTGCCTAGGACGGTCCCAAGCCCGGCTGAAAAAGGAGGAGGGTTTGGCTTAGGGTTAGCTACCCCACCCTGTGAAAAAAACTCTAGCTACAGAAACGCCAAATAGCAATTTAACAGACATCGCGGACCTGGGGAGGGATGGACCTCCAGCTGGAAGGAGTATGAAGTCGGGCGGTGAAAGCCAGAATCATCTGGAAGCCGTCAGACCAAAGACCATCATCTCCACCAGGACCACCACATCCATCGGTACATGGAACGTCAGGACCATGTACGAGACGGGGAAGACAGCGCAAGTAGCCGCAGAGATGAGGAAATTCAACCTCACCATCCTAGGAATCAGCGAAGTCAGATGGACTGGTTCCGGGCAGAAGCGACTGACTTCCGGGGAGCTGCTGCTGTTCTCGGGGCACGAGCAGGAAGATGCTGCACACACCCAGGGAGTCGCCCTGATGCTTTCCAAGCCAGCACAGGGAGCGCTCATCGGGTGGGAGGCACACGGACCAAGGATCATGACAGCCTCTTTCCGTACAAAGAAGAAGAGGATCAACATGGACATTATCCAGTGCTACGCCCCAACGAACGACAGCGAGGAGGAGGAGAAGGACGACTTTTATAACAGATTGCAGACCATCATACAAGACAGACCAAAGAGAAACATCATCATCGTAATGGGCGACTTCAATGCCAAGATAGGTAGTGACAACCAGGGATACGAGGAGATCATGGGGCAGCATGGGCTAGGCGAGATGAACGACAACGGGGAGAGGTTCGCAGACCTGTGTGCCACAAGCAACCTGGTCATCGGAGGAAGTGTTTTCCCGCACAGAAGGATACACAAGGCAACTTGGGTGTCGCCAGACCTGTCAACGGAGAACCAGATCGACCACATCTGCATCGTGAAGAAGTTTCGCCGCTCCCTGCAGGATGTACGCGTCAAGCGAGGAGCAGACGTCGCTTCGGATCACCATCTACTTGTTGCCCGATTGAAGCAGAAGCTGAAGAGAAATTGGACGGGGGGATCCAGTCAACGCCAGCGTTACAACACCACGGCGCTGAAGGACAACAGGAAGCAAGAAGAGTTCAAGGTCACTCTATCCAACAAGTTCCAAGTCCTAGGAGAGCTGCTTGAAGAGGAGACGATAGAAGAGAGGTGGCAGAAAGTGAGAGAGACAGTGACCTCAACATGTCAGGAAGTACTGGGCCCCAAATCATTCACACACAAGGAATGGATTTCAGCAGCTACCCTAGAGAAAATAGAAGAAAGAAGAAAAAAGAAATTAGCCGTCAACAGCAGCAGGACACGATCAGCAAAAACAAAAGCCCAAGAGGAATACACAGAAGCAAATAGGGTTGTAAAGCGAAGCATTAAAGCAGATAAGCAAAACTACTTGGAGACATTGGCAAAAGAAGCAGAAGATGCAGCTCACCAGAACAGCACCAAGGACCTGTACTTCATCATCAAGAAGTTATCAGGGAAGTTTGCCAAGCCAGAGAGACCAGTAAAAGACAAGAACGGAGGAGTAATAGCTGATGACGAAGGACAGAAGAACAGGTGGATTGAGCACTTCCAGGAGTTACTCAACAGACCAGCACCTACAAACCCACCAGAGATACCGACAGCCGCAAGCGACCTGCCGATCAAGTGTAGTGCTCCCACAAAGGAAGAGATCCGCAGTGCCATCAAGCAATTGAGGAATGGTAAGTCTGCAGGACCTGACAGCATCCCAGCAGAAGCCCTGAAAGCCGACGTCGAGACCAGTGTGGAGCTCCTCTACCCGCTCTTCGGCAAGATCTGGGAGGAAGAAGAAATACCAACAGAATGGAAAGAGGGTTACCTCATCAAACTCCCCAAGAAAGGCGACCTCAGTTCCTGCTCCAACTACAGAGGGATAACGCTGTTGTCCATCCCAGGAAAGGTGTTTAACCGCATCCTGCTGAACCGGATGAAGGACGCAGTAGACCCGCATCTCCGTGACCAACAAGCTGGCTTCCGAAAGGAAAGATCATGCACGGATCAGATTGCAACACTGCGCATCATCCTGGAACAGTCCCTGGAGTGGAATTCGCCACTATACATCAACTTCATAGACTATGAGAAGGCTTTTGACAGCGTTGACAGACAGACCCTCTGGAGGCTACTGAGACACTATGGAGTGCCAGAGAAAATCACCAACATCATCAGGAAATCATATGAAGGAATGACCTGCAGAATAGTTCATGGCAGACAGCTCACCGACGCATTTGAAGTAGACACCGGAGTAAGGCAAGGATGCTTACTATCTCCTTTCCTGTTCCTGCTGGCCATCGACTGGGTCATGAAAACCTCAGCGGACCAGAAACGTAATGGCATCCAATGGACACCCTGGAAACAGCTAGACGACCTTGACTTTGCGGATGACCTGGCCCTTCTCTCCCACACCCAGCAACAGATGCAGGAAAAGACCAATATCGTTGTGGAGAACTCAGCTAAACTGGGCCTCAACATCAACAGAGGAAAGAGCAAGGTACTCAAGACAAATGCAGCCAATGCAACACCCATCACAGTCAAAGGAGAAGCGCTGGAAGAGGTGGAAAGCTTCACATACCTCGGCAGCATCGTGGACACACAGGGAGGAACAGACACAGACGTCAGAACCCGCATCGGTAAAGCAAGGGCAGCCTTCAAGCAGCTCAGAAACGTCTGGGGATCAAGCGACATCAGCATCGCCACCAAGACCAGGCTCTTCAACACCATCATCAAACCAATACTAATGTATGGAGCAGAGACCTGGAGAAACACCGTCACCACCATGAAGAAAATCCAGGTCTTCATCAACACCTGCCTCAGGAAGATCCTCAAGATACGCTGGCCAGACAAGATCAGTAATGAAGAATTATGGCAAAGAACCAGACAACAGCCTGTTGAGAAAGAAATCCTACAGTACAGAGACGTTGGCGATGGATAGGACACACCCTGCGGAAACCTGTATCCAGCATCACAAGACAAGCTCTCACCTGGAATCCACAAGGGAAAAGAAAGAGAGGGCGGCCTAGAAATACCTGGCGCCGGGACCTGGATGCAGATGCGAAAAAGATGGGCAAGACGTGGGGACAACTGGAACGCCTAGCCCAGAGCCGAGATGCCTGGAGACAGCTAGTTGGCGGCCTATGCCCCAGAAGGGACCACAGGCAGACATGACATGACATGACATATATTCATACTTAAATTTATAATTCCATCATGATAGCAGCATCAGGGAAAACACATACCCAGTGCAGCTTTGACCACTTTTCAGTTTACATCACAACTGACCATAATAGCAGCAGCGTCAGGCATGCCCATTTTTAAAAATAATATAGTCACACATACATGTGAACCGGGATTTGCAGGATTTACACACAGTAGATTTCCATCACACTGTAACCATCACTAACTGCTACCTCATGCCAAAGCTCTATCAGGCTAGAGGTAGAAACCTTGCTGAGAGTCTGGAAGTAATCATAGCTGCTGGTATGTACTTAGAAGGAGGAAAAGGCGAGTGAGCATGTGTGCCTGACCCGATTACGCGATGGAATGCGAAATCTAAGGGCTGTTTGTGTTTAGAGAATCCGAATGCAAGAGGGTTAACAGGTGAAACTGACCTCCAGAGCTGAGTTTTGAGCGGTCATCATCCTCTCCTGGAAAAAGTCGTTGAACATGCCCCCGGTGGTGCCTCCAGTAGCGCCCCCTGACCCAGAACTGCCCGCTGTGGCCTGCTGTCAACACACACAACACAACACACACTGCTCAAGCAAGGCCCAGTGTGCGAACACATGCAGAACATCTTGCGCACACGTTAAATCCTATTCTGCTTTTCGAAAGAGCAGGCCATTGTGTGCCGGCAGGAACAGATGACAAAATTTACAAAATTGCATACACATGGGGACTGAATGTAAAAAAGCACACGAGTGCTTATTCCATTATCCTTGATACAGAATAAAATAAAAAAAATAATAAAAACATACACACCTACATCACACAAAAAAAACTGCCTACACACGGGGACTGGATGTAAAAAAAAAAAAAGCACCCGAATGCTTATTCCATTATCCTCAAAATAAAAGAATAAATAGATAAATAAAGAAGACAATTCTGTTTCACTTTTCATTCCTGTATTACCAAAAAATGCTCAATGAATAATAAATGCTCTTAAGAACAAATGAACCGACAAATAAAAAGACATCTTTGGCCAAATCACAGAACAGAACGAGCATCTTCTGTCCCTCTCAGTGACTTCACTCTCTCCAAGTAAACCAACCCAAACAAAAACAGTACAGACCACACTCGACAAACTTTAGAAAAACACAAAAAAAAACCCTAACAAACAAAGCTAAAGAGATTCAACAAGTAAGGCAGAAAATAAGCAACAACAGAAAAAGAAAGATAGGGGGAAAAAAAAAAACGAGGGAAAAAAAAAAGTGAAAGAGATTCAACAAAAAAGGCAGAAAATAAGCGCACACACACAAAAAAAGAACCCCAACCAAAAAAACCCAAAGAAACAAACAAAAAACAGATAAGGAAAAAAAAGTATGTCCCGAGCCTATAGAGGCTCATCAGGCAATGAGGCATGTGCTTATCCCGGTTTCTGTGGTGTTAAGCGACTGAGAGTCATAGACTCCCCCCTGGATAGGACGCCAGTCTATCGCAGGGTTAACCCCCAACACAAGGTTGGTACCCCTTTTACACCTGGGTGGGGTGAGAAAATAGCCGTAAAGTGCCTTTTCCAAGGGCACAATGCCATAGCCGAAAGCTGGGATCAAACCCGCAACCTTTAGATTACGAGTCCAACGCCCTAACCACTAGACTACAGCGGCAGCTATAAGGAAAAAAGACAAAGTTAAAAAAACAACAACAAAACCCCCCCCCCAGAAATTTTTAATTTTAGATCACAGACTTCTCCAAAAGAGGAGGGGGGGGGGGGGACCCAGTTCAAAGTGGAAGAAGAGACTCACGCCGCCAGTGGAGGTGCCAGGAGTGGAGGCGTGGGCGGCGGCAGCGGAAGCGGTTGCTGCAGCCAGAGCGGCCGCCACCTGAGAGGCTGTGATCTGGGGACGAGGGGCCGGGGCTGCACTCCTGGGCTGACAACACAGGTGTGGGGTGTCTTGTGTTATCTACAGGTACTTGTGGGCACAGGTGGGGGTGTACATATACATACACACATACATATATATATATAACATACATACACATGCAAGCACACACGCACTTACACACACACACACAATCACACTTATTATATACACACATTCAGACACATACATACATACATACATACATACATAGATACATAGATACATACATAGATACATACATACATACATACATACATACATACATACATACATACACACACACCACACACATTACGCATACATACACACACACCACACACATTACGCATACATACACACACACACATACACACACACATACATACACATGCACATACATCACACTCATACACACAAACACAAACACACACACACACTCACTCACACACACACACACACACACACACACACACACACCACAACACACACACACACACACACACACACACACACACACACACACACACACACACACACAGAGGGTGTGTGACAGTTTAAGGATACGTGTGTATCCGTGTGTGCATGTATAAGGATGTGTGTGTGTGTGTGCGCATGCGTGCGTGTGTTTGCACAAGTCAGAGACTGATAATAAGGACAGTACCTGACTGTCTTCATCCTCTTCATCAGACATCCTGTCCAAAGAGTAGACATTATCTGCACAACACAAACCACACCAACATTAATATTCATGATAACATTTTACACATGATGATTAAAAAGTATCAGTAGCAGCAGGCACAGCACTACAAAATAATATCAAAAAAAGAAAAACAGGGAAAGAAAACACAGAGAGAGGGAGGGAAGAAAGACAGACAAAAAGCAACCTTCTTGTCTTTTTTCTGCCTTCTTTTTTCCAGAAAAATTAAAAATATTTAAACATTTTTTATCACGCTAAAGCCAGATGCACTAGGCATGACTTGTCAGGCACTTAACAGCAGAGCAACCTATTTTTGCCCAAATGAAAGACAAAAATAGTTGATGTCTGAGTGTTCAAAGAAGAAGAAGAAGAAGAAGAGAGAAGAAGAAGAAGAAGGAGAAGAAGAGGAAGAGGAAGAAGAAGAATAGCGAAGAAGAAGCAAAGAAGAATGCGAAGAAGAAGTAGCAGAAGAAGAAGCAGAAGAAGAGAAGCAGAAGAAGAGAAGAACAGAAGAAGAAGAAAGAAGAAAGAGGAAGAGAAGAAGAAGAATTAGCAAAGAAGAATGCAAAGAAGAATGCGAAGAAGAAGCAGAAGAAGAAGAAGCAGAAGAAGCAGAAGAAGAAGAAGAAGAAGAGAAAGAAAGAAGAAAAAAAAGATGATGAAATCAAAGAAAAAGAAGAAGAGACAAAGAAGAAGCAGAAAAAAGAGGAAAAAGAAAAAGAAAAAAAAAAAGAAATGAAGAAAAAGAAGCAGAAGCAGAAGAGCAGAAGAAGCAGAATCGAGAATCAGAAGAAACAGACTGAATCTGAGGCCCTGGAGGATCGCGGGGTAGCTCCTCAATCGACGACTTTAGTGCGATGTAGACAGCGGCACTGCCAAACAACGGGTGCTCCTTCAGCACTCTGCAACAACAACAACAACAACACACAATCAAACCAAAAATGAACACAGATCTTTGAAAAAAATTAAATAATAAAATAATAGATTAAAAAAAAAAGATAATTTTTTTTTAAAAGACTTTTTTTTTCCCTTAAAAACAAATGATGGAAAGAAGGAAGGAAAGAAAGGAAGGATTGAACTGTTGAGTGCATTAACACTTTCTACCCTGGGTACGGATTAATCCGTACCACACGATCATCTCCCCTGGACGGGGTACGGATTAATCCGTACCACAGCAGGTACTTTCACTTTCGCCCTCCCATTCTGTTCTATTCTCACATGGTCGTTTTAGCTTGTTGGCTTTAGCTGCCACGTTGGTCGCACATGGTTCACAGCTAATTTGCATATAAATTGAGCGTGTTTTTGTTGTGTTTATTGTTGTTTTACGTGTCATATGCTTGTAGTATGGCTTTGGTACATCATACTTTCACTGCTGACGAAGTAACAGAAGTTTTAAACGAGTTATTACGTTGCCCATAAAGATCGTGTTTTGGATAGAGATCGTGAGAGCTTTGAGTCTCGTGATACTCACTGTGTGCCGCTCGAGGAACGAGATAGGCCAGCTAAAAGGGGTGGGAAGGGGGGGGGGGGGGACTGGGGAGGGGCGTGGCCTTGGTACTGTGAGTACCGCTACGATAAACACCAACTGTTTACATGAAAATGAACTACAAGCCACCTGGTGAAGTGCAAACATTCTGTACATATGAATAGTGTAGTAAAGTTCAGGAACTTTCTTGGACTAGGGAAGAAATGTTATCTGTATATTCCATGATCGTTATTGTGACAGTGTCGTGTCTACAGTTCAGTGGTTCCCTTTGATTATATTACATTTGATGCATGCTGGAAGAAAACTTGTATAGTACCTATGTTTGTCCCTGTTTATTTGAGATTCTTGTATAGTTTTGTTGTTGTGTTGTATTTGTTGCATACATTGTGTAAAAATCATAAGCCCATCAGTGGGATCACCACTTAAAATCAGAGCAATTACGTAATTTGACACCATAATTAACATACTCTTTTTTATGCAATATAAATTTTTATGCACGCATATAATGGGCAGTCATTTACCCACACAATGCCATAGTTTCATAAGAAATGGGCTTCAAACAAAAAAGATATGAGGATTTTACTATGATGACCCAGTGCACACTGCACTCAGCTGCTGCAGGGCTGGTCCACAGAGACTGCAGTGCAGCTGCACCCTTGGGGTACAAAGTGTTAAAACCTTCACACTGACAGGTATAACTGCAGTGCCAAAAGAGAAACAGACAAGACACACACACACACACACACACACACACACACACACACACACACACACACACACACACACACACACACGTAGTGCTTATTCCATCATCCTCAAAATGAAAGAAAAAGATAAATGAATAAAAACTGAAAGTAGCCATGCACACGAACACACATGCAAACACACACTGTATGCATGCACACACACTCTCTTTCTCTGTTTTCTTAAGCATTCTCTCACACACATACATCCCCCCCTACCCTTGTTCAGAAGAGACTATGAACCAAGATCCTATGTATGATTGCACACAGAACATCTTGTGCACACATTACAGCTTGTTCCCCCTTTCAAAGGAGTAAGCCATTAGTGCTGGTGGGAATGGATGACAACATTTACAAAGCTGTATGTACATGGGGACTAGATGTAAAAAAAACACACGAAAAAAAGCACATGAACGCTTGTTCCATTATCCCTTACTACTACTACTACTCTCACCCCACCCAGGTGTAAAAGGGGTACCAACCTTGTGTTGGGGGTTAACCCTGTGATAGACTGGTGTCCTATCCAGGGGGGAGTCTATGACTCTCAGTCGCTTAACGCCACAGAAACCGGGATAAGCACCGACCTGATGAGCCTTAGGCTCGGGACAGACTTTAACGTTAACTACTACTACTACTACTACTACTACTGCTACTACTGCTACTACTACTACTACTACTTCTGCTACTGCTACTACTACTGCTACTAATGATAATGATAGTAATAATGATGATGATGATGATGATGATGATGATGATGATGATGATGATGATGATGATGATGATGACGATGATGATGATGATGATGATGATATTTATTATTGATAATAATAAAAATATTAATAATATTGATAATAATGGTAACAATTTAACACACAGACAGAGTGAAGTGCTCACTTGTGAATGTTGGCTCTATGACCCAGGAACAGAAGTAGTTCTGGATCTTGCAGCATCGCTGAAACAACAATCACCATAACATCAATAACATCACTGAAACATTAATCATAACTTCTATAACATCACTGAAACAACAATCACCATAACTTCTATAACATCACTGAAACAACAATCACCATAACTTCTATAACATTACTAAAACACTAATCATCATAACTTCTATAACATTGCTGAAACATTAACCATCATAACTTCTATAACATCGCTGAAACAACAATCACCATAACTTCTATAACATTGCTGAAACATTAACCATCATAACTTCTGTAACATCACTGAAACAACAATCACCGTAACTTCAATAACATCACTGAAACATTAATCATTATAACTTTTGCTCTTGTTACATATTTTGTTACTGTTGTACAAGTGACCTCAAGAATAGCCTGAAAAAAAAAGCACATACACATAGCTGTTGGGTCTTTGTCGAGTCCCGGCACTGCATTCAACAGTTTCTGCAGGGCATCAGGAGTGGTCATTATGTGGTCAACCTGTCCAAACCAGACACAGGGGAAAGTTAACAACAACGACGACAAATCAAATCAATTATGAACACATCCCAAAAGTAAATTTCACATACTTTTTGTGATATGCGTAACATACCCATTCCTTCTACAATTTTCAAGTTAAAAAAGTTTCAAGTTGCATAGACCTTACATTATTTTAATGACAGAAGTAAGTTATAAATACACATCTTGCGTGACTTTCATAAACAAAATATGCAAATTACACAATCTTGTGCAATTTTCATGACCAACAGTAAATTGCGTATCTTGTTTCTTTCATGAATAAAGTAAAAGTACACACACTTTTTGCAATTTTTATGAATACAAATCAGCAAAAACCTTCTGTACAAGTGGCTAGTGTGTGTGTGTGAGTAGTGTGTGTGTGTGAGTGTGTGAGTGTGTGCGTGCGTGCGTGCATGCGTGCGTGCGTGCGTGTGCCTGCCTGCCTGCCTGCGCGCACGCATGCATGTGTGCCTGTGTGTATTTAGTTTTTTTAATTTATTTTATAGCTATTCAGGATAATGGCAAAGACAGCCAAACCTATAGGACAGGCAGAGGCAGACAGTAGACAGAAATAGACAGAGCAAGACAGACGGACAACAGACACAGATCAGCCCCAGTCAGTCTTACCGTTTTCTTGTAGTTGGGTCTTCGCACGGCTTTGTTGATCAGAGGCATCATCTCACTGGCCATCTGCAGGCTGGACAAGTCTGCCACAGTAACAAAGAAAATAAATACATGAAGTCTTTGTAGTTTACAAGTCTGCCACAGTGACAAAGAAAATTAACTCTTTGTATGTAGTTTACAAGTCCATCACAGTGACAGAATAAATCAATTTTGTTCTGCTTTTAGTTGTGTGCAACCTCTAAGATTAAGAACAGGACACATGATGCTACACAATGTATATTATAAAATGATATATATATATATATTGTACTTTGGTTTGCATGAGAAGAAACATTCTCACATTTATGCCAAACATAATTTTTAGTTCTGTTCAACACACTATAAATATAAAACGCACACTCACACACACACATGGTTCAACGCAGTTTATATTCACTGCATGCACACACACACACACACACACACACACACACACACACACACACACACACACAGCACACAACACACACACACACACACACACACCACACACACACACACACACACACATCGCACACACACGCACTCACGCGCACGCACACACACACACACACACACACACACACACACACACACACACACACACACACACACACACACACACACTGACAAACATCAATAAAACATGATGTACTGCATACCACTAGACGCGCATGCAGGTGAAGACTTGCGGAAGACAAAGAGGACAGACTGTGGGGTCAGGTTGAGAGAGCCCATAGCCATGCCTTTGTCCAGCTTTTGCCCGCAGTAGACAACTTCTGCACACACCACAACACATGTAATCATGTATGCACACCCAATATAAATAATGAACATTTTCCTATTTTTCTCTCCTGCCTCACCCCATTTTTCCTTCTTGCCACAGTGGACAACTTTGCACAAATCACAACACACCCCATGAAGTGATATGACAAATATTTTCCATTTTTCTCTCCCGTCCCCACCCCACTTTCTTCTTCTTACCACAGTAAACAAATTATACAGTGGGCACAGAACAAAACAAAACACAGCCAGGGGAGACTTCTATCTTTCCTTTTCTTTCACACAAAGATAGAATATATAATTTATAACATACTAGACTGACAGACATGATGGCCCAGTTGTTAAGACCATTCAACTTCAATCCCATGGGTCATAAAGTCATGGGTTCGAATAATTATAGGCTGCGTCTGGTTAATTAAGGGTGAGGATTTTTTCTGATTTCCCAGGTCAACTTCAAATGCAGAACCGCCAGTGCCTTAATTCCCTTCACAACTGAGAAAGGAAAGAGAAGGTACTTATACTACTATGCATGCTGAGGAATGTGTTTGTTTAGAAATAATAAACTGATCACAAAACTACCAGCTGCAAGTTTGAGTAACACTGACAGTAAAACACTAAAAAAAATTTTTTTTCATATATATAAAAAAAACCAAAGAGAGGATACTAGATAATAGATTACTACTATTATTCAAGATTATGCATATTATATTTTTTTTTTTCGATTTTCATTACTATATTACTGCCCCTAGTTTCAATGTTACATCTGCTCTTTGGTTCTATGTAGCTTGTTAAAATCATAGTCAGAAACTTCATAAAATGTTACCATAACGACCCCCAAAACAATGATAACAACCACCAACCTGGCAACCACCATAGCTAGTTAATTGTACTGAGTGTCAGAAACCAGTGATATGTTACCGACCCTCCCCCCCCAAAAAAAAAAAAAAAATAAAAATACTGACACCAACCACCAATCAACAAAAACATTGAAAAAACGGGAATCAAAACAAAATATGAGGTAGGGGGAAACATAAGTAAATGTGATTTAAAGATACTAGGCTGCGCTTAATCTTTATCTACACTACACTCTCATCTATCTACATGGTTCCTTTCGTCCTTGGTGTACATTACTCAATCAGAGTCAATGCAGAGCGTATCAGCTGGTTTGTGTTTTTCTTTTTTTTTCTCTATGTTTTTCTTCTTTTTTTCTCTCTCTTAAACACCAGTTATGTGCCATAAATTGAATGTACTGTGCAAAAGAAGCACTGGGACAGATCAATTTTCAACAATTTATATAATTATAAAGGATACTCTGTGTGCACCAATACACTAACATAAAAAACCCCAAACTGACAGCTTGTTAAACAACTACATGTAGGTTTTCTTTTGGTATAGTTTGTTTTATGCGCAGTTGGTTAACCCTTCTTTCGTCAACCAACAACAACATTCCATGAGAGTGAGTGGTGACTGATCATTCGTGATCCGAGCGATGATAAAATTACTTACCGATTTCATTTTCACTGGAACCTATTTCTTTGCCAATCTCAGTCAAAAGAGAATCAGTTGCTTCATTCAGTTTGCTACATGGAATGTCAAAACGCTTTGTTTTGTACCCAGAAGTACAATCACACACGCAAACGTGTACCGATGACATGACTGTTTTCTTTATGCTTTTCATTCGATATTAGAATATCACAAAGAGTTATTCCTCTTAGACATGTATCTTTCTGCTGGAAACAGCCGCAAAACCAAAATGTCTTTATACCTCTTCCTTTTGCATGTACTTAATTCCGGACTCGAATACAATGCATAATGCTGTAACCGACTTGTCCTCTCTTTTTATATATATATATATATATATATATATATATATATATATATATATATATATATATATATATATATATATATATATTTTTTTTTTTTTTTTTTCTAATTATAGCAGTTGATTTGGAAGGGGGGAGGGGAAAGCCGAAACAGGGTAGAAGGATTCGGTAGTGGCAGATTAATGATTGTGCTGGGATCAGAGATTTTTAGTGGAAGTAGCAGCTTCTGCAGTGATCCTTGCTGTAGACCTAGGCTAGTCCACCGGCTGTCGGAATCAGTTTCAGCACAGAGCCAGTGTAGGCAAGCTGTGATCGACTTCTATCGGGCAATTTCTGATGGTTGAAAAGTTTCATAGTCAGTAGGCCTAAAGATCACACACACACACACACACACACACACACACACACACACACACACAACACACACACACACACATTGAATCCTAATACGCTGACCACCACCAACTACAAAGAACTAGACATTCTTCCACTCAAAGACAGACTGCAGTTCAACAAGTATCTATGTATGTTCAATATATTAAACGGAAAAGCCCCAAAGAAAATTGTGGAAAAATTTGCTGTCAATAAAAATAGGCCTACCCATAGACTGTTACTGCCCAGGCCCCATAATAATCTCTATAAATCAAGCCTTGCTTATTCAGGAAGAACATTGTGGAATAGTCTACCCCCTTTTCTAAAATCAGTTCCTTCAAAACAAATGTTTAAGAAACTTTTGAAGAAACATTTGATGGACAAACTATAGTCCGCATTTATGTTTGATACTACCTCATATTTGGCTGCTTGTTGTTATTCATGCCCATGTTATATAGTATTTGTATCATTTGTATGTATGATGTGAGCTTATGTTGTACTGTCTTGGGTTTGTTTTTTGTTTTGTTTTTTATCTTGAGAGATTTGTTGGAAAGTAATTCTGATTTATTTTAGTTTTTCAACAAAGGTTGATATTTGTCTTTGAATGTTTTAGAAGTCAATTGACATGATTTTTTTTTGTGAGGGCAGGATGAAAAAAAGTTGTGTAAACTTAATCTTTTACCCTCAATAAAGATCATTTTGACTTGACTTGACTTGACTTGACTTGACTTGACACACACACAGGCATCAAGAATGTAATTAATCCTTTGGCCCCTTTTAGGTCATAGACGATGTACAGTAACAATCTTGAAAATTAAAATTTACCAAAAGGATCATTGGCAAACATTGAATTGGTGATAGTGTGTGTGTGTAAAGTAGCTTTCGCGGTGTTTTTTCTTGTTGGTTTTGTTTGTTTTTGTTTTTTGCTGGGGGGGGGGGGGGGGGGGGGGGGGGGGGGGTTAGGGTGTTGTTTTGTTTGTTTGTTTTTTTCCTTTTCTCGGCTAGAGATCCGAGGTTCACCAATAGTGAGATTTTGCGTACGAGACCATTTTTGTCCGCCATTAAGACAGCCACATTCCGACTTCGGGGATGGTGTCTAAACATGACACCAGTGTGCAGTTTAAACAAAATGGTCATCCTTTTCCTGCCGGCACGAAATGGCCTACTCTGATGGTAGAACATGTTTTAACATGTGTGCAAGGCATTTTGCGTGCATTGGCACACGGTGCCTGGGGACACCAAGGACTTTAGGGGGAGTGGGGTCAGTACTGATGTTAACTTCTGGGTAGTAAAAAGACCACAAAAAAACAAAAAAAACCTTCTGGGTAGTAAAAAAAACACACAAAAAAATAAAAAAAAAACTTCTGGGTAGTAGGCACCCATCAGTCTCGGAAGACTATGGAGTTGCGCTCTAGTCTTTAGAGCGCAAAGCCTGGGTAAGTATGGAGGGCAAACTGTTACCCATGCAGCAGACCCCCCCCCTCTCCACGCCACTGGAATGATCCATTGGAAAGGCAATGACCGATACGAATGGTTCCAGTACCGTCGCAGGAGCCACCAGAACGTTACCATATACAGCCCCGAGCCGCCCTGGGACTCCAACTCCCCGAGTTTTCCTCAGGGTTGGTGTCTAAACACGACATCTGTGTGCATGCTGGGGTTTTTTATACATAATTTTGTCATCGGCTCCTTCCGGCACACGATGGCATGCTCTTCCGAAAGGCGGAACGGGGTTTTAACGTGTGTGCAAGATGTTCTGCGTGCATTTACACACGGGGCCTCGGTTTCTAGTCTTATCCGAATAACTTTGACATTCAGGTCGATTTTTTCGTAAAAATTGAAAGAAAGGGCGAGGCTGGGTACGAACCCAGACCCTCACGGTTTACTTGTTGGCAGGCGAACGTCTTAACCATCCTGCCACCTTCCTTCCTTCTTCTGGGTAAAATCCCCTAAAAGGAGTGCCTCCATAGCGGCTTGACCCCAACTGGTCACGAAGGGCTTGGGTAACGATGGTATGAGTCAGGACCACCAGCTAGGACATGAGAAAAAGGGAAGAAGAACAGAGGAGAAACAGAGGGAGGGAGGAGAGGAGGGCAACAGGAGGAGGATCAGATGAAGAGGATGGACATTGGTTTTTTTGAATGGTGAAAAACAAAACATGGAACCATGAACGAAAAAGCGCACAGAGCATCCAAAATAAAGAAACCCAAACAAAATCCAAATGTTTGTCTACCATTAAGGTAGCCACATTCCGATTTGAGAGTTTAATCACCACTTTAAAAAAAAAAAAAAGCTATTAGTTGAAATTTAATGTAGAGGTCTAGCCAGAAAGATGGAGATCGTTGTTTCGTATTTCCTTTGTATGGAGACAGGTATTTATCGCCCATTACATGCACCAGGCTAGGAGTGTTGCTTTAGATACTCGTCCATGGGAAGAGAGACTGTTCTAAGTCATACCCCAACAAAGGGGCGAGACAGCCTATGTAGTGGTCAGAGCACTGGCTAGAGTGATGCGCTCATGATCTGCTGACCCTAGTTCGAATCTCGTTCAAGAGGATTTTTCCTCTGGAGTTAACGTAAGTGCCGACTCCACTCCCCCCAAAAGTCCTTCGGATGAGACTATCAACCGAGGTTCCCTGTGCGAAGGCACGCAGAACATCTTGTGCGCTCGTTAAAACCCGTTCCACTTTCCGGAGGAGTAGACCGTTGTATGCTAGTGGGAACGGATGACAAATTTATAGAACTGCATACACAAAGGGGACGGGATGTAAAACAAAAAAAACACGAGTGCTTATTCTATTATCCTCGAAATAAAAGAATGTTTTAAAAAAAAGAAAGAAATGAAGCTGACGGATTTTGATCAGGTTTTTTATTTTGGACGCTTTGCTCGCTTTCTCTTCCATGGTTCTATGTTTTGTTTTTCCCCATTCAAAAACCCCGTGTCCATCCTCTTCGACTGATTATCCCCTGTCGCCCTCCTCCCCTCCCTTCCTCTGTTTCTCCTCTTTTCTTCTTCCCTTCTTTATCATGTTCTATAGCTCGTGATACTTACAGATACCATCGCTACACCGGCAGTCCTTTGTGGTCAGTGTAGGCCTATGACTGAGCAACACGCTGTTTGTTGGTCAGCCTTGACCGCTGCACTCGGGGTTGCCTTGCCTGTCCAGCTCGTTCATTTAGGCATATACTGTCGTGCACTGCCCCTTGTCAGCCCGCAGAATGTTGCAAGTGCCAAGGTGTGGTATTCAGAATGGTCCTTCCTCCCATGAGGGGATGCCAGCGGCCTGTCAGTATAAATGATTATCCCCACCCTCTGGAAAAGCTGCGCTAGTAATTCTCTATTTTCTATTTCTCCCTGTTGCCTTGTCTCTTTTCTTCCTGTTACATCCGATTCCCGTTCGAGGAGATTTTTCTCCTGGAGTTAACATCAGTGCTGACTCCACTCTCCCCAAAAGTCCTTTGGATGCGACTATAAACCGAGGTCCGGTGTGTGAACGCACGCAGAACATCTTGCGCACACGTTAAATCCTGTTCCGCTTTTCGTAAGAGTAGGCCATCGTGTGCCGGAGGGAACAGATGACATTTACAAAAACTGCATACACACGGGGACTGGACGTAAAAAAGCACAAGAGTGCTTATTCCATTATCCTCGATATAAAAGAATAAAAAGAAATAGATAAACAGGCCTACACTGACGCGCACTGCTCCTTATCCGCTGGCAGAATTTTGCATGTGCCAAGATGTGGTATCTCAAGGATCCCTCTTCCCTCATGGGGACCCAGCGCAAAGCGGCCTGTCAGTATAGATGATCATCCCCGCCCACTGGAATTCTCTCGTTTCCCTCTCACTCTTTTGTCTTATTTCTTTTCTTCCTGTCACCCACGTCTTGTCTATTTTCTGCCTTCTTGGCCACTGTCCTGCTTTTTTTCCAGAAAGACTTAAGGCGGCACTATCACATAAGCCCAAGTACCCAAATTATCATATGGTTTGTCTGGGTACTTCTCTACATTTTTGTATGAAATTTGCCCAAATTAGAGCAAGGGCCAGATGGGAAAAAAGTATGTGAATACTTACTCTGTTACCCTAGAAAAACAAAGAAACAAAAAGAAAAGAGTGGATAAAGATCTTGAGGCAGTATGAGAAAAATCAAAGGCTTTGTTCGACTTTATGTTCTTGTATCCCAAATATTACGAAAGGTGCCTGTCATGGAACATGAAAGATACAACAACAACAAAAGCAAAACAAAAAGCCCAACAGCAACTACAAAAGAAAAGGAGAAAAATTTCCATAGGTTGCTGCAGGACGGACTACAAGCGAAGTCTACAGAATAATGGGCCTTATTTGCAGGCCACTTCCTAACATGCAACCTGCACTTCCTGAGTTGTGGTAAAGTGTGGTTTATTTGCCCAGGATAGGAGACCCTTCTCGGCTGCTAGTCACGCAAGAGCCATCAGAGATAAGAGACAAGAGCTGCTGACGTCATTACCCTGACCTCTCCTGTCCAGGAAAACACAAATATACTGGCCACTCAAGGACGGCTACACATCATTATTAATTTTTGACTATTTTTTCCCCTTCTATTTTCATGTAATCACTCTTGCATTCGCACTGCACGTACTAAGGTATCCACAGAAATAAAAACCACTTTTTTTTTTCTAAAAGACCAGCCCCTGACTCAAAACTCGGACAATACAAACACATTTTGTATGTTTGGAACTTTGTTTTTTTCTATTTTTCAGCAAACACTGTACCCCCTCAGTCCTTTGTCGTCTGATGGCTGCCTCACCACAATAAGCATGGGCAGGGTCAACGCTGTAGGAACACAAGCAATCCTCATTTTGATGATCATTTCCCACTTTCTCAACCCTACCTGGTGTTGATCTATGGCCTCAACCCCCAAAACAAGTAAACAGTTTCTTTTTTTTTATTAACTTTAAGAAAAAATCTGTGAAAACCAGTACACCTGTTTTTGACTGGCACCCTATAGAAGATACAAATTGACCCCGGAAGCTAACCCTTATGTGTAGCCAAAGTAGTACAAAATCGAGCCTGAATTTTGTCAAGACTGACTAGAATCAAAGTATATAAACACAAAGAGAAACAGAGAAAAAATAAATCTTCCATAAAAAAAAATCACTAATGGCTAAAAATCTCCAACGGGACAACTGTGGGGAAGGACCAGACACGCCCCAATCGAGTCTGAGATCAAGAAAAGGAAATGGGGATGGATCGGCCATAGCTCCGCAAACCTGCTTCAAACGTCTCCAGGCAGGCTCTTGACTGGAACCCACAAGGGAAGTGGAAAGTAGGTCCACCAAAACAGACCTGCGCAGAAGCATTGAAGCAGAGACGAAGGCAGCCGGAATGACGTGGGCCGAGCTGAAGAGGATCTCCCAGAACCGAGTCCGTTGGAGGGGTGTTGTTACGGCCCCTTGTTCCCCATGGAATTCATATCCTTAAGTCAAGTAATTCAAGTTGCCCACACGTTAAAACCTGTTATACTTTTCAAGAGAGCAGGCCGTTGTGGGCCGGTGGGAACAGATGACAAAATTTACAAAACCACATACACACGGGGACAAGATGTAAAAAAAAAAAAAAAAAAAAAAAAAAAAAAAAAAGCTCAAGGGCTTATTCCATTAGGCTTATCATCGAAATAAAAAGAGTAAAAACTGACTAGGAAGCATCCAAGGGATACATAAAAAGATAAAAAGGTAATGATGTTCCCCATAACCTATGCGGTCGTTGGGAAGCGAGGCATCAGAGACCTCAGCTTCTCCAGGGGACCAGCATATTGAGAGTGATACCCATCTCCTCTCCCTCGCTGCTTTACCTTCCCTGACCCTAAAGAAGACAGGTGCCAATCAACAACTGGGCAAACTAGGGGACTGTACTGAAGCCTAGGCGCACAAACGGCCACCCATCCGCTTGATAACCACACTCCAAGGTACTTAACCTTATCTTGGGAAAGGCAAGAACTCTGACCACTGGCTATCCCGTCCCTCTCAAAGGAATACATGGCCTAAAATAACTCAGGATAAAAGCGTTGAACAATTACCGGACAGCTGAGACATTGATCCAGTGAGTCTTGGAAAAAGCTGGGGAGTGAGGGGGGGGGGAGATTTAGGGAGAGAGACGACAGACAGACAGAGACAGAGACAGAGAGACAGAGAGGACAATGATGATGTTTACTTCCAAAAGTTACAGATAAGCTATGCATTCACATGTTGGTTTTTTTTCTTAATAAAATAGAGAGACAGACAGACAAGCAAACAGACAAGACAAGACAAAACAAAACAAACAAGCCAGCAGACAAAACACACAGAATAACCGGACGGACTGACATTTAAACACAGACAAGACTGACAGATCAACTCCGACCCCAAAAGGTGACAGAATAACAGACCAGAACCCAGAGACAGAGAATGGTCGATAGGGAGAGAGGGAGGGACGGGCGAGACAAGCAGCACGCACGCACACACAGACACACACACACAGAGGGATCAATACCGATCGATCATTCATTCAGAGAACTTCGCCATGGCAACGCTGCTTGCGTCAAGGCAGGCAGCACCACGCAGAGCAGAGAGGGGGGAGGGGGGAGGAGGACTATTTATGCTGGTGGGGTCTACAGAAAAACAGCCACCCACGCACTGTAGCCATCTTAGCCTGCCTTCTGGCACGTAGCAGCCTAGAGAGAAGGAGGACACCACGCAAAACCACAGACGTCAGAGGTCCTGGTCTTCGCAGTCTGACTCCCTGCAAACATATGGTCGGTGAATGCTGAGGAACTGAGCATTCCAGACCTAACTTGAGTCGCTTGTGCTGCTTCATTTTGCCTCTTGGTGTTCTGAAACAGTCAACTTTTTCGACCATCGTACGTACGCCATCTTCGTAACTGTTGTCAAGTAAGTGTCGTGTGTTATTGGTGCCAGCTGTTGTTTTGTCGCTGGTAAGTGTTTGGCAGTGTATGACTGTTGA
>CM060328.1:2653332-2658332 GCA_030674155.1 Stramonita haemastoma | reverse complement strand
GGAATCGTTTTATGACACAGTGTCTCAATCATTTAACTCCTTGTAGCCATTGAAACCAAGCCATAGTGAAGATGCAAACCATTATGCGCGCGAGCGCGCGCGCACGCTCTGTGTGGTTGTTGTGTGTGCGTGCGTGCGTGCGTGGTGTCGTGTGTGTGTGTGTGTGTGTGTGTGTGTTTATCTGTTTATTTATTTAATTATACATGTGCTTTGATTTCGAGGGTGATGGAATAAGCACCCTCTGTGTTTGTTGTGTGTGTGTGTGTGTGTGTGTGTGTGTGTGTGTGTGTGTGTGTGTGTGTGTGTGTGTGTGTGTGTGTGTGTGTTGTGTGTGTGTGTGTGTGTGCGCGCGCGCGTACTTTTATGTGTGTGTTTATTCATTTGTTTATATGTGTGAGTATGGGCGAATGCGTGCGTGCATGCATGCATGCATGTGCGCGTATATGTGTGAGTGCACGCACTTAGACTAATTTTTTTTCTCTTTAGCATCACTGCAGGTATCATGCACTTAGCAGTATTAGATTAAAAAACAAATGGGGGTAAAATGGAAAAACAGCTGAAAACAGTCCTGTTTGCAGAGAGACAGATAGCCAACTATCGATTTTGTCGCCAGCGCATCCTTCTAGTCGAGGAAGTGTATAGGGGAGAGGCTGTATCCGGAACAGACTGACAGCCAGCTATAAAGATTATGTACGTGTATACTGTTTTCCAACAAAAATCCACTTAGTCTTGTTATTCAACCTGCCAAAAGCAGACATTATAAGCCGAAAACCAAGTATCGTGAATTATAGTACTATACTAAGCAAGCTACAGTATGTTGAGCGTTGAAGAGTTGTGATATCTTTGGTGTTGAAGAACAATATTTGTTGTTATGAATATGAGTTAGTAGTGTTCATTATGCTTTGTGATTTTTTTTTAATAGGTGGAGAGTTGGTTTTTTTTCACATCGCGGAGGTAAGTGATTTGACATGTTTGTGAATATGACTTGCCAAAAAAAATGAGTTAGAAGAATATTTAGTATATTATGTATTATGTATGTATGTATTATGTATTATATGTATGTATTATGTATTATTATCTATCTATTATGTATTATGCATGTATCTATCTGTCTGATCTGTCTTTCTGTCTGTCTGTCTTCTATCTTCTTCTGTCTTCTTCTATCTATCTACTATCTATCTATTTATCTATCTATCTATCTATCTATCTATCTATCTATCTATCTATCTATCTATCTATCTATCTATCTAATCTATCTATCCTATCTATCTTTGTCTGTATGTATGTATATATATATTGTCTATCATTATGTATTCTTATGTTACACACATACGCCAAATCCTGTTCCGTTTTTAGAAAGAGCAGGGCATTGTGTGCAGGTGGGAACAGATGACGAAATTTACAAAACTTATACACACGGGGACTAGGATGTAAAAAAAAATATTATCATATTATATAAAAAATAAATAAAAGATAAATAATAAATAATATAATAAATGAATAAATACCCAATACACAACACAAACGAAACAAAACATCACATAACAAAACACACGAAAATACATACCAACAACACAAAACATACTAACACACATACACACATTTCTTCCTGTCACCTCTTTCTTGTCTATTTCAGTCCCTCTTGCTTCATTTTCCTGCCTTTCTCAGAACGGCTTAAAAGAAAAAAATTCCCACACCGAAATCGGATGCGCTGGGCCTGACTTGTCAGGTGCTTAATGGCATTGTAACGCATTTTCGCTCATACGACAGGCAGCCATACTTGCTGTTTGAGCGTTCAGCGAAGAAGAAGAAGAAGAAGAAGAAGAAGGAGAAGAATTGCAAAGGAGAAGAAGAAGAAGAAGAAGAAGAAGAAGAATTGCTAAGAAGAAGAAGAAGAAGAATTGCGAAGAAGAATTGCGAAGAATTGCGAAGAAGAAGAATTAAGAAGAAGAAGAAGAAGAAGAAGAGAGAAGGAGAAGAAGAAGAAGAAGAAGAAGAAGAAGAAGGAGAAGAAGAATTGCAAAGGAGAAGAAGAAGAAGAATTGCGAAGAAGAAAAATTGCAAAGAAGAAGAACAAGAACAAGAAGAATTGCGAAAAAGAATTGCGAAGAATTGCGAAGAAGAAGAATTGCGAAGAAGAAGAAGAAGAAGAAGAAGAAGAAGAAGAAGAACAAGAACAAGAACAAGAACAAGAACAAGAACAACAACAACAAGAACAACAACAACAACAGCAAGAACAAGAACAACAAGAACAACAACAACAACAACAACAACAACAACAAGGACAAGAACAAAGAAGCTTATTCACAAAATACATGTTCAATATTTTTTTTTATTCATGTATAAACTTTCCCTTTCTGTGTGTTGTGACAGAGAAACAAACAAGATGCTGGGATTTCTGTCCACTCTGCTAACGGTCAGCTGTATAACGGCCGCTCCACCTCAAAGTCTGTGGACCTCCTCATGCCCAAAGTCCAGCCACAGAAGGTCAGTATAAAACATGACCCTGCCTCATACACTGACCTGACTTGCTTGTTTACAGATTCACTGACTTGCTTGTTTGAAGAAACACTGAGCAAGAAAAAAGTTGTTGTTTTTTCCAAATCGTTATAAAAACAGAAATTGCACATCTTCCATCAGCGAATCCACATGTGCACACAGGCGACACGACACGTCAGGATTCAGGTTATTAAGAAAAATCAGGACTTTGTTTTGCTTGCAAGATCACTAATTGTTACAGCCTGATTCACCCCCCCCCCCCCCCCCCCCCAATTCTAGATTTTGATTATAAAAAAATCCTCTGTAGCGATAAGAAACATGTCGTTTTCTTTGTGATGCTAAGAAATTTTCTTACTGTTGATGTTAGAGATGGCCAGACATGACCTGACATGACATGACATCAAAAACATAACATAACATGTTAGTATGACAGAGCATCGAAGAGCATAGCATTAGGTTACATAGTATGACCTTTTATATTATGTATGTATGTATGTATGTATGTATGTATGTATGATGTATGTATGTATGTATGTATGTATGTAT
This sequence comes from Stramonita haemastoma, assembly GCA_030674155.1. NCBI lineage: Eukaryota > Metazoa > Mollusca > Gastropoda > Neogastropoda > Muricidae > Stramonita > Stramonita haemastoma. Next base: position 2,655,287 of record CM060328.1, on the reverse strand, counting down.
GTATGTATGTATGTATGTATGTATGTATGTATGTATGTATGTATGTATGTATGTATGTATGTATGTATGTATGTATGTATGTATGTATGGCGTATTGCATGTAGGCCTATGTATGAATGAATGGAATGAATGAATGAATGAATGAATGAATGTATGTATGTATGTATGTATGTATGTATGTATGTATGTATGTATGTATGTATGTATGTATGTATAGTATGTATGTATGTATGTATGTATGTATGTATGTATGTACTGGAACCATTCGTATCGGTCAATGCCCTTCCAATGGATCATTCCAGTGCCGTGGAGAAGGGGGTCTGCTGCATGGGTAACAGCTTGCCCTCCATACATACTTGCCCAGGCTTTGCGCTCTAAAGTGTACAGCAGCAACAAGACAACAACAGTTGATCATCGTTGTTCGTCGTTGATCTTTGCGCCTGGTGGCAGCATGATCTGTGGCTCTGTAGGTCAAATGCAAGCGCTTTGATTTGTCTTTACAAGAGATAGCGCTATACAAATTCCATGTATTATTATTATTATTATTATTATTATTATTATTATTATTATTATTATTATTATTATTATTATTATATTATTATGTATGTACGTACGTGTACATGTGTATATATCTGTGCGTGTGCTTGTGTGCGTGCGCGTGCGCGCGCGCGCGCGTGTGTATATGTGCGTACTTGCGTGCGTGTGTGTGCGTCAGCTTGCTGGTGTACATGCGTACGTGCATGCAGATAAGTGTCTACATGTGACGTCGTGACACCATATGTAGACCAGGTACACACTTTGATATGAATAACATTTTTGTTTTCACTTGACAGCCGGATACGTACCTCTGCCGCAGTTTCGATGCAAAAGAACTGAAGCCGTATATCAGTGAGTGATGGGACACTGTTTGCTTTTTGTCCTCCTCCTCCTCCTCCTCCTCCTCATCCTCATCCTCATCATCATCATCATCATCATCATCATCAATTTCATCATCTTCTTCATCATCATCATCATCATCATCATCACCACCATCACCACCATCATCATCATCACCTCCACCATCATCATCATCATCATCATCATCATCATCATCATCATCATCATCATCATCATCATCATCATCATCATCATCATCATATTCAACAAACTCAGAATCCCAACTGACCCGAACATTAATGTGAAGACAGATACGCTGGTCATAGTTAAACCAAATTGATTTAGTACTGAGAGGAGACAGCAGAGAAGAAGAGAGCAACCCAAACAGACAAAAAAAAAAGAAAAAAAAGATATAGGCCTATATCAAGTTCTAAAAAAGATGGGTCATAGACCAAAAAAATTAATTGCAGCTGCCGCATGTATAGTCGACGTAACAGGGCTTGAGCACAAGCAGGAAGAATATGTTGCGAGGATTAGCAGGAAAACTATTATCACAGCAGGCTGTGCGCGCTTGGCTGAGTGGTAATGCTTTTTTTTTTTTTTGAGTTGCCTGAACGAGTAAAAAAAAAGTTATGAAATACTCTTGTTTGTCTGTATTCCTTCCTCTTTGTCTTTGTCTGTCTGTCTGTCTGCCTATCTGTCTGTTTGTCTGTCTGTCTGTCTGTCTGTCTGTTTCTCTCTCTCTGTCTCTCTGTCTCTGTCTCTCTGTCTCTCTGTCTCTCTGTCTCTGTCTCTCTCTCTCTCTCTCTCTCTAACATACATACATACATACATACATACATACATACATACATACATACATACATACATACATACATACATATACAAACACATGCACACCCGCAGGCACGCACACACGCACGCACGCACACATACACACACACCACACGCACACAGAGAATATCATTAACCATGATAAAATCACCATAGCAGAAAAAATAGAAGTCAGGAACAAATTTTGATTCTAAATCAAACAGTGTGTGTGTGTGTGTGTGGTGTGTGTGTGTGTGTGTGTGTGT
>CM060328.1:2623332-2643332 GCA_030674155.1 Stramonita haemastoma | reverse complement strand
CCGGGCATTAACGTACAACAGGGAGACATTCTTGTAAGTTTGGAAATTATATAACCATTGCATATTGTTTTGATTGTTGATGTTGTTGTTGTCAGTTGTTGTCAATTGTTGCTGGTTTTGGTTGGTGGGTGTTGGTGTTGGTGTTGGTGGTGGTGGTGGTGGTGGTGGTGGTGGTGGTGGTGGTACTGCTGCTGCTGCTGTGCTGCTGCTGCTGCTGCTGTTGTTTGTCGTTGTTGTATTGGTTCTAGCTATTTTTTTTACATTTACATATTATCCAGTTAATTTGTTTGTTGTGACTGTAAGAGCTTTCAAACCAAATTATGCGACTGCTGCTGAATGTAAGTGTCTTCATCTCTTGGTAATGATGTTAGGAAGCGTTATGAATGAATTGATAAATAAGATAGTCATGTCTTTATCTTCTGGTAATGATTTTACACAAAGAGTTATAAATGAATTAATAAATGACTATATGATTTACAGAAGGCACAAAACTGTTAACATCCATTAGCATTGCGGCAAAAGCAGGGATGGGGAAATTGAAAAAAGAGAAGAAGAAGAAGACGAAGACGAAGACGAGGAAGAGGAGGAAGAGGAGGAAGAAGAAGAAGAAGAAGAAGAAGAAGAAGAAGAAGAAGAAGAAGAAGAAGAAGAAGAAGAAGAAGAAGAATGCAAAGAATGCAAAGAATGCGAAGAAGAAGAAGAAGAAGAAGAAGAAGAAAAGAAGAAGAACAAGAACAAGAACAAGAACAAGAAGAGGGGGAGGAGGAGGAGGAGGAGGAGGAGGAGGAGGACAACAACAACAACAGGAACAAGAACAAGAACAACAAGAAATTATTTATTTCAAAGCTAAGATTTCCGTCCTGTTTATCTTCTGCCCTGCTCTCAAAAGCCGAAATATCCACCACCTGCCAAAGTGTATAACTCTATATGTGTGTGTGTGTGTGGGGGGGGGGGGGGGGTACATTGACTTTGTTAAAAATCTAAATTGTTATTGGATGCATGCGTAAGGATTGGTCGAATGCAAGCGCTTTGATTTGGTTTTGCAAGATATAGCGCTATATAGATTCCATTTGCTATCGTCGTTATTATTTATAAAGAATCAAACACATAATTACGTGACTGGTTTATTATATTTCTCTTCTCTGTGGTCCAGGCTGCTCGCTGTACGATGGAGAACGCTAAGAACCACAACGTCTATGTTGGGTGAGAGAGAGAGGAGAGACGAGAGAGAGAGAGAGAGAGAGGAGAGAGGAGAGGGGAGAGAGAGGGGGAGAGAGAGGGGGAGAGACAGGGGGAGAGAGAGGGGGGAGAGACAGGGGGAGAGAGAGGGGGAGAGGGGGGGAGAAGAGGGGAGAGAGAGAGAGGGGGGGAGAGGGGAGAGAGAGGGGGGGAGGAGAGAGGGAGAGAGAGAGAGGGGAGAGAGAGAGAGAGGGAGAGAGAGAGGGGGAGGAGGGAGAGGGAGAGAGAGAGATAGGAGAGAGAGAGAGAGAGGGGGGAGAGAGAGAGAGAGAGAAGAGAGAGACAGACAGACAGACAGACAGACAGACAGACAGACAGACCGAGAGAGAGAGAGACAGACAGACAGAGACAGAGTACAAACAGAGATACAGAAATACAGAGATACAGACAAAGATACAGACAGGAAGACAGAAAACCAGACAGATAGAGAGACAGATAGGAAGACAGACAGGAAGACAGACAGACAGACAGACAGAGATAGACATAGACTGAAAATTCTTTCCCTACATTTGTTGCAGTGCCACCAGAAAGACGAGATGTGCAACTTTTACATCATGTATTTCGTCAAAGGCAACAGGCTTCTCTCTCCGGATTCCTGCTTTAGCCCGGTAATTAATACACTAAGCATAATTATGTATTCTTGATCTGCTGACCCGGGTTCGAATCTCGTTCAAGAAGATTTTCCCTCTGAAGTTAACATCAGTGCCGACTCCACTCCCCCCAAAAGTCCCTTAGATGAGACTATAAACCGAGGTCCTGTGTGCGAACGCACGCAGAGTATCTTGCACACATGTTAAACCCCGTTCCGCTTCTCGGGAGAGGATGCCACGTGTGCTGGTGGGAACGGATAACAGAATTGACAAAACTGCATACACTCGGGGACTGGATGTAAATGTTCCATTGGCCCATACATGAAGGGGGTTGCCAAACTGCTTAGTATTTTGGTGTGGAATAAAAGACAACAGCAATAACAACAGCAAAATTATTGTATAGCAACAAAAACAGTAGCAAAAAATATGAATTACGATAATAAAGTATCTCTTACTCTAAAGCTTTACACAAATATAGAGTGAGGCTGTGCACAACCCAGGCTGACTGGAGAGAGAGAGAGAGAGAGAGAGAGAGAGAGAGAGAGAGAGAGAGAGAGAGAGAGAGAGGCAGGACAGAAGAGAGAGAGAGAGGCAGCAGACAGGCAGACAGACAGACAGACAGACAGACAGAAACAGAGAGAGACAGACACAGACAGAGTTCGAGACAGAGAAAAACACAGACCAAAAAAATCAAAAAACAAACCCAAACCCCAAACAGACCAGACATTACTGATTCCTGCTGTCGCTCGACTGTGCAGTGACAGACAGAGACAAAGACAGACAGAGAGACCCCAAAAAAACAAACAAAACTCGAAACCTCGTCTCCGCAACCCAACCTAACAAAACAAAAAAACACGAACATCCCTCCGTCCCTCCCCGCCAACCCAACCCTAAACATACCAGACGTTACTGATTTCCGGCTGTGTCCGACTGTACTGTGCAGGGCGGCCCTACCTGGTACCTGAAGGACTTCGAGAACCAGGGCGCCCTCAACATGGGAGCCATGCCCTCCACCATCAGCACCATCCCCGGCACCACCACCCCCCTCCTCGCCACCACCCCCGGGGCCCGGCAAGAACTGGTGGGAATGATGGAGGCAGACAAACGGATGATGGAGGAGGTGGAGGAGGCGGAGGAGGAGGAGGAAAATCCATGTAGGGGAGGGGGGAGGAGGGGAAGGGGAGAGAGAGAGAGAGAGAGAGAGAGAGAGGAGAGAGAGAGAGAGGAGAGAGAGAGAGGAAGAGAGAGAGAGAGAGAGAGAGAGAAGATGAATGAAGAATGATGAATGAAGAATGACAGAGGAAGATAGACAGGTGGTGCATCAGAGAGAGAGAGAGAGAGAGAGAGACAAGAGAGAGAGAGAGAGAGAGACAGACAGACAGACAGACAGACAGACAGACAGACAGACAGACAGACAGACAGAGAGGTTTGTTTGTTGGTTTGTTTTTTTGTAGCTAAATAATGAAGAAACAAATAAACTGTTGTCTGTTGTTGATGTTTTATTGTTGTTTTCGTTAAACTGTAGTCGTTGCTGTTGTCATAGCAGAATAATGATAACAATAATATCAGTGGAAGCAATAATTGTAATAGTAGTAGTAGTAGTAGTAGTAGTAGTAGTAGTAGTAGTAGTAGTATATAGTGAATAGTAACAGCAGTACCAACAGTGATAGCACTAAGAAACAATACAAATAGCCTATCTCTTCTTCTTCGTCGTCGAACGCTCAGACATCAACTATTGGTTGTCTGTCATATGAGAGAAATTGCGTCACGCTGCCGTTAAGCGCCTGACAAGTCGGGTCCAGCGCATCCGACTTTGGCGTGGGAGAGAATTGTTGGTGGCTTTTTTTTATAGTCCTTCTGGGGGAAAAGGGTAGGAAAATAGACCAAGAAGGCAGAAAATAGACATGAAGGAGGTGACAGGAAGGAAAGGAACAAGGCAGAAAGAAAAAGAGAGGGAAAGAAAAGAGGGAATTCATAGCATAAAAATTCCAGAATGTGAGGAGGCTATTTATACTGACAGGTCCCTGGCATCCCACGGGGAAATGAATAAACAAAAGTATTGTTGTTATCCGTGTTGTTATTGTTGTCTTCATCAACAGTAGTGGTAGCTGTTGCCTTAGCAGCAATAATGATAACAGCAGCTTCAGTGGAAGCAATAATAGTAGGAGGAGTCAGCAAGCATATAATTATAGAGGCAGTCGATGGTAGCAGTAGCAGCAGTAGTGGTAATAAAGACTTGCAGTGTTGCTGAAGGACTAAGAGGAGGAGGGGAGAAGACAGGGGAAAAAAGTAGTAAGTAGCAGCAGCAGCAGCAGCAGAAGTAAGTAGTAGTAGTAGTAGCAGCAGCAGAGCAGTAGTAGTATGTAGTAGTAGTAGTAGTAGTAGTAGTAGTAGTAGTAGTAGTAGTAGTAGTAGTAAGCCGCCGTGTCTAGTGGTTAGGGCGTTGGACTCGTAATCTAAAGGTAGGGGTTCGATCCCAGCTTTCGGCTATGGCGTTGTGCCCTTGGAAAAGGCACTTTACGGCTATTTTCTCACCCCACCCAGGTGTAAAAGGGGTACCTTCCTTGTGTTGGGGGTTAACCCTGCGATAGACTGGCGTCCTATCCAGGGGGGAGTCTATGACTCTCAGTCGCTTAACGCCATAGAAACCGGGATAAGCACCGGCCTGATGAGCCTTAGGCTCGGGACAGATTTTAACTTAACTTTAATAGTAGTAGTAGTAGTAGTAGTAGTAGTAGTAGTAGTAGTAGTAGTAGTAGTAGTTAGTAGTAGTAGTAGTAGTAGTAGTAGTAGTAGTACTAGCAGCAGCAGCAGTAGTGGCAGAATCAGCAGCAGTATTAGTAATATCAGCAACAGCAGTATCTGTAGCAGAAGCAGCAGCAGCAGTATAGAAGTAGCAGCATGAACAGTAGTAGCAGTACTACTACTATGTTTACAGTTCCTATTTGTCAAAAAACAAACAAAAACTAGCAGTAGTAGTATGTTTCCAGTTCCTATTCGTTAAAAAAAAAACTATCAAAAGTAGTAGTATGTTTTCAGTTTCATATTCTTTAAAAAAAAAAAACTAGCAATAGTAGTATTATGTTTTCAGTACATATTCGTTAAAAAAAAAACAACTAGCAATAGTAGTAGTATGTTTTCAGTACATATTCGTTAAAAAAACAACAACTAGCAATAGTAGTAGTATGTTTTCAGTACATATTCGTTAAAAAAACTAGCAATAGTAGTAGTATGTTTTCAGTACCTATTCGTTAAAAACAATCTTCCAATAGTAGTAGTATGTTTTCAGTTTCTATTGTTAAAAAAAAACTAGCAATAGTAGTAGTAGGTTTTCAGTTTCTATTCGTTAAAAACAGAATAGTGTAGTATGTTTCAGTTTTATTGTTAAAAAAAAACTAGCAATAGTAGTAGTAGTTTTCAGTTTCTATTCGTTAAAAAAAAAACTAGCAATAGTAGTAGTAGGTTTTCAGTTTCTATTCGTTAAAAAAAAACAACTAGCAATAGTAGTAGTAGTTTTCAGTTTCTATTCGTTAAAAAAAACTAGCAATAGTAGGAGTAGGTTTTCATGTACCTATTCGTTAAACAAACAACCCAACTAGTCACTCCCTCCCTCCCTCCTCACTCACTCACTCACTCACTCAGTCCTGAACACCTTGCAGTGGTGGACGAGCTCCTGGACCAGTACCTGGCCAACATGGGTCCCCGGGAGATCAACGCCCTGGTGTCGGAGGTCAAGGCCGAACAGAAGTACCCCTACCTGGGCATGCCGGTGGACCCTCGCGAGCTGACCCTGGAGGAGGCCTACAACCGTTACTACTACCCGGATGGGGAGGAGAACAACGGCCTGTAGACTGCAGTCTGCACACCTCCCGTCTGCCCGCCTCTACACGCTCTCTCTCTCTCTCACACAGTTCTCTTGTCTCTTCTGAAGGACGAGGATTGAATGGTTCTGGGTGTTGTTGTTTTTTTTGAGGGGTTTATTTTTATTTAGAGAGAAATGTGATTTTTAAAATAGAAATCTGATCTTGATTTATAGGGGGATGGGTGTTGTTTGTTTGTTTTCTTTGGTGGTTTTTTGTGTTTCTTCTTCTTCTTTCTTTTTTTTTTCTTTTTTTTTTTTGGGGGGGGGGAGGTCGTTCTCAGATGGATATCTCTGTCTCTGTTACAAAGGCATTATGTCTGTATAGTTCTGTTTACTTTTCCTTAATTTGTCTCTCTCTACTGCCTCTTTTTCTAGCATGGTCATGCATAATTATGGTTCTTTGGGAGGGTTTTTTTTTTGTTTTGTTTTGTTTTCATTTATATCCCGATATTTTTTAGATTCCTATACGTCTGCATTCTTATAGTTTTATATTCTTAAAGTTATGCGTTTGAACCCGGAAGTTGAGGAGCTGTGGTGGCACAAGGGCGAGACGTAGGTTAACGGCTGTGGCAGCTGGTGTCTCTGTATGGCTCTTGCAGATTCAGGCTGCTATGATTCGGTATCCCCACCGTGCTGTTGATCAAATCTATCAGCCTCCAACTTTGGAGCGTGTTAGTGACATGAAACCCAATGATTATACTCTTCCTCGTATATCTCTCCACCAGCCGTTTTGCTAGTAAAGTTAATGCCCCCAAAATCCTGTACTTTGGTATTTTTTTACTCAGTGCACTTTCAAATCTCTCATCCTGAAGAAAAAAAATTAGGATTTAAAATTTTGTCAGGACCAAAGTGGAAGCAGCAACACATAACTTAGGAGAGTCGCAAAAACGAGCAGAGCAAACCAGGTAGGTCATTCTGATCAGGCTGAAGTCCAGTCATGGGCCCTGGTCAGTTGATTAGAATGCCCACATGCTCTGCAGGTTTAGAATCAGTATTGATAAGTCTGAGATATGCTTTTGGGATAAATAAAAAAAATTAATGGCTATTGAACATGCTGCACTGTACCTAATTCAATGATGCCTCTGGGAAAATTGCCTGGCCAGAAAGAACACTACTAAATGCCAATTTCTTGTTTAGGTGGATTTTCTTAATAGTTTTCGTTGGGCTTTCTCCCTGATTCTAGTTGATTTAAACGAAGGCATTTTCATGAGGATGATGTCTAGGCTCTACTGGAAAGTCTGTTCCTGATGTTGATCTTCTTGTTTGTGGGGACCTCGGGAATATATTATATTTATTATATATATATATATATATATATATATATATTATATATTATTATAATATATTTATATATATATATATTATATATATATTTTATATATATATTATATATATATATATATATATATATTATTTTATATATATATATATATATATGAGATGCATATGGTAGCTCATCTTGTTTTCTATGTCATGCAGTGAAGAACAAGAGTGTACTTTCTAAACAAAATATGCAAATGTATGCATTCCACGGTATTAGAAAACTGCAGGAATAACATTGTCATTATATTGTTGCCTTGAAACTAAGAAAGAGGGATTGCTACCGTTTGATTTTTTGAAGTTTCAGCACAGTATGTTAATATGGGGAAAATGGAGGTGTAGTTAAGGTTGAAATAAGACAATCAGATTACCATCGGCAGAGTACAGTTAATAGCTGAAATGTCTTGAGAGTACTTGAAACTTTATTTTCAAAGTTTTCTATGTGCCAATAATCAGCGAAGCAACTTGAGGTATGTTATTAACATTGCTTGATAGCAGTGCTTAAAAACTGTAAAACAAAATTCTGAAGAGTCGTATACAACAACAGCATATTTGACTATTTTGCAAACTTTTGGGTCAAATAAAAAAGGGACCTCCAGCTGCATCTTTCTGATTAAACTGCGCATATCATTGATAAATCATCTATGATTGGTTTTGACATGCTAGAAGATATCTGTAAAAGAAAAAATCTTGATCATTAGATTTTAATCTTGTCTTCATAGATTGTGCAAGTATGGTGCCGAAGGTACTATTCAAAATCAATCTTGACAAGGGGTGGGAAATATGGCTCGATATTGCCCCAATAATCAAGATTCATGAAAAAAATCAAAGTAACAAGCAGATAAGTGAAAGAAATGGCTAAGATGTTGCCTCAATAACCAAGATTCTTGACATCTGTTCTGTCATTTCTCATACTATGTGTTATTGAACTGTTATTGAGATGAGGGGGGACGGGGTAGCTCAGTGGTCAGAGCACTCCTTTCCCCCAAACTAATGCTAAGCAGCATCGAGCGTGGTTACCAATTGGATGGGCGACCATTTGCGTGCTTTAGGCTTTCAGTACAATCCTCCAGTTCACCCAGCTGTAAATAGGTTACCTGCCCTCTTTAGGGTCAGGGAAGGTAAAGCCCGAGGGAGAGGAGATGGGTGCCACCGCCCTCAACTATGCTGGCCCCTAGAGAAGCTTAGGTCCCTGATTCCTCGCTCCCCTACGACCACATAGATTATGGGACATCTTTACCTTTACCCTACCCATTGAGATGAAGTTCTGTTGATGAATATATTATTTTTATTTGCAAGAAAATCAAACTTAATGATGAGCATTCACTGTGGTAAATAAATATATATCATGTGATAAAAACAGTGCACGAAAACCTACCAATGTAGTTTGTTGACAATAAAAAAACACTTTTGTTTATTTTTGTTTACAAGAAAATCAAACTTGGTCATTAACCTTGCCTGTGGTAAACATATGTGATCAACAAAGTGCACGAAAAACTACCCTTGGTTTTGTGCTTGTAAAATAATGTCCGATAATGTGCCTGGTTCTTTGTCGTTTTTGTGGTGTCTACAAAGAGTCATACATAACCACTGGCCGACAGCCGTGTACCACTGACAATTAAAATAATGAAAAATGATGTACATAATGTTCAATGTTTGATTTTTCTGTGTTTGTCCGTGAGTTGGTCAAAAGCTTGCACTCTCTATGTGCAAACTTCCATGTGAGCTAGGCACACACCTGTACATAGTCTTTTTCTCTTCAATCCCCCTCCCCACCTCCACTTCATCTCTTTGTCTGTCTGTTTGTCTGTCTCTGTTGCTCTGTCTGTCTGTCTGTCAGTCGTGTCTCTCTGTCTCTTGTCTCTCTCTCTGTCCAGTCATCTTCATCTTCCGACTCTCATTCCCCCCCCTCCCATAAATGCTATGGAATCGTCTATGTTTGTTGTGTAAATTCTCTGCCTCTGTCTGTCTGTCTGTCTGTCTGCTGTCTGTCTGTCTGTCTGTCTGTCTGTCTGTCTGTCTGTCTCTCTCTCTCTCTCTCTCTCTCTCTCTCTCTCTCTCTCTCTCTCTCTCTCTCTCTTCTATCTCTCAAAAGCCAGCTTTGGTCCATCCATTCATTAAACAGACAATTCGATCTCAACTTTTTATTTGAATTCTTTCTCGTTTCTCCCCCACCCCCCTTCCCACCTCTTATTTCCCCCGTTCTGTCTCTTCTTCTTCGTCGTCGTCCTCTTCCTCCTCCTCCTCACCCCTCTTTCTCGCTATGTTTGTTCATTTATTCTTCCACTTTTCATTTTGTGAAAAATGCTCCTCTTTTCGTGTCTCAGGAGTCCTCTGTTGTTATTGTACAAAATGATATTATGTGATGAGTTATGTTGAAAATATGAATGTATTATTAAACTTATTTGATGTAGATAGAAACACACGTATCGTAAGCACGTAAGTTATCCTTGAATTTTTAAATGAAATTACCTTCGTTGTCCGTTTGACTTAAAAAAAAAAATCAAGGGAGTTAATCGTCATGGGAGTTAATGTCATGGATTATTATCATGGGAGTTAATTGGCAAGCAAACAGTTTTTTCTCTCCTCCTAATGACAGCTATAGTATTTATTTAACACACACCACTGCCCCACCCCCCACCCCCTGCGCTCCCACCACTACTAACCCTACACATTTTCATCGACCTTTTTAACCTTTCTTTTACCCCCACCCTACCCCCCTCATCCCTTTCAATATACAACAAGTCTGTCTGACGATTCTGGTAAAGGCGCCATATTTTCAGGCAGAATTTTTAATAGCTTCAACAAAGACTTTAATAACAAAGTTAAACACTAAGAGTGTACACATCAATTTTTTTTCCCTAAAAGAACGTGATTTTCTTATTCTAGAAGTTGACTCGAAGTTGAAAGTATCGGGAACAGCACGCACACTGCAAGATTCTTAATTCAATGGTTGCCAATTTTTTTTTTTTAATATACATTTTTTTGAAAACACAGTTAATGGAAATAGAGAAAACAATTGTACATATTCGTTGTTGTCTAAAGAATTCCCAAAACCACACACAGAAGAACATTACCAATAGGCATTATGAACTAATACCTAATACTTATTTGAAAGTCAGTACATTCGCCAATGTATGGTGTACACTTATGTTGTATGAGACGTCCCCTAACGTTTTCAAAAATAGTGATATGTAAATGGTCTAACTGCCCAAAACCTGAAAAAATTGTCTGAATTAAAGATTATATGGTATTAGCCCGTGTGTAAAAGTGTATGTACATGCGCGCGTGAATGTGTATAGTTGTGTGTGTGTGGTGTGTGTGTGTGTGTGTGTGTGTGTGTGTGTGTTGTATTGTTTTTTTATGTATACCACTTTAAGTTCTTGTGTGTGTGTGTGTGTGTGTGTGTGTGTGTGTGTGTGTGTGTGTGTGTGTGTGTGTGTGTGTGTGTGTGCGCGCGCGCGCGCGCGTGCGCATGCGTGCATGAGTGCGTGCGTGCATCCGTACCATGCTTGTATCTGTTTGGGAATCAGGTGTGTGAGATGAAACACACTCCAGGATTGGCAACCATGGGTTTAAGATCTAAAAGTAGGGCCTGACTCGCCTGTCAAGAAAACGAAAAGCCCAGCGGTGGTCTGAGTGCTAGTCTTTCGCTTGAAGCAAAGGCACCGAATAAGTCACGCAGTATGTGGTGAGCAGATTGAGCCTAACGGAGCCCATCTCTCTACAGTTAGGTAGCAGGGGGTGTGTTCCTACCATCCATACCACTGACCATTGCTAGCCCTCTCTTCTGCGAAAAGTGGATAGGGGTTTGTAGTCTCATCCAATCCTTGAGTACAGTCAATACCAGTGTTAATGGCATACATTTATTAAAACATTCAACTGTTTCTAACGGATCAATAGGGGGCGGTTAGCTCAGTGGTCAGAGTACTCGCTTTCCCCAAGCTAAGGTTAAGCAGCATTCAGCTTGGTTACCAAGTAGAGATGGGTGACTGTTTGCGCGCCATGGCATCAGTACAGTCCTCCAGCTGTAAGTGGGTACCTGCCCTCTTTAGGGTCTGGGAAGGTAAAGCAGAGAGGGAGAGGAGATGGGCGCCGTCCTCAATAAGCTGGCCCCTAGAGAAGCTGAGGTCTCTGATGCCTCGCTCCCCAATGACTACAAACGCTATGGGAACACCTTAACCGTTACTTTTTAACGGATAAAAGTTGAGGTGGGGTCTCCTGGGGTGGGTGGCCAGGGCTGTCTGACCTCCATGGCTTCTGTGGGACTGCTGACTTGAACATTGCAACTGACTGGGCGCATCTCCGTTTATTATTGTGGATCGGTGGTCTAGAGGTAACGCGCGCCTCACTAGAAAGCGAAAAGATCCGGGTCGGAGTGTGCGGTAGTTCGAATCCCGTTTGGGCCCCAAACATTCCCCCCCCACCCATTAGATCATGAGTTGTGGTCTGGGTGTTAATCTTTCGGATGAGACGATAAACCGAGGTCCTGTGTGTTACACATAATTATTTAGCGCACGTAAAAGAACCACGGAAACAAGAGGGTTGTCCCTGGCTAAATTCTGTAGTAAAAAGTCACCCTGATAGGAAAACAAATACAGTTGCAGACAGGAAAAAGAAGAAAAAATAATGGCTAGGCGCTGCTCTTGTGGCGACGCGCTCTTCCCGGGGAGATCAGCCCGAATTTCACGCTGAGAAATCTGCTGTGACATAAAGTGGTATAAAAAAAAATGCGATTTAGTATTTCAGGATCATGGGATGTACACTAAAAATCCTCTACCCTTTTCATTCTTTCTTGTTTTCTTCTTGCCTTTTCTGTCCAGCTATACTTAAGCGAATCAAAGATATTCTCCACATCCATGCAATATTTATACGTAGAGAGATTTTTTTGCAATACTTTATTCACACACAGACATCCATAAGTTATAACGGCCATTTCAGTTGCAAGGTTTGGCTTTAGAAAAACATTGTTTATAGTATGGATATATATTGCTTCTACACTTCAAAAGATGAAATCCCGCATGCGCGCGCGCGCACACACACACACACACACACACACACAACACACGCACACACACACACACACACACACACACACACACACACACTGTAAAGTAGGCCTACGCGTACTTTGCACATAATTTCTGCAGTTTTATAGAATACATTTATTCACATACAAAAAAATTCAGTGACACTCTCTCGGTGCAAAACAAAAAAGGAAAAAGCTTCTTCACAATCATGCATTCATTTAAAAAAAATTAATACGTTCACATTTGATATTACATTATACAACCATTTTCTGCTTCAGCTCAACAGTGCGGTCCCATTCTTCCCAATAATCCCAAAGGAAACTCACTCTGGGTAGAAGCCAGCCCAAGTCCAAAAAGTCCCTATGCCTTTTATGGGATTCGAACCAGCGATTTTCTGATCTGTACCCCAAGGCAGCAACCACTGCACCAGGCTGGACGGTTTTGAACGTTTAATTTGTCACCAGTACCACACAGGCTCTCTCTCTCTCTCTCTCTCTCTCTCTCTCTCTCTCTCTCTCTCTCTCTCTCTCTCTCTCTCTCTCTCTCTCTCTCTCTCTCTCTCTCTCCTCCTACATGACAAAAAATGACAATTTGCATTGCCAACGCAAATGGTAAAAAGGTATCACACAAAAACTAGAGCAATATCTATCACAAGTACAACAAAGTAGCAACAGTAACAACAATATCGTCAAAAATAATCATCAGATTCCACAAGCAGATTCTGTACAGACTCTTTTGTTACTATCTGCATTATGTACAACGAATAAGCGGACAGGATAGCTCAGTGGTCAGAGCACTCGCTTTCCCCAAGCTAAGGTTAAGCAGCATCCAGCGAGGTTACCAAGTGGATGGGTGACCGTTTGCGCGCCTTAGCTTCAGAACAGTCCTCCAGTTCACCCAGCTGTAAATGGGTACCTGCCCTCTCTAGGGTCAAGGAAGGTAAAGCAGCGAGGGAGAGGAGATGGGCACAAATCTCCATGTAAGAAATGATATAAATAAAACAAAATTTAATAAAGAAAAACAAGAGACACTATCAGATAGCGATTAGAATACACAACGAGGTGTGAAAGAAAAAGTTGTAAACATTGCTTTTAAAGCTTAAGCCAGATGCACACGAAAAGAAGCCAAAGGCCAGATGAAGCACTGTTTTGAATGGTTAACATAAATGTTTAAACATGGCTTACAAAAGAGCCCGGAATACTGACAAAGAGAAGGAATTCAGACCATTCTGTTAGGAAATGATTGGGTTTTCTCTCCTGTCTTAAGCTGTACAGTAGACAAATGTAGATGACTGAATTCCGAAAGTACCGATTCTATGCTAGAAAATAAATATAATACATCTTGGTGCATTATAGTATAACAGACGCTACGTACTACATGACGAAAGTAAAAAAAAAAAAAAAAAAAATCTACGCTTGATATCAAGCAACTGTATTTCACTGAGTGTTGCACCAAAGTTGACAAAACCTTTCCTTTAAGATAGGCTGAAAGAGAGAAAGATAAAGCATAATCTTGCTCGTGACCCAGCATAATCAAAAAAGATAACTGCCTGAATTGTTTCAGAGTATCATAAATATTACTACGAGTGCAACACCATCAAGTCAATTCAGTATATCGACTCCGCACGCGCTAGTCTCTGCTTCAACTTGATCAAGGTTTCTCTGTCTTCCTTTTTGACCGGAAGCTGAAATCGACGAACGACAACTGCGATCAGAACCATCAGCACGAGGATAGAACAGCTCACCCCCACCGTCACCCCGATAATCACACTATGGTTGGTGTGCCCTGTCTGTCCCTCAGCTGCCGAATCTGTTCCAGAACTGGTAGTGGTCTGGTTCGAACCCCAGTCGTGTTTTGCAGGAACTGTTGAGGAAATGTCTCTGGTGGTGGCGTTAGATGACACAGAGAAAGCCTGATGCTTTCGTAGAAGGAAAGCTGTGTGTTTGTCACTGGAGAAGAAGAAAAGAAGAAGAAGAAGAAGAAGACTCAAGGACCAAGACGTTTAGGTGACGTTGACGCAGAGTGTGCCACATGAGTCACAGAAGAGCGTGATGACGCAGGTTTCTCTGACCGTGACGTTGTTACTTTCAATGACGTCAACAATGACGAACGCTGGACGAAAGGGGAAAGGAGTTAGGTGAAGTAGTAACAGGGTAGACTCTGTGGTACCCTATGTGAGGAAGTCTCCACATGGACAGCAGACGATGCTGACGCCTCTCTCCCCCCTGCTGATGTGGTGATTCCAGAAACTGCTGCAGAGGCTGCGTGCGTTGATGAAGCGACAGGAGAACGTGTGGACGTTGGTGGAAGAGCTGACGTCACACGTGGACGAATGAACGTCATCAGTGGAAGATGGGAGTGCGGCTGAGTAGGAGAGGGTGTGTGTGTTGACGTCTTGGTCACGCTGTGATGCGTAGATGTCTTGTGCCGTGACTGTGAAGAACTTGCAGTGGTGGTGGTTACTGATGTTGTTGGTGTTGACAGCGTGGTTGTGAAGAGTTCTGCAAACAGGACCATTTCCTCGTAACTACTCTGCACTACTATTATGGCAATATTTGCACAGACAAAGATCAATACAAGAGCACGTTCATTTGAATAGGGGACAGGATAGCTCAGGAGTCAGCATTTGCTTTCCCAACTATGGTTAAGCAGCATCGAGCGTAGTTACCAAGTGGATGGGTGGACTGTTTGCGTGCCCTGGCTTCAGTACAGTCCCCCAGTTCACCCAGCTGTAAATGGGTACCTGCCCTCTTTAGGGTCAGGGAAAGTAAAGCAGCGAGGGAGAGGAGATGGACGCCACCCTCAATATGCTGACCCTAGAGAAGCTGAGGTCTCTGATACCTCGCGCCCCTACGACTACAGAGGTTATGGGACACCTTTACTCTTTACTTTTTTTTTTTACCTGTTCAGAGGGCAGATAGCCTAGTGGTTAGAACGCTGCACCCGTGATCTGATGGCAAGGGTTCGAGCCACCACCGAGATCCCCGTTCACGGGGTTTTCCCATAGTTAACATCAGTACCCGCTCCACCCCCCACCCACCCCACAAAAAAGTCTTCATATAAGACTGTAAACCGAGGTCTCGTGTGTGAACACAAGCAGAACATTTTGCGCACACGCTAAAAACATGTTCCGCCTTTCGGAAGAGTAGGCCATTTCCTGCTGGTAGGAACACATGACAATTTTTTTTTTGACGCATGCACACCGATTTCGTGTTTAGACATCTCGAAATCAGAAAACGCTACCTTAATAGTGGGCAAAAGGTCACATACGAAAGATCTCACTATTGGTAAACCTCGGAGCTCTAGCTGAGAACGAACATAAAACCCCACATAATCATATTTTCATATAACACCTAAAAATTAAAGAAAGATCAAGTCAGATCAGGTCAGCCAAGTCAGGTCGGTCAGTTCAAGTCAGGTTGGGTCGGGTCAGGTCATGACAGGTCAGGCCTGACAGGTCAGAAGGTCACGACAGGTCAGGTTAGGTCAGTCAAGTCAAATCAAAGCATAACGCTGCGCATCGTAATATCTGAGCCACAAATGTAGTCCTATAGACGTTATCGCTATGACGATGAATGGGTTAAGCACATACACAACCGAGAAAAGATGCCATTTTAAAGGAAAATATACAAATAACTTCTTCGTCGTTGTCGATCACCTCAGACAGCAACTGTGTTTGTCGTTTGAGCGAAAATGCGTTGCGCTGCTGTTAAGCGCCTGACAAGTCAGGCCCAGCGCATTCGACTTCGGCGTGGGAGAGAATTATCTTCTTTCTGGAAAAAAGCAGGAAAATGGACCAAGAAAGCAGAAAATAGACAAAAGAAGGTGACAGGTAGAAAAGGAACGAGGCAGAAACAAAGAGAGGGATGGAAAAGAGGGAGTTTCTAGCACTGAGTTTCCAGAAGGCATGGATGCTATTTATACTGACAGGCCCCCTGTATCCCCATAGGGGAAGACAGAGAACTAAGTCAACATATCTCTGCAAGTCACACGCACAATGTGTGTGTGTGTGGTGTGTGTGTGTGTGTGTGTGTGTGTGTGTGTGTGTGTGTGTGTGTGTGTGTGTGTGTGTGTCTGGTCTGCCCTGTCTGTCTGTCTGTCTGTCTGTCTGTCGTGTCGGTCGGTCGGTCGGTCGGTCGGTCGGTCGGTCGGTCGGGTCGTTGTCTGTCTGTGCTGTCTCTGTCTGTCTGTCTGTTTCTGTCTGTCTGTCTGTGTGAGTATGCAAGTTCGTATACATGCCTAACTTACTAGTTTGAAGGCGAATGTTGTCCAGTTTGATGACAAAACCCGGTAAGGCATTCACCGCCCGAAACACCACCTGTATGAAAGCAGAACCACAATCATTATTAACAGGAAAGCTACACTTTTCGCCAGGATTTAGCTAATTAAAGAGACAGAGAGAGAGAGAGAGACAGAGACAGAGACAGAGACAGAGAGAGAAGGCGGTTGAATTATCTTTATTTTTACAAGGGTTAAAAACAAGCATTTACATTTTTCATCCTGCCATCTAAGAGAGAGAGAGAGAGACAGACAGAGACAGAGACACAGAGAGAGAGAGACAGAGAGAGAGAGAGAGAGAGAGAGAGAGAGAGAAGAGAGAGAGAGAGAGAGAGAGAGAGAGAGAGAGAGAGAGAGAGAGAGAGAAGAGAGAGAGAGAGAGAGAGATGGCTTCGATTGCTTCAATTTTTAAAAGAAACATCAAAATGACATTGTACAAACAGCAAGTTTGGAATAAATGGAAGTGATTAAGTACGAGTGCTTCCACAAATTTATTAGGAAAGAGAAGGGAAGAAGAGAAAATAAAGATAGAAACAGGAAAAATACAAAACATTTTTTTTGAAGACACATGGCGACACCAAAAAAGAAGACGAACTGACTAGACCCGATTATTTCCCCTGTTTCTCGACCAGAGTGTCGAGGTTTACCAATGATGAGATTTTACGTATGTGATGGTCTTTATCCACCATTAAGGCAGCCGCATTCCGACTTTGGGGGAAAACACAAAACACCATCTAAAACTCAAAGCAAAAACCAAAACAAACAAAAGAAACATAATACCTTTTAAAAAAACACACCCTCCAACAACGTAAAAAAAACCCACCCTCATTTTTAAAGTCTCCAACTTATCCTGCTTCCCAAAAAACACCACCACCACCACCACCAGTACTACCAATAACAACAACATTTTACATTTTAAACCACTGTAAGTCACGGCATATTTCCCTCTCTTGTTGCCGTGTTTTTTAAAAATATATTTTTTTTGTTTACGTGTGCTAAATAACTATAAATAACACACGGGACCTCGTTTTATCGTCTCACCCGAAAGACTAGCACCCAGACCACCACTCATGGTCTAATGGAATAGGGGGAGAAAAGTTTTGGAGCCCAAACATCAAGCAAACTAATAAAACAACATGGCCACCTACGCTCGGATTCTGTCCCTTAGGACAAGCCGGAAGCGTCAAACTGACGTTCTTCCAAGCAGACGACAAGTTGTGGCTGGTCTGCACGACAGAAGCCTGGCTTTCGGTGTTGTCGTCACACTCCCTCAGCACGTGCAGCTCTGCTGGCAAGCCCGTGACGCCACCCGTGAGGATGAGGCATGAGAAACGTACACTGATGGCTCTGTTACACAGCTGTGGGGAGACCAGGTCGTCAGCTGTACCCTCCGTGTATTGGTAGCGCTGGTAATATCCTGGACAGAAGTGAAGGGAGAGTTGACGGTGGTTGTTGTTGTTGTTGTTGTTGTTGTAGTTGTTGTTGTGTTGTTGTTGTTGATGGTGTGATGTTGATGTGATGATGATGATGTGATGATGATGATGTTCTTCTTCTTGTTGTTGTGCGTTCCCCAGCTTAACACTCTGGGGAGGGGGCGGGGGGGATTGTCACCCAGAATGTGCCACTCTGACTCACTCATCCATACCACCTGGGAATCACGGTGTGATATTTGAAATTGCACACTGAATGAGAAGTTTGCGTGTATGATTGTTTTCAAGCACCTCGCCTATTAGGCAGCCATACTCCGACTTCAGAGGAAACTTTATTTGTGAGACTGATTTTTTTCTTTGTGTTTGGAATTTTAGGATCGATGATGTGTTGAGTGGTGTTATTCTGTGATGAGCAAGAGAGATGACGTCAAGAGAATATCTTATTATCTTGTTTAAGTCAACAAGGAACTAAGATTGTAATGCAGTGTGTTTGTGTGTACATGCATGCGTGAGAGAGAGAGAGACAGAGACAGAGACAGAGACAGAGACAGAGAGACAGAGACAGAGACAGAGATAGAGAACACGCAAACAAACGCGCGCATGCACGCACGGTAACTATGTAAACACAGAGAGATACCCAGTCTGAAGTAATACTGAGGACAGAACAGTGAGTGTGAGGGTCATTACCAGACGGTCCTTGTTCCAGCTTCCAGTTGTCCGAGTCCTGCAGGCCACAGGTGTGGTCCTCAAGCAGACAGGTCAGTCCCTCCAGGCACTGGGACTCTGTCCGTGCACACACAGCGTCAGTCAGACATACAACATGGGTTGCTAACTATCTGCTGGCTAGTCATGTGCAAAAGTGGTGACTTAATATGTGTAAAACTTGTAACTAATGTCCACAAGCAGTGGTTAATGTACAAAATTGGTGACTAATGTACAAAAGTGACAACTAATGTGTAAAATTCGCAACTAATGTATAAAACAGGCAACTAATGTACACAAGTGGTAACTCATGTACAAAAGTGGAAACTTATGTATAAAATTTGCAACTTATGCATAAAAGTGGTGACTAATGTATAAAACTGGCAACGTATGCAAGAAAGTGGTGACTAATGTACAAAAGTGGGAACTCGTGTAACTTAAAGCAGAGTGACTGGGACTGTCTCTGCACAAAGTGTCACACAGAGAAAAACCAATGACTACACTACAGTAGCAGTGCTCAACGCCACCAAGTCTGAACTTACAGCTGATGCAGATAAACCTGGTAACCCACAGCAGAATATTGCCTTGACTGTCGATACTACACGTCACACAGACGAAAGTGATGTATGAAAACTTCAAAACAGTGCTACTCTTAGTTAACGGTTCTGTCTGTTTGATATTTTGTACACCCAGACAGCTGTCAATCAAACTTGATACTCAAAGCACATGCACATAAAGGATCATCAGCTCATCATTCATATTGAAATGAAAGCACACGTAGGCTGTACATACATACATACATACATACATACATACATACATACATACATACATACATACATACATACATACATACATACATACATACATACATACATACATACATACATACATACATACATACATGTGGAAACCCATGTACACAAGGTGACAAAAATAAACAACCAAGATGTAAACATGAGGTTTCACCAGTGCTCGGAGTTGTGCGTAATTGCTACGTATTTTTTCAAGAAATACTTTCCTCATTTCTACATCTTTTTTCCTCTATGACCCCAATCCTAATCTATGACTGAGATGCTGTGGTGCGGCGTTTGAAAAAATCCTCATACAGCAGCACTTTGAACTGTTAAACATCAAAAGCAACAAAACACTGGCATGAATTATAGGATCTCTAAATCAACGATCTTTTGCATGCATGCATATTGACCCAAAAGGGCGTATGGCACAAACAGGCCTGTGCCAGTTTGACCTGATATCACTATCCCTCAATGACTGAGTCTGGGACAGAAGAAATAGATGAAAGTAAAATGTGTTGTTATTATCACAGTATACCATTTACTGGGGGACGGGATAGCTCAGCGGTCAGAACACTCGTTTTCCCCCAGCCAAGGTTAAGCAGCATTGAGCGTGGTTACCAACTGGATGGGTAACCGTTTGAGCGCATTGGCTTCAGTACAGTCCCCCAGTTCACCTAGCTGTAAATGGGTACCTGCCCTCTTTAGGGTCAGGGAAGGTAAAGCAGCTAGGGAGAGGAGATTAGCGCTGTCCT
>CM060328.1:2618332-2620832 GCA_030674155.1 Stramonita haemastoma | reverse complement strand
AATTTAAATGGATTGTACCATTAAACACCATAGCGGCATTTCCCTGTCACTATCCACAGCCTTTACTCAGCCTAGCAGTCACCATCTTCACCACCCCACCACCACCATCCCTACACCCACCTTTAGCCTGTGTCCTGTGGGGCAGGCAGGAAGGGTGAAAGTGACGTTCTTCCAAGTAGGTGTCAGATTCTGATTGGCTGCTACCACGAAGGCAGCGCCCTCTGTGTTGTCGTCACACCGGGTCAGCACGTGCAGTTCTGCAGGCTGGCCTGTGACGTCACTGGTGACGATGAAGCTGGAGAAGTGGACCTTGATAGCGCTGTTGCAGAATGAGGGAGACACCAGGTCTGTACCGCTCCCGTCCACGTATTCGTATCGCTGGTAGAAGCCTGTGTCAGGTTATAGAGAAACATCCGTAAGCGACACACACCACTGAGTGAGCATGGACATAGTGTACATTGACCAAGCCATCTTCTTACAGTCTTCATTGACCAAGTCATCTTCTTACAGTCTACATTGACCAAGCCATCTTCTTACAGTCTGCATTGACCAAGTCATCTTCTTACAGTCTGCACTGACCAAGTCATCTTCTTACAGTCTGCATGACCAAGTCATCTTCTTACAGTCTGCATTGACCAAGTCATCTTCTTACAGTCTTCATTGACCAAGTCATCTTCTTACAGTCTGCATTGACCAAGTCATCTTCTTACAGTCTTCATTGACCAAGTCATCTTCTTACAGTCTGCACTGACCAAGTCATCTTCTTACAGTCTGCACTGACCAAGTCATCTTCTTACAGTCTGCATTGACCAAGTCATCTTCTTACAGTTACGTCTGCACTGACCAAGTCATCTTCTTACAGTCTGCATTGACCAAGTCATCTTCTTACAGTCTGCACTGACCAAGTCATCTTCTTACAGTCTGCATTGACCAAGTCGTCTTCTCCTAGCCTACTTTGACCATTGACGGGATAACCTAGTGGTCAGAACATTGCGCTGGCAATTTGACGATCCGGGTTCGATTCTCGTTCGAGGGGATTTTTCCTCTGGAGTTAACATCAGTGCTGACACCATTCCCCCCTAAAGTCCTTCGGATGAGACTATAAATCGAGGCCTCGTGTGCGAACGCACGCAGAACATCTTGAACACACGTTATATCCTGTTCCACTTTTCGGAAGAGTAGGCCATCGTGTGTCAGTGGGAACAGATGACAAAATTTACAAAACTGCATACACACGGGGACAGGATGTAAAAAGGCACATGAGTGCTAATTTCATTATCCTCGATATAAAAGAACAAATAAATAAATAACACATACAACAAGTAAGCCTTGTTTTATTTAGATGAATTCATCTATCCAAAGGAGAGTCATCAGACAATCATACAAAAGTGCACTTTGTGGCGTTAAGTCCACAGCCTTGATCTCTCTCTCTCTCTCTCTCTCTCCTCTCTCTCTCTCTCTCTCTCTCTCCTCTCTCTCTCTCTCTCTCTCTCTCTCTTCTCTCTCTCCACTCAATCTGAACAGATACCACCGACCCTGCACGATTTTCGTTGGGTCAATGGCGAGCTTTCGGCACAGCCAGCCTGAAAAAATCGTCTGTTATTCCTGTCAACAAAGCGCCAAGGCTGGCCTACATCATAATGTTGTTATGTCTTGATATGTTCTGCTGAGACTGTCTTCATCCTTGACAAACTGCTAGCATAACAGACAGACTTTTAAAAAAAAGTTTTTACATTCCGTCCCCCAGTTCCACCGTGATCTAAGTGTTGCTTTCTCTTTCACTTTCATTGTATGGAAAGTTCAAATCAATGCTTCCAGCGTCTGCGATTTCATGCTGGGGCTGCGATTGGGGTGATAGAAAGACAGACAGAAAGACAAATAGCCAGCCAGCCAGCCAGCCAGCCAGACAGACAGACAGACAGACAACGAGACAGACAGACAACCAGACAGACAGACAGACAACCAGACAGACAATCAAACAGACAAACCGACATCCAGACAAACAGACAACAAAACAAACAGCCAGCCAGCCAGCCACACAGACAGACAGCTGAAGCAGTTGAACTGATAGACGGTTACGCACCAGAAGAGCTGTGTTCGCGTCTCCAGTTGACGGAGTCCTGAAATCCACAGGCATCTTTCTCAAACTGGCACTGCAGCGTACGAATGCAGTTCACTGCTGGCTGTGAGCCTGTCGCTGCCAGAACTGTTACAAAGAAAAGAACAGAAATCATAGCGTAATCTTCCTTTGTTGACTTGCTGATGAACTAAACTTGTCATTCGGATGAGACTATAAACCAAGGCCCCGTGTGCGAACGCATGCAGAACATCTTGTGCACACGTTAAAACCCCGTTCCGCCTTCCGGAAGAGCAGACCATCGTGTGCCGGTAAGAGCGGATGACAATTTTTTTTTTAAACAACCCACCAGCATGCACACAGGTGTTGTGTTTAGACACTACCCCTGAGGAAAACAAAAAAAATAATGGGTAGGCGCTGCAC
>CM060328.1:2597672-2613232 GCA_030674155.1 Stramonita haemastoma | reverse complement strand
GGTAATTATGCCATGAATTTCTCCTTTTTTTTTGCCCTAATGAAGTGATATTCACAATCATAAAATCAGAACTCTGCTCTTTTTCTTACCAAACACACTGTAAGCTCTTTGGCCCAAACCTGAAGCCTCTAAAATCTTCCTGAAGATTGCTAGCCCAGGGACAGTAGAATAAACCCATTTCAAAGACCATTACCTATGAATATACATTTTGTCTCAGAACTAGGACAAAGGGGCTGTTATTGACATTTATAAACAAAACTGTTTTTCAGACTTTTCAGGGCTATGTGGAAATGTTATGCTATCACATGATCAGTCCACTGGCACTGTAACCCAATACTTGAATGCACTGCATCTCCAGTGTGTCTGACAGGAAGGTCCACAATTGTTGGCCAAGATCTGAAACAGACAATAAAAGTGTGTCTCACACACACACACACACAACACACACACACACACACACACACACACACGCACACACACACGCACACACACACCACACACACACACACACACACACACACACACACACTGACAATCCCTCCCCCCCCCCCCCCCCCCCCCCCCCAATTCATACCATTGTTCCGCTGATTTGGACCCCACAAATTACCTCTGCCTATATCCCTCCACTGTAGATAGTTCCCTTTACCTGCTGGATTACAAACTATTTTTGATCAACTGCATTTCTTTCATAAAGGCTATCATACGAAGTGACTTCATTGACTTCAACAGTTGCTAGTGTGCTCCACTAATCATGCAGGTGTTTTGGACAAGATGAAAGTGAGCCCATCCCTCTCCAAGTCCAGAGTATGCATGCTATGTATGTACTATCCATACCACCATGGCACCAGTCATAGTTGGCACAATCTACCAAAAACAAAATAAGTAAGTCCAGTAGCATTGTACCTTTATACTAGTGCACCTCGTCTAGCATTCTGTGATCAGGAAATTCACAGCTACTGGCCAGTGCCTGATGACTACATGCATGCATTAGCACAGGGGGCCTAAGTCACAGTCTCCTGTGGAGGACATGCATGTGACTAGAGTCTAAACCATTCACACCTGCAGGGGAAAATTATCAAATGGACACTCCTGATAATTCACCACACTCAACTGCCGAGATTCAAACTCACGACATCATGGACCCATTGGGTACAAGTCAACAGCTCTCTACAAAGTGATAGCATCCATTATATCACCATTACCCAAAGGACCAACATTTATATCAAAATACAAAAGTTCTCACATGAGGGAAAAAGGTACATCAAGGGCACATTGTGCACTTGTCATGTCAATGCTGTAAAGATGAAAAAGATTCCACGAAGTTGAGTATGCATTCTCATGATTCTGTTTGCAGACCAAATACATTTGCTTGCATAGTTACCCAAATACGTGACTATGCGCCCTGCGTGCACATCCACCACACATACGCATAGTTACGAGCCACCACACTAATATATGCGCATGTATAGGTATGCATGTATAGGTATCGACATTTGATAACTCCCTTTACATAGACTATTGGCTCTGAACAATCCTCAAAATGTGGCCGATAGGCCGATCAAGTGTCACGTGACTTCATAAGGCCTCAATGAATGATATGTCTTAATTATGAGAACAAACCAAATTATATCAGAACTAAAAGTTATAATACATGAGAAGAAACAAAATATAGCACAAGAATAAGCCAAATGTTTAACAGCATATTAGTCATTCAAAATTCCAGATGCATGAACATAAATCCAAATTTTAAACTGTTCCAAAAGATTGGCCTTCAGCACCTGCCCAAATCTAAACTCTGTCGTGTTCACTGTTCTAGCTTTCATTTGACGTCTTCTAACTTGTACTTTCCAAATACTCGTTCTTTTTCAGTCATAAATGAAGGAAAATACGATTAAACGACAACAGTTAGCCTACCTGATAAACGGCAGTCTAAGCACGAGGATTTTGAACCCATTAAAAACTAGACCTACTGTCACAGTTTAAATGAAAACTTGGGGAAAGGACAACTTTACTTATCGCCTGCATAAATATACCAGTTTTGGAACAGACATTTCTATTTGGTAGACTAAGTAGACAATTATTTGAAAACAGCTTCACTTTAGCAAGGTAGGATTTGTGCACACTTACCTTTTTAAGCTGGGTCAGCCAACTTCACAAACATGGCGGGGATTCTGTTTGCATTTGACTGTCCCGTTTGCGCACCCCGCAGTGGTAGCAATCTGACCAATCAGAGACACAGTTGATATTCGACGCGCCCTCTGAGCTACGTGTGATAATCTCCCTTGTTTGTAAACATTTCATTTTTCCGTGTGTATGCAAAAAGGTGATCACTGTTTAGGTGAAAAAATGGACTTCATGTATACTAGCTTTTTAGTAGTTATTTTTAAAGGTGGATTCCCCCCTAACAAAAACAAACAAACAAAAAAGAATATGGCCTGTGACGTCACACCTAAATCCATCTAAAAAATTAATGGTTATATATGTCAGAGCAATTGCTTTCCCCAACCTAAGAAAAAGAGGGGGGAAATGGGTGGCCCTGATTTCCCCTGGGAGAGCAGCACGAATTTTACGCAGAGAAATCTGCCATGACTTCTAGTGGTATACAATACAATACAATAATATAAAATACAATATAAGGTTAGGCAGCATTGAGCATGGTTTCCAAGTGGACTGGTGACTGTTTGCAGCTTTGGCTTCAGTATAGTCCCCCAGCACATCCACCTGTACATGGGTACCTGCGCTCTTTAGGGTCAGGGAAGGTAAAGCAGTGAGGGATGGAGATGGGCGCTGCACCCAATATGCTGGCCCCTAGAGAAGCAGAGGTTTCAGACACCTGGCTCCCCAAGGACCCCATAGGTTATGGGACACCTTTACCTTATTATTTCTACAAGATCTGCACCTTGTGGGTTGTGTAACCAACATGTTAGTCATGGGGGTAAACACCTTTTTTATCACCTGGCTACATAACAGTATGCAGTTAGGCTTTACAATAATACAGTGGCAGCATGGCTCTCGACTTACTCTTACAGGCATATATGGCAGGGTTCCGCTCTATGACTAGCCTACATCACTGCCACCCAGAACAACACAAGCAGGGATGGTGTAGGACATGATCTTTCAAGGGTTCCCGCAATAGGCAATACAAAACAAAACATGACTGTCTTTCATAACCTACATATCAATTTTGGGCTGCTCTCTCTCTCTCTCTCTCTCTCTCTCTCTCTCTCTCTCTCTCTCTCTCTCTCTCTCTCTCTCCTCCTCTCCATAGTAAACTTTTACCATATCCATTGTCAAGTAGGCCTAATGTAGACGTGCAAATGCATATATAGGCAAATGGTGAGTGTGTGCGCCCGGGCACAAGCGCGAATTTATCTAGATCTATTGTATTCTCTTATTTCAAGGATAGATAGTGAAATTGATACTCGTCTTCTATTTTTAAATCTATTCCGTGTGTGCATGTGATTTTGTAAATTTTGTTATCCTTCCCACCGGCACAAATGGCCTACTCTTCCCAAAGGTGAAATAGGTTTTAAATGTGTGTAGGCCTACAATATGTTCTGCGCGCGTTTATACACGGAACCTTGTTAAACACATGCATTGTTGAAGCCTGTCAGATGGATTTTTCTCCAGTACACTCTAACAATAAAGAATTATTTTGCGGCATACTATTACTCTGCAGTCTATGCCTTCACGATTGCCAGTCAAATCTTTGGCAAAGATCGCTCTCTGTCTCCCTTCTCTCCACTTACCATCCAAGGGGTCAAAAACATGTTCCTCTTCGTTTGAATAAAATTTGTATTTGTTCAGAATGACATAGATATAGTTCAGAATAACATAGATCTAGAACTAATTCATGAAACAGATATTCAAGCATTTAAATCTATGTGTAAAAAAAAGTAATAATAAAGCCGCAGCTGAACATAACTGCATCAAATAGATGAGAAATAATTTAGGCAACGTAAGGGTAGTGTTTGAAGAGTGTGAAAATATAAAGAAAAGTCAACCAGGAAAAACAAGGGGTAGATGTCTTATTGCAAGGTAATAAATACAGGCACAAGACAGGCCACAGGGCAAGACATCTATAGTGACCACACGACACTGTTGGAAAAGAGGGCAGTTTATCAAACAGCTGGCAGCATCCCCAACAGAAGCCCCACAGACACATAATTATGGAGATGTTAGACTTCTTTTTCTCCAACTCCAGCAAAGATGGCCTCTAGCATGGACCCTAAACCCGCTCCTCTGCGCCCCTATGGTGTGGAAAAAACAACTGGTCCTGTCCAGTGGTCCAAACTACTGACCCCTAGATTAAAGGACAAACGGCCCCTCGTTCAAAATCAGTTGAAGCAGTTGGTGTCCGTTGGTTGATTAGTGTCCCGGCTTCAAAGTGTCGAGGTGGTGGTGGTAATGACACAGAGCATAGACCATTTCCCACAGAGAAAACTCCAAAACTTCTATCAGACAGAGTGAGAAAGTTGGAAAGAGACTTTCTACATGAAAGTCATTTTGGGCCACTCTCTGATGGAGAGGTTGACATGGAATGAATCAATGGCCAGCTATAAACTGTGACAGGTATTTTACAATGGATGTCTATGGTACCACGTCATGTCCACTAAGGAAGAGCTACAGCTTCTCTGTGGAGAGCAGAAACCAGCGACAGTTGCCTCCAGGAAACTTGATGACGCCTAGGGAGTCCAGTTGCATTGCTTGGATGTATTGCTGTTCACGAAAGAGCAAACCCTACCGACCATGGAACCTCTGGCAGGGTGAGCATGCTGTTGGGGAACTCCTTGCTCCACAGTCCTCTGGTCCTTGATGCTTCATTCCAAGCTGTGGTTGTTAGGGTCACGCTACGCAAAACCGTTACTGTATGCAGCATTATTAGCCTAGGCTATAATTATCTGACTCCTTTGGTCACAGTAGAGAAGGCAGTTTTGGTGTCATTAGTGCCGCATTGCCCCGTCAGTTTTTTTCTGGTTTGTGTGAGGGGGGGGGGGTAAGATTTTAATGGGTGGTACCCCCTTAAGGAAAGCAAAAAGTCATCAGCAGGGGCCTTCTGTTGGAGGAAATGTTTATGGAACAAGACCTAGGTGTTCTCACTGGCAAGACTTGGCTATGAATTCCCTTGGGAACAAAAGGCCTCAACAGCACCCCTCCAACGGACTCGGTTCTGGGAGATCCTCTTCAGCTCCGCCCACGTCATTCCGGCTGCCTTCCTCTCTGCTTCAATGCTTCTGCACCAGGTCTGTTTTGGTCGACCTACTTTCCGCTTCCCTTGTGGATTCCAGTCAAGGGCCTGCCTGGTGACATTTGAAGCAGGCTTGCAGAGTGAGCCTATGTCCATCCATCCCCATTTCCTTTTCTTGATCTCAGACTCGATTTGGGCGTGTCTGGTTCTGTCCCACAGTGCTTCGTTTGAGATGACTTCTGGCCCCCTAATACCGAGGATGTTCCTAAGACATCTGTTGGTAAATGTCTGGAGTTTGTGGGTGTTGGTCTTTGTTACCCCCCAGGTTTCTGAACCTAAAGTAGGATTGACTTGACGTTGGTGTTGAATATCCGGATCTTGTTGCGGAGTGAGAGGGGTGTTGATCTCCAGATTGGGTGAAGGGTGTTGAAGGCATGACAGGCTTTAGTTATTCGGCACTTGATGTCTTCGCCCGCCTGTCTGGATCTTTCAGTCTGCGATCCCTTCCTCGTTGGTTCTGGACTTTCAGTTTCAGATGCATGAGGATGTGCAGGGCAACGACCATTTCCATGTTATTTGGTCGCAGAATGCAGTGGTAGAGAAATCCTATCTGGAGCAGTCTGATGTTCATGACTTTTGCTCGCTTCTTTCACAGTGGGGGTTTTAAGCTTAGGTTGATATTTTTCAGGGGTGGGTGGCGGGGAAGGGGTGGGGTGCAGGGTGACAAGGCAATGGGATGTCCCCGTGTTTTGCATCTGATGGTCATATTGTCGCTGCTTTCTGAGAGTTTAAGTGCGCCAGTCATTGTTATGAAGAAGTCTTCCTCCACTTGCGTCAGTGGTCCCTGCAGCTGATTCAAGGGCCTTGGAAATCGGTCCTTGAAAGGAGACAGTGCTTCATCAATGCCCGAGGAAGCTGTCTGATATGATGACGTACTCCCAGGGTATTTTAATGGTGTTGATATAAAAGTTGAGGGGAGAGAGAATGACACTTCGTCAGGCAGTCAGGTTGGCACTTTTGTTTGGAATAAGAAAAAAAAAATTTCTACTTTCCCATGGCCTTCTACCTTCGCTGTGCTGTGGAAAATGTGCACATGATGGGCACTGGCTGACTTGTAGACTGGAGTCAAATTCGCTCCACAGCTGTGAGGTCTTTTCTGTTTCTGAGATTGCAGTAGATATTGATGTTTGTGGGTTGCTGTGCGTTTTCAGCTTGTTTAATTTCATGGCACAACATAGGTATTCTTCCTTTGCATCTCCTCCTTCTCCTCCTCCTCTTTTTCCTCCTTCTTTTCCTCCTTCTCTTTTTCCTCCTTCTTCTTTTCCTCCTCCTCCTCCTCATCCTTCTCCTCCCTCTCCTCCTCCTCCTCCGTCTTCTTCTTCTTCTTCTTCTTCTTCTTCTTCTTCTTCTTCTTCTTCTTCTTCTTCTTCTTCTTCTTCTTCGTTCGTCGTCGTCGTCGTCGTCGTCGTCGTCGTCGTCGTCGTGTTTTGTTCTTCCTCCCGTTCTTCTCATCATCCCCCTATTAATTTTCTCATCCTTCTTCTTTATGTAAAGCTGACACATGTAGCCTACGTCAGCGCTCGACATCTTTCCTACATCTTGACCTGGTCTGCGATACAGCTTCTTTCGGGACAGATGAAAGCAGGGATGAAAAATAAAACCCAGATATAGGGAACTAATGATGCTGACATTCAGCATCTTTTTTGTGCCATGACTGGAATTTGCCTCCTTGCAGTTTCTTAGTTCTTCCTCTCTCTTTTCCCCCCGCCGTTCTTCCCCTTTTGAATTACAGGGAAAAAGCCGTAACGATGTTATCAGAATCCAGTGTAATAGTGTGTGTGTGTGTGTGTGTGTGTGTGTGTGTGTGTGTGTGTGTGTGTGTGTGTGTGTGTGTGTGTGTGTGTGTGTGTGTGTGTGTGTGTGTGTGTGTGTGTGTGTGTGTGTGTGTATTCATTTATAAATCAATGTATCTTTTTTGATAATCAATGTATCTGTTTTGACATTAATGTATCTGTTTTGACATTAATGTTCAGGTCAGCTGGGGATTATGTGATGCTGGAAACACATTTATATCCTTTTTTTTTAAAATCACAGGTTGAACTCTTGTTGTCGTTGTTTTAGCTGGGAGGGGGCGTGTTTGTTGTCGTTGTTTGGGGGGGCGGGGAGGGGGTTCTTTTTTTGTTTTGTTTTTATTTGTTTTGTTCATAGTCTCTCATCAGGGCAAGGGCAGAATGAAAAAAAGTATGCGAATGCTTGTTCTTTAACCCTTAGAAAATAAAACTTATCCATTCATTCATTTATTCGTTCCTTCGTTCTGAGATACTTTTTGTTCATTTACTTTTGACGATTCAAGGGGAGAGGGCGTCAGTACTTGGGTGCTTTTTTTCTTCTTCATTCATTTGTCATTCACGATATTTTCTATCCATTTTCATGTATATTTATTTCTGCATTTTATCATTTGTATGTTTCTTTGTCTATATATTTGTATATTTGCTATTCTGATTTATTCAGCAATATATTTATTTCGTATCTATTTATTTCTTGGTTGATATTACAACCCAGAATGGCCCCTCAGCTACATTGCTAGGTCAGTTTCTTCTTCATCCTTAATCAAGATTTTTTTTTCTGTAGTTGTAGGGGTTTCAACTATTTTTGTTTGCTTTTGCAGGCTATATGTTTGTCTTTGTTTGTTCTCTTTGTTAAATTAGATGAATGACTATGGTTTCAGCACGGAGCAGGTATGGGTTTTTCTTTCCTGTCTTGATTCTTAACCTTTTCTCTTTGATTGGGTTGGAGAGTGTTGTAGTTGTTGTTGTTTTTTTAAGCTTTTCTCCAACTTCGTTGATTACTTTATGGTTTCTGTCGATATTTAAGTTATTTCACATTTCCCACTAAATTTGTCTATGGCAGAGTTCTCTTGCCACAAGAGTTTTTTTTTTTTTTAAATGTCCATCTCAGTTTTATACGATTATACAGTTAGTCTAAAGCCTAATTAGCTTTTCTTTGCGCCGAAATAGATAATTGTCTTGAAATATAGCACTCAACAAACTAACCAACTAAAATAGCAGTAAGAGGAGGGGGGGGGGGGGGACTATAACAAAGATAAGTCTATTTATTGCAACAACAAAAAATAATGATAACAACCTGCCATAGACGATGTGATTATTCTGATCATGGAGTCAGTTTCTTTATATCGGCTTTACAGACAAACATCAAACAGCAGCATCAAATTATAAGCAGTAACGTATATGACAACTAGTTCTGAATGATTTTTTGAGTCGCTTTACACGGATAGGTGTCCCATACGACAGCGCTGCTGTGTAAATAGTCATGAAGGTAAGCGGCGTTATCCGGAAATTTCGAGTAACCGTTCTTGCGTGTTTCCCTTAGTAACAACCGCTACCATTTATTCGAGGAGTTAGCAGCAAGAAATAAACAACTCAAAATGCCTCCAAAAGGCGCCCCAAAGCCTAAAACAGGTTTGTTTTTAGTAACATTAATTATGTACTGTCATATCTTATGGTCGGTGTAGCTGATCAGTGCAAGAAGTAACTGTTTCGAGTTCAAAGGAATAGATTTGATCGTGCCAGTACTATAATCGGTGATATCGATGATCGAGTGGTCAATTCAATTAGCACTAGTAACCAACCGGTTATATTCCAACCATCACCCACTTTGATCTTTAGAGAGAATAGAAAGACGTGTCCGGTTTGAATTTATTTATTGATGACTTTTTGGAAAGTGCATAGTGACTTTTGCCCCCTATCTCTTAATTAATGGGGGGGGTGTGTGTGTGTGTGTGTGTGTGTGTGTGTGTGTGTGTGTGTGTGTGTGTGTGTGTGTGTGTGTGTGTGTCATCATCTGTTACAATATGCATACATATATACATACACGAAAATACATGCTTGCGCACATGTGTGTGTGTGTGTGTGTGTGTGTGTGTGTGTGTGTGTGTGTGTGTGTGTGTGTGTTTATTTATTCTTTTATATCAAGGATAATAGAATAAGCACTCATGTGCCTTTTTCAAGTTTTTGCATCCAATCCCCGTGTGTATGCAGTTTTGTAAATCTTGTCATCTGTTCCCACTGGCATGCGATGGCCTACTCTTCTGAAAAGTGGAACAGGATTTAATGTGTGCGCAAAATGTTCTGTGTGCATTCGCACACGGGGCCTCAGTTTATAGTCTCATCGAAGAACTTTTTGGGGAGAGTGGAGTCAGCACTGATGTTAACTCCAGAGGAAAAATCCTATCGAACATGAATCAAACCCCGGTGGTCAAATTGCAAGCACAATGTTCTGTCTTCTGACCACTAGGCTATCCAGCCCCAAAAAACATGTGTCGCTGATGTGTGTGTGTGTATGTGTGTGTGTGTGTGTGTGTGTGTGTGTGTGTGTGTGTGTGTGTGTGTGTGTGTGCCAGCATCTGTTATAGTATGCAGACATACATGCATGTTCGCGCATGTGTGTGTATGTGTGTGTGTGTGTGTGTGTGTGTGTGTGTGTGTGTGTGTGTGTGTGTGTGTGTGTGTGTGTGCCAGCATCTGTTACAGTATGCATGCATAAATGCATGCTCGCACATTGTGTGTGTGTGTGTGTGTGTGTGTGTGTGTGTGTGTGTGTGTGTGTGTGTGTGTGTGTGTGTGTGTGTGTGTGTGCCAGCATCTGTTACAGTATGCATGCATAAACGCATGCTCGCACATGTGTGTGTGTGTGTGTGTGTGTGTGTGTGTGTGTGTGTGTGTGTGTGTGTGTGTGTGTGTGTGCCCTTTACTTTGATTCACTTGGATTTGATGAGAGTGCAGTTGTGTTTACAACTAAACTTTTTTTGTTTTGTTACAGATGCCAGACCTAAAGCAGAGGCGGATGACCAGAGTCAGGGTTGGTATCAGAAATTCTCTTCAGCCTACAGCTTCATTCTTTTTTCTGTTTTAAGTTCTAAAGCTTTTTGGAAAAACTGTATCAAGGATGCTATGGCCAAGAAGTGAAAACCAATCCAGCCCACCCATGTTTTTGTAGCCCCTCCAACCATGGAGGCTGTATCATGGCTGAGTGTCTGACTTCAGTCCTGTCAGTTCCTGAAGTTGTGGGTTTGAATCCCAGCAGCAATGAATGGTGGATCGGTGGTCTAGGTGGTAACGCACCTTGCCTAGAAAGCAAAAATCCAGGTCAGAGTGTGCGTTGGTTCGTACCCTGTTTGGGCAGAAAACTTTTTCCTCATCCATTAGACCCTGAGTGGTGGTCTGGGTGCTAGTCTTTCAGATGAGACAATAAACCTAGGTCCTGTGTGTTACACATCATCATTTAGTGCACGTAAAAGAACCCACGGCAACAAAGGGGTTGACAAGCTAAGTACAAGAGGTACAGACCACATTGCATTGTGAGCATCATTTGGGCAAGCTAAGTTTAGCTCAGCCACTAAGGACTGTTCAAGATCTGTGTTTTGTGCATTGCATTCCACAACATTTTCAGTCAACATACAGGGTGTGCTGTGGGGACAGCCCCTTCAATACTTTGCAGTAGACTCATGACTAGCTGGTCACATGCTCAGAGCATGCTCACTGTGTGACCCAGCTTTGACAGCTTCTATCAATCAATGTTACGGTGTGTTCTTGTATTAAGAAATTTTTGTCTAAGCTTTCCAATTCTGTCTGGGTATATATCAGAAAAGTGGCCCCCATAAATTTTCATGTCGAATGCTTGTAAGTGCATCCCAGCTCAGTTCTGTAATTGGGTCAGATGGTTTAATCATGGGAAGGAATGTGACGGATAATGCGTTTTCATACACATTTTTGCACATTATCATAATTATAATGCACATATATGCAGGAATGTGTGCTCTGTGTGTGTGTGTGTGTGTGTGTGTGCATGTGTGCGTGCTTGCGTGCGTGTGTGTGTGTGTGTGTGTGTGTGTGTGTGTGTGTGTGTGTGTGTGTGTGTGTGTGTGTGTGTAAGTAAGTAAGTAAGTAAGTAAGTCTTCAATTATGTTTCTGCCAATGTCTGGCGTGAACCTGAACCTGAATTTTCTTCCATGTCTGTCACTGCTGCAGGATGGGGATGACCTGACAGACCTGGGAGATGGCACTGATGCTGATGACTGGAACCAGGTTAGTCCGCTGGCAGGGATCCTCTGCTCTCTCTCTCTGTAATGTTTCTCTTGTGCGTTTGTATGTATGTGTTGTTGTGTCTTTGTGAATTGGATGGTTATCTAAACGTTGCTTTTTTTCTTCTTTCCTGTCCTTTTCTGTAATTCTGTTTCTGTTTTTTTTACTATCTTGGATTCTCTGTTTGCCTTCTTGTCTGTCTGTCTGTTCCCCCTCTGTCTGTCTGTCTGTCTGTCTGTCTGTCTGTCTGTCTGTCTGTCTGTCTGTCTGTCTCTCTCTCTCTCTCTCTCTCTCTCTCTCTCTCTCTCTCTCTCTCTCTCTCTCTCTCTCTCTCCCTCTCTCTCTCTCTCTCTCTCTCTCTCTCTCTCTCTTCTCTGTCTATCTATCTATTTATCTATCTGTCTATCTATTTATCTATATCTATCTATCTATCTATCTATCTATCTATCTATCTATCTATCTATCTATCTATCTATCTATCTATCTATCTATCTGTGTATACTATAAGATTTTAACAGTAAAAAAAAAAAAAAATATATATATATATATATATATATATATATATATATATATATATATATATATATATATATATATATATATATATATATATATATAAAGAGAGAAAAAGGTGAATTTTATCATATTTTTGATAAGCGAATAAAAATTTACATAATCCACTTACACATTCACACAACATTGTGTTTATTTTGCAGCCAAAGACCCTGGTTAAGCCAGAAGACCAGCTGGAATTGACGGAAACTGTGAGTAGTAGACACTTCTTTTTCTTGTTCTTTGTGTGCACGTGTGTGTGCACGTGCATGTGTGTGTGTGTGTGTACATTTGAATTTGCTAAAATTATTAATTGTTATGGATTGCTTGTGTGTTTTATGGGTCGATTGCAAGCACTTTGATTTGTTTTTGTTTTTTTTGTAAGATATAGCACTATATAAATTCCATGTGTTTTTTTTTTTCTTTTTAGCATAGTATATTTGGGGCTCTTCTATTCTTGATCAGCACACTTCACACCACAGCATATCAAAATTCTATGGAAAGTATGGAGAGAGAGAGAGAGAGAGAGAGAGAGAGAGAGGAGAGAGAGAGAGAGAGAGAGAGAGAGAGAGAGAGAGAGAGAGATTTTATCATGTATTACCTCCCTTTGACTGTGCAGGGCACAAATTCTACTTTGAGACAATTAGTGTGTGTGTGTGTGTGTGTGTGTGTGTGTGTGTGTGTGTGTGTGTGTGTGTGTGTGTGTGTGTGTGTGTGGCGCGCGTGCGTGCATGCATGCGTGCGTGCATGTGTGCGTGCATGTGTGCCTGTCTGTGTCTGTGTGCCTGTCTGTGTCTGTCTGTCTGTCTGTCTGTCTGTCTGTCTCTGTCTGTCTGTCTCTCTGTCTCTGTCTCTGTCTCTGTCTCTGTCTCTCTCTGTCTCTCTCTGTCTCTCTGTCTCTCTCTCTCTCTCTCTGTCTCTCTCTGTCTCTCTCTGTCTCTCTCTGTCTCTCTGTCTCTCTGTCTCTCTCTCTCTCTCTCTCTCTCTCTCTCTCTCTCTCTCTCTCTCTTCTCTCTCTCTCTCTTTCTCTCTTTCTCTCTGTATGTGTTATGTGTTGGAACTGAAACAGCTCTGTGTCTGTTTGGCCAGGAACTGAAAGAAGAGTTTACCCGGATCCTGACGGCCAACAACCCCCATGCTCCACAGAACATCGTGCGCTACAGCTTCAAGGTGAGACTCCAGGGTTCAAATCCACCAACAGAAACCAGGCAGACACTGTAGCGGAGTGGTTAAGGCCATTCCACTTCAATCCCATAGTTAAAAGTTAAAGTCTGTCCCGAGCCTAAGGCTCATCAGGCCGGTGCTTATCCCGGTTTCTGTGGCATTAAGCGACTGAGAGTCATAGACTCCCCCCTGGATAGGACGCCAGTCTATCGCAGGGTTAACCCCCGACACAAGGTTGGTACCCCTTTTACACCTGCGTGGGGTGAGAAAATAGCGGTAAAGTGCCTTTTCCAAGGGCACAATGCCATAGCCGAAAGCTGGGATCGAACCCGCAACCTTTAGATTATGAGTCCAGCGCCCTAACCACTAGACTACAGCGGCAGCACTTCAATCCCATGGGTCCATGAAATCGTGAGTTTGAATCTCAGCAGGATTTGGTGAATTCGAGGGTGGGGATTTTTTTACCATCTCCCACGTCAATGTCAAATGCAGACCTGCCAGTGCCTTAATTCCCTTCACATGTATACACATGTAGAAGATCAAATGTGCAAGTTAAAGATCCTGTGATTCATGTCAGCATTTGGTGGGCTATGGAAACACTAACATATGCAGCTTACATGCTCAGAATCAGGATGTGGCTGCCTTCATGGTGGGCGACAACAGTCGCATATGCAACATCTGACTATTCGTGAAGCGCAGAGTTCTATACCCAAGGAAAGAAAGAAAAGAAAAGAAGGGAAAAGAAAAGAAAGACATGATGCCAATAGCATGCATCCCTCCCTTGGCAGCGCAACACATTTTTGCTCACATTACAGACAACAACAGTTGCTGTCTGAGCATTCAGTGAAGAAGAAGAAGAGATCCCGTAATTCATGTCAGCGTTGTGTAGGTTATGGAAACACAAACATACCCAGCATACCATCCCTGAAGTCAGAATGTGGCTGCCTTCCTGGTGGACAAATACGGATACAGACACAAAAATCTCACCATTGGTGAACCTGGGATCTGTAGCCCAGAATTTTTTTTTTTTTAAATCAATGAATAAAAATCTGCCTGTGACCAAACTGACGTGTGGGGGGTTGGGTTTTTGTTTTTGTTTTTAAATTTATTATTTTATGTCAAGGATAATGCAATAAGCACTCATGTGCTTTTTTTCATCCAGCCCCCGTGTGTATGCAGTTTTGTAAATCTTGTCATCTGTTCCCACTGGCACACAATTGCCTACTCTTACAAAAAGCGGAACAGGATTTAACATATGCGGAAGATGTTCTGCATGCATTCTCACACAGAGCCTCAGTTTACAGTCTCATCCAAAAGACTTTTTGGGGAGAGTGGGAGTCAGCAGAGGGGAAAAATCCCCTCCGACAGGAATCAAACTCAGGTGGTCAGATGGCAAGTGCCGAGTTCTAACCACTAGGCTATGCATCCCCTGGTGTGCAGGAGCGGCAGTACAAGCAGACGTCTCAAGTGGACCAGCTGGCCGTGCACTTTGCTCTGGACGGCAACATGCTGCACATAGAATCGGACGAAGCGCGGCGCCAGATCCAGAAGATTGGCCCCATCCCCTCAGCTGCCCCCTCAGCTGCCCCTCAGCTGCCCCCTCAGCCGCACCCTCAGCCGCACCCTCAGCCGGTAAGACATTTTTTTTTTTTTTTTTTATACCACTTTATGTCACAGCAGACTTCTCTGTGTGAAATTCAGGCTGCTCTCCCTGGGGAGAGTGCTTAAAACATTTTTTAAATTTTTTTATTTTATACCACTTTATGTCACAGCAGATTTCTCTGTGTGAAATTCAGGCTGCTCTCTCTCTCCCCGGGGAGAGCACGTCGCCACAAGTGCAGCGCCTACTCATTTTTTTTTTTCTTCAGGGATGGTGTCTAAACACGACACCTGTGTGCATGCTGGTTTAGAGGAAGACATGTCTTCATCTATTCTTTTTTTTTTTTTTTTTTTTTTTTTTTTTTATTCTACATAGATGGCTTGATGAGGAAAAAAAAAAAAGCAAATTGATGCATATTCAATGTACCATCTGGAAATGTTGAATAAAAACATTTGACATTGATATTCTTTTATGTTGAGGATTATGGAATAAGCATTCATGTGATTTTTTTTTTACCCAGTCCCTGTGTGTACAGTTTTGTCTGTTTTGTCATCTATCCCACCAGCACACAAAAAGCAGAATGGGTTTTAAGGTGTACGCTGGATGTTTTGTATGCGTTCGTACACATTACCTCGGTTTATAGTCTCATCTGAAGGACTTTTAGGGAGAGTGGAGTCAGCACTGATGTTAACTCCAGAGGAAAAATGTTCTTGAACAAGGTTCAAACCTGAGGCAGCAAACCACAAGCCCAATGCACATCACTCTAACCACAGGCTATCCCATCCCCTGGGAAGTTGAAAAGATGTGACTGATGCTTTTAGACAGTTTCTTGTTTCTCCATTTTTCTGTCATTACTTTCCAATTTCAGTAGCTTTTAACATTTTGTGTTTTAATAATTACATGGGCAGTAAGAAGGATGGTAGCAGGATGGTTAATTAAGACGTTCACCTGCCAA
>CM060328.1:2550172-2595172 GCA_030674155.1 Stramonita haemastoma | reverse complement strand
ATCACAGCCATATTGATGTGGACATTTTCTTGTCCTTTTTTTCAGGAGAAGACCAAAGAAAAGAAAGTGGTGCATGGCCGCAAAGAAGAGGAGAAAGACTCGCAAAAAACTGACCATTACAGAAACCTCCGTGAGTGGTCAAACAGTTCAGAAAAAAGGGCTGCTTCTTTATTTTACTTTCCTCAAACCCTGTGTGTGTGTGTTGTGTGTGTGTGTGTGTGTGTGTGTGTGTGTGTGTGTGTGTGTGTGTGTGTGTGTGTGTGTGTGTGTGTTGTGTGTGTTGTGTGTGTGTGTGTGTGTGTGTGTGTGTGTATGTGTGTGTGTGTGTGTGTGTGTGTGTGTGTGTGTGTTGTGTGGTGTGTGTTGTGTGTGTGTGTGTGTGTGTGTGTGTGTGTGTGTGTGTGTGTGTTGTGTTGTGTGTGTGTGTTTTGTGTTGTTTGTGTGTTTGATTGCGTGCTTGCGTGCAGGTGGGCGGGCATGCATGCATGTGTGCATTCTATTTTATTCATTTATTTATTCTTTTATATTGAGGATAATGGAATAAGCATGCATTGCTTTTTTACACCCAGTCCAGTGTGTATGTGGTTTGGTAAATTTTGTCATCTGTTCACACTGGCAGACAATGGCCTACTCTTCCTAAAAATGGAGCAGGTTTAACATGTACGCAATATCTTCTGCATATGTTCACACACAGGGCCTCAGTTTATAGTCTCATCCAAAGGACTTTGGGGGAGAATGGAGTCAGCACTTATGTTAACTCCAGGAGAAGAATCCCCTTGAATGAGATTCAAGCAAAATGTTCTGACCACTAGGCTATCCCGTCCCCCTAATGCTGGAAGCGATAGCAGCTGAGAGCAGCTGAAAGTGGGAAAAACTGACCACTGTGTTCTAGATACAGGCCTTGACGACTGTTGAAGAGACAGAAAGGTCACGCTGTGATTTGCGCTGTGTTTTTCAGAGTGACGATGTTTCGCGAGTGGGCACAGCGGCCAAAATTGTGGAGCGCATGGTCAACCAGAACACGTTTGATGAGATTGCCCAAGGTAAGGATGTCCACACACTTAGCAGTGGCACATTGTCCTAGTTGTCTTCTTCTTCTTCTTCTTCTTCTTCTTCTTCTTCTTCTTCTTCTTCTTCTTCTTCTTCTTCTTCTTCTTCTTCTTCTTCTTCTTCTTCAAACGTTCAGACAGCAAATAGAGGTGTCTATCATATGAGCAAAAATATGTTGAGCTTGCTGTTAAATAACCCTCTGACAAATCAGGCCCAGAACATCCCACTTCAAAAATATATTGATTAATAAAAGAAAATTTAAGAAATTAAATGAAATTTTTTTACAATTTAAAAAACAAAAAAAATAATCCCACTTCAGCGTGGAAAAGCATTGTTATCTTTTAAGTCTTTTTGGAAAAAAAGTCATGTGAAAGAACTTTTTGTTCAACTAGTCTTTCACTGTATGATTGCAGATTTCAAGTACTGGGAAGATACCTCGGATGACTATCGGGAAAGCGAGGGCACCCTTCTGCCCCTGTGGAAATTCTCCTATGAAAAAGCCAAGAAGCTGGCCGTCACCTCCTTGTGCTGGAATCCCAAATACAATGATCTCTTTGCAGCTGCCTATGGCTCCTGTGAGTACACCTACATGTGTGTGTGTGTGTCTGTGTGTCTGTGCATGTGTATATGCGTATGTGTTAGGGAAACAAAATCGAAACAAACTCAATGATGAATTATTTTTAAAAATCTGTTCTATTTATGTTTACTTTGTGATAATGTCAGGCAGTATGTGATAGTTTCTCTATCAAAAATCTGTGTAACTGATATTCTGACAGTTAGTATGCAATGAGTCATTGAGTGCAGTAAATCATTGAGTCTGATGTGAATAGTATTATTGCTGTTACTTTCAATAAACCAAATCTTACTTGCTCAGAAGGATTTTTCTTTTCTTTTTCTTTTTTTTTCTCAAAAAAAAGACTTACATAAGACAGTGAACTCTTACTCATTTACATGGTTTATTCTCTTTTTTTTTAAGAGGA
Organism: Stramonita haemastoma; assembly: GCA_030674155.1. NCBI lineage: Eukaryota > Metazoa > Mollusca > Gastropoda > Neogastropoda > Muricidae > Stramonita > Stramonita haemastoma. The sequence goes on along the minus strand of CM060328.1, from coordinate 2,593,142 downwards.
CTTCAGTAAACTAACTTCCAAATGACTTTCCAAAGATGCTATAGCTAAGCAGTTAAGACCACTTGACTTCAATCCCATGGGTCAGTGACATCATGGGTTTGGATCCTGGTGGCTTCTGGTGAATTAAGGTTGAGGATTTTTACAATGTTCCAGGTCAATTTCAAGTGCAGACATGCCAGCACCTTAATTTCCGTCATATATCTATACACATACAGAAGATCAAATATGCACAATAAAAATCCAGAAATTCATATCAGCATTCAGTGGGTTATAGAAACACGAACATACCCAGCATACATCCCCGAAGTTGGAAAGTGGCTACCTTCATGGTGGGCAAAAAAAGTCGCAAACGCAAAATCTCATCATTGGTGAACCGTAAAACTCTAGCTGAGAAAACAAAAAAAATCCCCAAAAATCTAAATGAACAAAAAACCAAAAACTTTCCATAAATTGTGACTCACAACAATCTTTTAATTTCTTCTCCTCTCAGACGACTTCATGAAGCAAGGCAATGGTCTGATTGTCTTCTACACGCTGAAGAACCCCTCCTTCCCGGAGTGTGCCTACGAAACGGACAGCGGAGTGATGTGCCTGGACATCCACCCTGAGCACTCCTACCAGGTGGCGGCCGGTTTCTACGATGGCAGCGTGGCGGTGTTCAACATGGTGGAGAAGAAGGACGGCCCTGTGCACCGCTGCACGGCCAAGAACGGAAAACACACCGACCCTGTCTGGCAGGTGAGACTGAGCGATGTCAAAAAAAAATCTTTTTTTTTTTAAAAAGACTGAGGGATGTCTCAGGTTTGAATACTGGGGGTCTGTCTGTATAAATAGCTTCCTTAACCTCTTTACTGCGCTGTTGACGAAAAACGTTTGTCATAGAAACCGTCGCCAGCTATGCTCAGTTGATGATGGCTGTTCGTCATGATTCAACACTCTCTCTGTTTTGTCCAGCATGTGCCTGAGCAAAATATGATAGCAGTGAAAGGGTTAAGGTAAAGGTATATCGTAAAGGTGTCCCATAACCTATGTGGTCGTAGGGGAGAGCAAGGCATCAGAGACCTCAGCTTCTCTAGGGGCCAGCATGTTGAGGGCAGTGCCCATCTCCTCTCCCTCGCTGCTTTACCTTCCCTGACCCTAAAGAGGGCAGGCACCCATTTACAGCTGGGTGATCTGGGGGGACTGTACTGAAGCCAAGGTGCGCAAATGGTCACCCATCCAATTAGTAACCATGCTCAATGCTGCTTAACCTTAGCATGGGGAAAGTGAGTGCTCTGATCGCTGAGCTAACTTGAACACAGAAAAACATGACATGACAAGTGCTTGTTGCTGCAGGTCCGCTGGCAGAAAGACGACACCGACAACAACATGAATTTCTTCTCCATCTCCTCCGATGGCAGGATCGTCCACTGGACCATTGTCAAGGTCAGTCCATCTTTTTTCTCTTTCTTCTCATTCTTGCCTAGAGCTTCCATGTTCACCAAACACAGCACGCAAATCCAGCATAACTCAGCCAAGGGCCCAGGGCTCAGCTTAAATATTAACCCCTTCCTTTTACCTAGTCCAAGTGTGGTCAGTTCCTGTTATAATTAGCACCAGCTTGGCTGGGATGGGATGGAATGGACAGCAGCTGATAGTAGGGGACACTGACAGCTATGCAATGGTGAGATTTTTTGCGCATGCAACCATCCCCCCCCCCCCCCTACCAACACCACCATTTAGGTAGCCACATTCCGACTTCAGTGATGATGTGTCAACACAACACCTGTGTGCAAGCTGTTTTTGTTTGTCTTTTAGGGGGGGCATCTGTTCCTACCAGCACACAATGGCCTACTCTTCCAAAAAGCGGAAGAGGTTTTGAATGTATGCACAAGGTGTTCTGTATGCATTTGCACACAGTGCCTCAGTTGATAATCTCATTCAAAGGACTTTGACATTCAGTTCAATTTTTTGTGTGTGTGAAACTTGGAAGAAAGAGTGAAGCTGGGAATTGAACTCAGAAGCTCAGGGTTCACTTGTTGGCAGGCGAAGGTCTTAACCATCCTGCCACCATCCTTCTTTCTCCTGCCATTTAAATGCTGGGAGGTCAGAACCTGTTTACCTTGATTGCTTGCCCTTAGAATAGCGATGGAATAGCCTGGTGGTCAGAGTGATGCACTTGTGATCTGCTGACGTGGGTTCAAATCTCGTTTAAGAGAATTTTTCCACTGGAGTTAACATCAGTGCTGACTCCACTCCCCCCAAAAGTCCTTCGGATGAGACTATAAACCAGGGTCCCGTGTGCAAACACACACACAACATCTTGAGCACATGTTAAAACCCGTTTCACTTTTTGAAAGAGTAGGCCATTGTGTGCCGGTGGGAATGGATGACAAAACTGACAAACTGCACACACACACATGAGGACTGGATATAAAAACAAGCACATGAGCTGCTTATTCCATTATCCTTAAAAATAAAAGAATGAATGAAAGAATAAATGAATGAATAAATATATGAATGAATTATTGAGGGAAAAGTAGTGGAGGAAAAACTAACGGTGGAATAATTTAATGAATAGGCTTTTGCTTGCTATATGGAGTTGTTTTGGTTTCAGAACGAAATGATTCACCAAGACGTGATTCAGCTGACCCTGTCTGAGGGACCGGCAGAAGGACCTGACGGCATCAAGGTGCCCACCACAGGTCTGAGGACTGGCTTTGGCTTCTGTCTTTGTGTGTGTGGTGTGTGTGTGTGTGTGTGTGTGTGTGTGTTGTGTGTGTGTGTGTGTGTGTGTGTGTGTGTGTGTGTCTGTCTGTCTGTCTGTCTGTCTGTGTGTGTCTGTGTGTCTGTGTGTGTGTGTGTGTGTGTGTGTGTGTGTGTGTGTGTGTGTGTGTGTGTTTCTTCTTCTTTTTCTTTTTCTTCTTCTTTTCCTTTGTCTTCACATTCTTTGCTCTCTTCTTCTTCTTCTTCTTCTTCTTCTTCTTCTTCTTCTTCTTCTTCTTCTTCTTCTTCTTCTTCTCTCTCCTCCTCCTCCTCCTCCTCCTCCTCCTCCTCCTTCTTCTCCTTCTCCTTCTCCTTCATCATCATCATCATCATCATCATCATCATCATCATCATCATCATCATCATCATCATCATCATCATCATCATCATCTTCTTCATTCTTCTTCTTCTTCTTCTTCTTCTTCTTCTTCTTCTTTTCTTCTTCTTCTTCTTCTTCTTCTTCTTCTTCTTCTTCTTCTTCTTCTTCTTCTTCTTCTTCTTCTTCTCCTCCTTCAAACCATGATGATTACCATACAACAAGTAGTGATCAAGTGTGTGTGTGTGCATTCGCATTTACTATTTTCTAAAACTAGTCATTGTTGTTGATTGTGTGTAGTATCGGTTGAATGCAAGCGCTTTGATTTGTTTTTGCAAGATACAACACTGTATAGATTCCATGTATTATTATTATTATGATCATCATTGTGCAGGGTGTGGCACGGCCTTTGACTTCCACCAGCAGAAGGACTACCTGTTCCTGGTGGGCACAGAGGAGGGCAAGGTGCACGTCTGCTCCAAGGCCTACACCTCCCACTTCATCGACAACATTGAGGCCCACAACATGGCCGTCTACAAGGTCAGCACACCTCCGTTTTGTTGGGGGGGGGTTGTAGTGGGTGGTGGGGGGGTTGGGGGGTGGGGGGGGGGGGGGTTAAAGAGGTTGGTGTAGAAAGAGACACGGGATAAAGATATATGAACAAGAAAAATAGATATGTGAGAGATTTCAGACAGGTTTGTTGACTTAATACACATGCATGCACGCATACATGCATGCACACATGAACCTAATGTAATTGAACTTCCTGTATGCAAATTTGAGAAAAGTTTACAGATAACATTACTCTAGGCAGCAAAATTTGAACATTGTGCAATCCTTATGAGTGAATTAATCTTAAACACTCAAAAATGCATTCATATGATGCAAAGAACATGATGTTTGATACATGCTTGCTTACCCACCCTCCTTAAATTAGTGACCCAAGCATTCAAACAAAGTACAATTTTCAGTCAATACAAAACTACTCTGTGTGTTAGTGTGTGTTAGTGTGTGTGTGTGTGTGTTAGTGTGTGTGTGTGTGTGTGTGTGTGTGTGTGTGTGTGTGTGTGTGTGTGTGTGTGTGTGTGTGTGTGTGTGTGACCCTCACCTTCACCCTCCCTGCTGTACTTATTTCATCATCCTTGAAATAGAATACAAATAAATAAAATAAACATACTCACACTGTACACACTCACACTGTACACACTCACACTGTACACACTTACACTGTACACTCACTCTGTACACACTCACACTGTACACACTCACCCTGTACACACTCACACTGTACACACTCACACTGTACACACCCACACTGTGCACACTCACACTGTACACACTCACACTGTACACACTCACACTGGCCCCATATCATGCATACCTCATCACTGATGGATCCCTAAGAGTGAGTCCAGCCTGCAGCCTGTTGTGTTTTTTGGGGCAATGCAGGTGGCCTGGAATCGCTACCATCCCAAAATCTTCTGCACCTGTAGCGCTGACTGGAACGTCAAGATCTGGGAGAACGCTGGCAAGCCAACAGACTTTCCTGATGCCTCAGCCAGGTAAGTGCAGTCAGCACATTGTCAGACATGCTGCAGCCAGGTAAATCAGTCAGTACATTGTCAGAGATGCTGCAGCCAGGTAAGTGCAGTCAGCACATTGTCAGACATGCTGCAGCCAGGTAAAATCAGTCAGTACATTGTCAGAGATGCTGCAGCCAGGTAAGTGCAGTCAGCACATTGTCAGAGATGCTGCAGCCAGGTAAAATCAGTCAGTACATTGTCAGAGATGCTGCAGCCAGGTAAGCACAGTACATTGTCAGAGATGCTGCAGCCAGGTAAGTGCAGTCAGCACATTGTCAGAGATGCTGCAGCCAGGTAAAATCAGTCAGTACATTGTCAGAGATGCTGCAGCCAGGTAAGTGCAGTACATTGTCAGAGATGCTGCAGCCAGGTAAGTGCAGTACATCATAAGAGATGCTGCAGCCAGGTAAGCGCAGTCAGTACATTGTGAGAGCCTCAGGAAGAAGGCAGCAGGAGAACCATGGCGTGGGGAAGTAGCTTACTGCTTGACAGGTTGACAGGTCAGACTTGCACATGGCTTGACTGAGTACATGTCTTAGATAGAACCTATATCAGTAATACATGGCTTAGACAGTATCAGTCACTACATGGCTTAGACAGTATCAGTCACTACATGGCTTAGACAGTATCAGTAATACATGGCTTAGACAGTATCATTTACTACATGGCTTAGACAGTATCAGTCACTACATGGCTTAGACAGAACCCATATCTGTCAAAGTTGTCAGATCGTGAGGTATATTTAAAACAGCCAAAGCCATTTAATAATATTTCAAGATATACCCTTTTTTTTGTTTGCATGTTTGTTTCTTAGTGTGATATGATCCAGCATCAGAGATTTCATGAAGGAGGTCGTAGCTGGTAAAAATGACCATTGACAAGTAATGTTCTAACATGACAGAGACAGTGGGATCATCCTGTACTGGAGGTTGGTTCTGTCTGACGTGTTGCAGGAAGCCGTTGTTCTCCTTTGACCTCAACAACTCTGTGGGGGACGTGGCCTGGGCGCCGTATGCCTCCACTGTCTTCGCTGCCGTCACTGCTGATGGAAAGGTACTGATTTACGTATTTATTATATTATAGGATATTATTATTTATTTATTCAGTCATTTATTTTTACATTTTATTATTTATTTGTTTATTTATTTATTCTTTTATATCAAAGATAATGAAATAAGCACCCATGTGTTGTTGTTTTTGACATCCAGTCCCTGTGTGTATGCGGTTTTGTCAGTTTTGTCATCTGTCCACACTTGCACACAATGGCCTACTCTTCCGAAAAGCAGAACAGGTTTTAATGTGTGCACTAGATGTTGTGCGAGCATTTGCACACTGGACCTTGGTTTATAGTTTCATCCAAAGGATTTTGGGGGGAAGTGGAATCTGCACTGATGTTTACTCCAGGGGAGAAATCCCCTTGAACGGGAATCGAACCCAGGTCATCAGATTGCGAGCATGATGTTCTAACCACTAGGCATTCCCGTCCCCCCATTAGGCCAGTAGGCAGCAGACGTTCATGAAGCAGGGAATGACAGAGAGAAGAGTTGGATCTGCACTCCACATTCATGCCCTGCAATTGGCTGAGAACTTCCACCAACACCTGTCTCTTTTTTCTTTCTTTTTTTTTTGTAAGCAGAGTGAAAACAATTTACGGAAGGAAATTTGGAACATAATATTCAGATAACATCTTGTCTGTCCCGAGCCTAAGGCTCATCAGGCCGGTGCTTATCCCGGTTTCTGTGGCGCTAAGCGACTGAGAGTCATAGACTCCCCCCTGGATAGGACGCCAGTCTATCGCAGGGTTAACCCCCCAACACAAGGTTGGTACCCCTTTTACACCTGGGTGGGGTGAGAAAATAGCCGTAAAGTGCCTTTTCAAGGGCACAACGCCATAGTCGAAAGCTGGGATCGAACTCGCAACCTTTAGATTACGAGTCCAACGCCCTAACCACTCGACTACCGCGTCGGCATAACATCTTGTAACCATGAGGTAATATTGACTGGTGCTATATTACAAAGTACTCTGGCTTTTCTTGAGGCTTTTGACAATTGAAAAAGCTTTGGAATGTGAAAAGGTGTTATTCAAAATCATAAAAATCCAATATACTACACGCACTTCTGGCTATTCAGTCATATTCAGTGAAAAAAAAAGAAATTCATTCCACAGAAATTCCATCTAATGCTGTGAAATATCATACATATTGTTTGAACTGTGGTGAAAAAACACCCAGTTCTTGTCACGCTGGACAAGTTCTTGTCATGCTAGTGAGTTAAAAGGTTTCATTCAAGATTCAACTGGTTGTGTTTTTTTTAATACTATCATTAACAGAGCACAGTTCAGTTTTATACTTGCAGAACTTTGTGTTGTTTTACTTGTATTTCTACAACCTGAATGATCCTGTGTTGTATTCTTCATGACATTGCTATAAGTATACATGAAAATATAGAAATGAGACTGCTTGTAGTCCTTCTACTGTTGCAAATGAGACTGCTTGTAGTTCTTGTACTGTTGCTACTGAGTGACCCCCACTGACCTGACCTGACCTCTCTTGCTGTTGCAGGTGTACGTGTATGACCTGAACATCAACAAATACGAGCCGCTGTGTGAGCAGATGGTGGCCCAGAAGAAGAAGACCAAGCTGACCCACGTGCAGTTTAACCCCTGCTACCCCATCATCATTGTGGGCGATGACAGGTAGACAGACAGACAGACAGACAGACAGACAGACAGACAGACAGACAGACAGACAGACAGACAGACAGACAGACAGACAGACAGACAGACAGACAGACAGACAGACAGACAGACAGACAGACAGACTGTCTCTTGGCTGCTTCCTTCATGCTGTACTGTCTTCCTTCAGAGACAGTCTATCTGTATCATCACATCCATACTTTGATTGCCTGTTTTCAGCATTGAATCATCATTGAAACAAACCTAACTTTTATTATTGTGTGTACATACATGTTCATAAATTTACAGTTCTATTGCAAGTTCTTCACAGTTCAAAATGGTTGTTTTAAGTGACATTTGATTGTTTGGACCAATGAACCAGGGAATAGTTTTTGTTCCTTGTTAAGTTAATGTGTTGGAACAAGTTTACATATACTTGCTTAATCATATATGTGTGTTTTGTTTCAGTGTATGTATTTGTATGTACGAGTGTTTGTGTGGGACTGATTGACTGTGGAAGAGAGGCAAATACAATGATTATCATAATTATGCTCTCAAGTTTTGATGAAATGGGGTGGGGTTTTGTGTTTTTTTAATGAACCCCACTAAACAAACATGCTTAGAAATACAAACATTCTGGTGTATTCTTTAGCATCAAGGAGACAGATCACAACATAAAAGGGGTGGATGGGGGGTAGGGGGGGGGGAGGGGGGGTAGGGGCAGGGTACACAGCACACAAATCCAGCATCACTCAATCAAGAGTCTAGGGTCCAGTTTTGCAAAAAGATTGATATTTCATAGACTGAAGCGTGACACTTAACACTAAAGTGTGACATGCTAACAATAGCATTAGTATGTGATGAAGAGACATGAAGAAGTTGGATGTTGGTTTTTGTTGCAGAGGTAACGTCACCAGTCTGAAGTTGTCGCCCAACCTCAGAAAATTGCCTAAGGTAAAGAACTCCCTCCTCAGTGCTGTTGCTGCCTTTGTTTCATTGGTTCATATTCAGCCATTTCTTTCTTGTTCAGGCATGATAATGTTGTTGCATTGGTTCATAATTCTGTGTTTTCTTTCTTTTGCAGGCATTTTAATGTTGTTTCATTGGTTAATTGTTCAGTCATTTCTTTCTTGTTCAGGCATAATAATGTAACACCCTTTTCTTGGAACTTCCTGTAGCATGTTCAGGAAAACACAGCCACTTTGTCTGGTCCAACCTGATATTGCCAGGGCTTTTTTTTTTTTTTTTTTTAAAGGACATATTTACATCATTTTCAGTTTTATGATTAGCCATGTGTGTTTAAGCAAGTAGATACAAAACATATTCATGGAACGCACTCATTTATGTGCACAGGTACATACACTAACTTATGTTGACAAATGCACACACACACACACCTACAATTGCACACACACACACACACACACACACACACCTCTCTCTCTCTCTCTCTCTCTCTCACAGACACACACAGACACACACACAGACAACACACACACACTTACACTCTCAAGCTCACCAAACAACGGGTATCAGCCTTATCTTGCCTTGCCTTGCCTATGTGTGTAATGCAAAACTGCTCCCTCTGTCTGCAGGAAAAGAAAGGTCATCCCCCCATGGACGCCAAGCAGAGGGAGGCCCACGAAGTCGACAAACTCAACAAACTCCTGACACGGTGCGGGGAAAGCCAGAGGGTGCCAAGTAGAGGGGAGGCACTCTTCCTCTCCCATGTTTCGGTGCAGTGCAGAGAAAGCACAACAACCCTCACCCTTCCCCCCACACCACCAGTTTCCAAACAACGACAATAACAGCTTGGACTTTTGTCTGCCTTGACATCTTGGCGAGAATGGATTTAGTTCTTTCCTATCTCTGGGCTAGCAACAACAACAAAATTGTGTGTATTTGACGACATTTGCAGAGACTGACAGTGTGTTGAAGACAAATCATTGGCCATGACAGTGTTGATGGCAAAGATTGAAATGAGTCGTGGAAGAATGTATGGCGATGGCGTGTGTCGCAGTGATGTTTTTTATTATTCTGATTGTTGCTTATACAGCAGAGGTTTCCTTCCTGCTGGTTTGCCAGATTGTGTGCCTATCTATCGTGCCTACATCATTTTTTACAAGTGATCTATCATGGTGTACATAGCAAGCTGAGCCATTGCCAAATAAAGCGGTGTTGTATGGATTTTGGTGTGTTCTTTCTCTGTTCACTATCATGTTTCATTTATATTTAGAGGGGGAGGGATTGAATATATCTTTGGGTGACTTAAAAGATGTTATACATAGATATACAAACATATAAAATTTATGAAAGAATTTGTGACCAAAAATTAGTAGATACTGGGGGTAATAATTCACTCTTGCACAGAGGAAGTTCATGCAATTTTTGTTTTCATTGTTACTTTGTGATTATCCTGTTGAAAATTTACAGAAGTGTCTTTTTCTTGTAAAAATCCTTGCTTGAAATGTACAGTATTGTGTTCTGTGAGCCTTTGAGCTATGATAACTATATTTCATCATGAGTGCTATATTTACAGATCAATACTATGCTTCGTGTGTTTGGATTTCTTCATCATGTGTAACAACAAGAACACAAAATCAACATTTTACAAATGTTTCAATACTTTCATGTAATTAAAAAATTTGCTTAGAAAAAAAAACAAAAAAAAACATTGCATCCTGAAGAAAACCAAGACTTTTTTGGTGACGATGTAGAAATAGTCTGTCACTTTCCGTGTAGGTTCGAATTTCTCTTGGAAATTTTTCATGGCATCTTCAAAGGGAAAGATGGTAAACAGACATGTCATAGTTTATGGTAATGTATGACTGTTCTATCACTTAATGTCCTTTAAATTATTTGTCAAAGCAATACTGTGATTATATGTACAATGAGACTGGCGCTACCTTGATTTCTTGGATTTTTTATATTATTTTAAAGCAGAGCTTGTTGGCATTGAACAGTTTTGATTCAGTTTTTCTTCACAGACAGCAGTGGCAGTGTCACAATTATTTAGCAGCCTAAAGTTTTGAGTTAACTCCAGTACTGACATTTTGTTCCACCTCACCTTGCATATGAACAATAACAAAAAAATCTTGGTATCAGTGCAGACTCGTGTCATTTCTCAGTGCAGCCAGTTTATATCCACAGTAGTTGGATTTCAGACAGCCTGGTTGAAAAATAAAATTAGGGTTTTTTTCCTATTGTAAGTCTATAAATACTGCAAACGGCTGACTACTTTGCCACACATAAAGTTTAGCCAAGATAGTCACTCAGCATCACCATCAATGCCATGAGCGGTATTGTTTTCAGCAAAACATTATTTTTAATTTTGAGAGGAATTTCAATGTATCACACATTCTGTTCATTGGTTGTAGAACTTGCTGAGAGTAGATTCTATTCTTTTTTGTGTTGTTTTGCTTTGTTTTTTACATGAAAAAGAGATGAGAGCATGAAATCCAAGGTTTTTGTTAACCAACACATTATTCACTTCGTAGAAAAAGGAAAAAACCATAATCTTTCTGAGGAGAACAAAATGAATCTCTTGTTGTAGTCTATTTTTTATTGTTGATCAACATGGACTGTTGAACAGTCCACGACTTTGTAATACATCTGTTTCAAAACATTCCATTCCATTCATTGATTTAGTGGAATAGAAGTAAATAAAAAGTAAACCATCATTTAGATGACTTTATTTCTAGTTTTGAGTTGCCATCACTATGAATGGGTTGGGGTTGTTTTGTTTGTTTGTTTTTGTTTTTGGTTTGTTTGCTGATTTTTCTGATTTCTTTGTTCAAAGGTTGATGAGTTGAGGTTCCATGTTTTTGCATGTAAACTGGTGAAAGCTATAGCAAGACAATTTTTACTTTTTGTTGTTTGCTTCCTTCTTCTTTTTCTGTACAGTGATAGACTGCTGCTTTGTGTTCCTTGCTGGTGTAGAGTGCATAGAAAGCAAATGTACTTAAATAGTGGCCATATTTATACTTCATTCACGGGTTTGTATACAAAGTGGTTTCTTGCCACTTTCTGTTGTGCAGCAAATATATATATAGCCTTTGCTTGGAAAATAAATATTTATAAACAAAACCGACGTGTGATTGTATAGTATCTTTATTCCTTTCTTTCTTCATTTTCTTTGTCTGGAACTCAGGAATTCACCATTTGTATGAATTTTGCCTCTGCAAGCGTTTTTAATCCTGCAGGGCCTTTCTGGGTGGTGGCTCCATGGCTGCCTAACTTAACTCTGTGTGTGTTGATAAACTCCCTGTATACTCCTGGCCCTGAGGATGCAGCAGTACAAACCTGGGTTTGGCTGGGTGGTGAGGTGAAATAAGCAACAAAAGAACATGAGGATCAGGCAGCAAAACAAAAACAACAACAAAGAAGTTAATTCCACAACAGCAATGTTTGGTCTCATAGGCTAATGCCTGAACATGATACCAGTTTGCATGTATTTTTATGTTATGACAATTCATGCCTACCTCCTGCATGTGATGACATATTCTTCTAGGAAATGTGGAATGGGATTAAACATGCATGACAGATTGTTGATGCATGCGTGTTCATATACAGCACTTCAGTTTAAAGGGTGGAATGGGATTAAACATGCATGACAGATTGTTGATGCATGTGTGTTCATATACAGCACTTCAGTTTGAACAGTTTTAAGGACTACAGTTAAAAGAAATGTTGATTCCAATTAAAAAAAAATCATTTTTTAACCTGGCATCTGCATGTGAGATATCAGCCTATGATCTCTGGATCAAGTGTCTTTCTACTGACACACTGCTTAACAGACCCTCACCAGCTCTCCACCCCCCCCCCCCCCCACCTTTCCATGACATGCTCACAAATGTGCAGATAGCATAAGATAATGAAAAGAGAAAATCACATACATCATTTCCCTCTTTTTTACATTAGATGTGCATACTAGTGAGAAGATGGCATTTAATGTCTGTCTCCTTCAGAAGATGGGACGGGATAGCTCGGTGGTCAGAGCACTCGCTTTCCCCAAGCTTAGGTTAAGCAGCATCAAGCGTTGTTACCAAGCGGATGGGTGACCATTTGTGCACCTTGACCTCAGCACAGTCCCCTAGTTCACCCAGCTCTAACCAGGTACCTGCCTTCTTTAGGGTCAGGGAAGGTAAAGCAGCAAGGAAGACGAGATGGGCGCCGCCCTCAATATGCTGACCTCTAGAGAAGCTGAGGTCTCTGACACCTCGCTTCCAAATGACTGCTTAGGTTACAGGAACACCTTTACCACCATTTTACCTCATTCAGATGAAAAATTACTGTTTCTTCTAAAGTATCTTAGCTGCCAAGTAAATATTAAGTCTGTGCAGAGTAGCATCAGGATACAACGTATGAAGGGAAAAAAAAAGAAAGAACACAGAAAACAAAGTAAAAGAAAAACAAATGAAATAAAACTGGACAAAACAGTATTTCCATTTCATAGAAATGATCAGCCAGACATTCTCTTTACTATCAGGCACCTTTTGTCCAGGCCAAAAGCTGTGTCAGTCATTGATGTCAGTTCATTGCCAAGGCCTACACTAAAATGTTGTTATGGTGTAAAATGCTGTGTTGAGATTGCCTTCAGCCATGACAAGCTCTTAACAGAACAACCTGCACTCTCCTTTAAAGGAAAAAAAATCCTCTGAAGTCAGAGTGTGGCTGCCTAAATGGCAAAGTACTTGAAAACAGTCACACATGCAAACTTCTCATTCAGTGCGCCATTTCAATCTCAAAGTGATTCCCAGGTGGGATGAGTGAGTGCGCATTCTGGGTGACCCCCAGAGCGTTAAGCTGGGGAACACACAACAACTATCAGGCCTGTCCTTTAAAAAACAACCCAGCATTCTACACCTATGGACAACAGAGCACTTGCAAGCAAAAAGAGAGGAGATGGTCCCACACAAATCTTCCGTCACTAAGTCTGTAGAAATTCTGTGCAGAGAGGTCTGACACTCGCCTCAACCTGTTGCACCCTTCAATGAAATAGCACTTTGTGTCAGTCCTACCTTTTTTTTTTTTTTTTAAAGACCAAACCAAAAATACAAGGTAGGCCTACTAAAAAGATTTGGACTCAGCAATCAGTCATACAGAGCCACTTTTTTTTTCATCAGGTGAATTCTTCAACAGATATTGTCTACTCTCCCTTTCCCTTCTTTCTTATGTTTTGTTTTGGCTTTGTTTAGACAGAATAAATACTGAGATACATGTACAAATACCCTGCTCTGCTTCTCACCTGCCTTTGTGCTCATGTTCCTCTTTTACTGGGTGTAAAAGCATGGATGATTTTTCTGCATACACACAGTGGCATACATGTGTGCATTCACACACACACACACACACACAACACACACACACACACACACACACACACACACACACACACACACACACACAGAGCAGATCTCTCTCTCTCTCTCTCTCTCTCTCTCTCTCTCTCTCTCTCTCTCTCTCTCTCTCTCTCTCTCTCTCTCTCTTGTACTCAGTCTCCTATTTTAGGGTCGTCTGGTATCACTTAAAGTGGAAAGACATTAACATTGAAGACTTACTTTTTTGCATACTGTGGGAACACTGTGTGACTGAGTCAAAAGTCAAAGGCGTGCTTTCCCAAACAGTCAGACAGACAGATGGACAGAAGCTGAAGAGTTGGTAATTCAGCTGCATATGAACAAACACAACTCTCCATACTGAACAACAACATAATAAAAGAAACTAAAAAGCAATTGTATTTGTCTCCATATGACAAGAATACTAATCAAATACACACAAAAAATGAAAACTTCTGGGTTTTTTTTTTTAACAAATGAACAATGGCTGCCAAATGCTGTAGAAAATTTTTTTGGTTTTGATGAGGTGTCAACATTTTTACAAGAGTAAAAAAGAAAACCACACCAAAAACCAGTGACTGTGATAGTTTAAAACAAACACAAATATACACAAACTGGTATAAAATAAAGTAAGAAACACTGTATCAAAACAAAAGTTCATATAAAATTTACAACTTCTGATATAAACAAAACAAAAATACTGAATATTGCACGTAAAAATGTACAAACGCTTGTATTATGAACAAACTATGAAGCTTGTAGCAACAACAACAAAATGTAAACATTGTATTTTAACAGATGTCAATATTTACAAATATATACAGGTGTAAAAAAAAAAAAAATGTAAATGCTATTTTTTTTTATACATAGGATTTTTTTTTTTTTATACAAAAATTGGTATAAACAAAAGAGAACGATTTTTCTTCAGTTGAAAACACTATCCCAACATATGTATGATAATTACAAACAACAGTGAAAACACAGCAAAAATCTCAACTTGCAGTATTTACAATTTGTTGTTCTTAAATCAAGAAGTGTTTTCATGCATATCCCAGACAGAAAATGTTTTATAACCCCCACTCCCCTACACACACACACACACACACACACACACACACACACACACACACACACACACACACACACACACCACACCTCTTATCATTCTCAAATATATTTATCACTTCACGGCCATTTTCTGCTTCATCTTTTCATTTTTTCATCTATATTCATGATCTATTTATTTATTCATTTACCTATTCATTCATTTATCATACTCATTAACCTTTTAATTCCCTTCCCATCCCCACTCTACCCCTGTGGCCATAACATTGATGGCAAATGAGTTAACCATTTTACTTTGATTTTACAGTCCAAAAAAATCTCTCACCAAGTCAGTTATGGCCACTTTTCTTCTCCTCAATCTACAAATACTGTCAACTGGATCAGGAGGTGAAACTTTAAACTCTTTTTTTTTTTTATATATTTCAATTTCTCCTTTTACTTTTTGAGGAGTCAATGGAGCACCGTGCTGAATTTTTCAAGCAGAGTGAAAAGGTAAGCTGGACCTGACAGAGCCCACTCCGTCCAGAAAAAAAGAAGAAGAAAAAGGAACTACCAAATGCATAGATATGTACACACACACACACACACACACACACACACACACACACACACACGAAAACTCCATATTCAGCCTTTGAAAGGCAAAAATACCAGTGTCCTTTGCACACAAAAAAGTAGTTCAATAATGTTCTTGAAAACAAAAACCAACTCTCAAGTTGAAATTTGCTTCTGTTTTTTGGCTCGAGCTGATTTCAGCTGTTCAAACATACTGTCCCTCTTCTTTTTCCTCTTTGCTGCAAGTTTCTGAATACGACCAATGCACTCTTCCCCTTCAGAAGAGTCGTCCTCAGCTTCTGAACCATCACTAGCATCGCTGGAGTCATCATCATCACCTGAATTGTCACTGTCACTGTCACCGACAGTTATGGCACTGTCACTGGAAGATACCACCACAGAATCTTTAGTGGAAGTCTGAGTGCCGCATGTTTTTCCAACTGAAACTTTTTGCACACTGTTTGCATCATCTTGGTCACACTGATCAGCAGATTTTTTATCTGTGGGTAATTTTTCATCAGGGGGGTCCTTTTCTTCAGACTCACCTTGCTGCCTTGCTGATTCTGCTGCCGTTTTTGGTGAAGACCCCGTTTTGTTCTTGGAGTCTTCAACATTGGGCTGTGCAGTTGATCTTACCTCTTCCTCACTATCGGAATTCAGCACGCTGGGTTTTCTCAGCTTTTTGTCCACTTTTGGCTGAATGGGATCGTCTGAAGAAGAGTTCTGCCTGGAGTCTTCGTTATCAGACTCCAACAACAACTTTCTCCTGGTGGTTTTCTTGCTCACAGGCTGGACCTCTTCTTCACTGGACTCCGGGTCCTCTTTCGTACGAGAGCGGGTTCTGTACACTTTTCTGGGGAGCTCTCGGTTTTGATTCGTCGATCTCTTCCTCTGGTTGCGATTTGGAGCTTTTCTTAAGGGTGGATTGTTTTTCTCTTGCTGGCGAGTGGACATGCGGGGGTGATCTGAGAGCTGGGGTTTGGGGTCAGCGGGACGTTCAGAGAGCTGAGGTTGATCCTCGTCACTGGAATCGTCACTGACCTTGGCGATGCGAGGCCTGTAGCCCTGCACTCTGTGGCCCTTCTGCAACACAGGGAGGGGAGTGCAGCTCTGGTGACATGGAGGGTTGGGTGCGTAGAGCAGAACAGTGTGACGTCAAACAAGTGCAATGCTTAAAAAAAAATTTGTTTTGAATTTTAAAAATAAATAACAAATTTTTTTTTTTTTTTTTTTTTTAAAGTGCAATGCCCCTTGCTGTTCTGTAGACTGTACTGCTGCTGTTCTGGGCTGCACTGCATTGCAGTTGTCTGTGCCTGCCATTCTACAGTATAATGATAAATAGTGTTGTGTTGTCTTGTATGGTAAATACTATACAGTGCTATACTAGTGATACTACACTGTATCATACTATTCTTGACAAGCAAATCTCTGGCTTAGCACTCTGAAAGTCAAACAGAATATATGTCATGCCTGATTCATTATATAGGTATAACATAAAAATCACTCTGAATCCATGAGTACATACTGGATGAGAATACAACATGTGAAAGACAGGGAGGTGGGAGGGGGAAGAAGTTGTGTGTATGTGGATATACCTCAAAATATGTGTACATACTGTCTCTGACGCGCGCGCACACACGCGCACACATACACGCACGCACGCACGCACACACACACACACACACACAGAACATCTTACGCACATGTTAAATCCTGTTCTGCTTTTTGTAACAGTAGGCAATTGTGTGCCTGTGGGAACAGATGACAATATTTACAAAACTGCATACACATGGGGACTGGATGTAAAAAGTATCTGAGTGCTTATTCCATTATCCTTAATATAAAAGAACAAAATAAATAAAATACACACACACACACACACACACACACACACACACACACACACACACACACACACACACACACACACACACACCACAACTGACCTGTTTCTCTCTGCCTGTGTCAGCAGGGGCAGAAGACTCACTGGTGTCAGAGCTGTCTGTGGCTTTGATGAACTCCTCCATCGACTCCTCCCCACTCACCTCCGTGTAGTCGTAGTTGTAGCGATGGGTGCTGGAACAGTGGCAATGGCAGTGTTCAGTGAGTGCTCACTATACACATGTCACTGACAATGGCAGTGTTCAATGAGTGCTCACTATATACATGTGTCATTGGCATTGTTTAGTGAGTGCTCACTAAATACATGTGTCTTGTTTTCTTTACTTTTCTAATTCTTCATTTCTTGGCTAAAGCTTCAAGGTTAACCAATGGTGAGATTTTGTGTTTTTGCCCACCATTAAAGATGTGAAAGAAGAAATCAAAAAGCGTGTGGGCCCCCAAGAGCCTTTGCTCTCCACCATAAAGAGGAGAAAGCTGATGTGGTTTGGTCACACCACAAGACACAACACCCTAGCAAAAACCATCCTGCAAGGAACAGTCGAGGGCAAGAGAAGAAGAGGCCGCCAAAAGAAATCATGGGTTGACAACATCAAAGACTGGACCGCCCAACCCCTGCAACACCTCCTACTAGCCACACAGGATCGTGAAGCATGGAAAAAGATCTCTGTTGCGTCTTCTCTCATGTCCCCCCTACGTCCTTTGGGACATGGTATTGAGTGAGTGAGTGAAAGATAGCCATTCCGACTTCAGGGTAGATGTCTAAACATGACTCTAGCATGCATTTTTGGGGTGTGTTTTTTTTTTTTTACAATTTTGTCATTCACTCCTAGGCCACACAATGGCATGGCCTACTCTTCTGAAAGGTGGAACGGGATCAATGTGTGGGAAAGATGTTCAGCATGCATACACACACACGTCCTTGGCTTATAGTCTCATCCAAAGGACTTTAGAGGGAGTGGAGTCGATAATAAAGTTTACACCAGGGGAAAAGTCCCTGTGAATGGGCACCTCTATGGTGGCTCAATCCCGGGCTGTAACATCAGGAGCCCAACACTCTAACCATTAGGCTATCCCCCCACCCCCCAACCTTACCCTTAATGCATCTCAAATGGTAGAACAGATTCTTTTTTCTTTTTTTTTTAAATACAGAATTAATAAATTTCTCAAATTTTACTTTAGAAAAAGACCCCTGTAGCTCACACTACAGTTTATTCATAACATTAAATTCTATCTCTCTCTCTTCCACCCCCACCCCAACCATCCATCCCCTCCCCACCAAACTGGCCAGTTCTCTCTTTTTCTCTCTCTGCCTCTCACATTCTTGTGAAGTCATTGATGACTCTACGTGGGGTCAGGTGAGACAGTCTGTTGGACACTTTAGAGTCTGTGGGGATGGAGCTCCACCGTTCTTCTCTGCTAGGCATCCGTAACTTCCTCTGTCTTTTGCGTAAAGAATAGCGTCGATCATCACCATCGTCCTGGAGACAGAAAAGACTGCCTGCTGATTTGTGTTTTCCTTTAGGGTTGTTTTTTTTAGGATTTTATTTTGTCTCTCTGGTATTTGACTGTACAAACAAAATTAATACTACAACTATACATGCTAGTGTGGTTTGGTCAAATAGTGGTTGGTGTGTGTGTGTGTGTGTGTGTGTGTGTGTGTGTGTGTGTGTGTGTGTGTGTGTGTGTGTGTGTGTGTGTGTGTGTTGTGTTGTGTGGTGTGTGTGTGTGTGTGTGTGACTGTGTGTGACTGTGTGTGTGTGTGTGTGTGTGTGTGTGTGTGTGTGTGTGCGTGTGTGTGTGTGCGTGGTGTGTGTGTGTATGTGTGTAGTGTGTACATTGTGTTACTGTGTGTTTGATTATACTTGCACACGCTTTAGTGTTTGTCACTTGAGTCAAGCTTTGTTTATTTCCTGACAGAGCAGTAAATAGGAAATGCTTTTTTTTAAAACTGTCTCCCGGGAATGTGTGTATGTGAGTGTGAGTGAGTGTGTGTGAGTGTGTTTTTGTGTGTGTGTGTGTGTGTGTGTGTGTGTGTGTGTGTGTGTGTGTGTGTGTGTGTGTGTGTGTGTGTGAGTGTGTGTGTGTAGTGTGTGAGTGTGTGTGAGTGTGTGTTTGTGTGAGTGTGTGTGTGTGTGTGTGTGTGTGTGTGTGTGTGTGTGTGTGTGTGTGTGTGGCGCACGCGCTTCAAGCGTGTGTGATTCTAACTAAACCGCTTCTCTCTACTAGGCCTACATCAAACTTTAAAAACTATGACTAGGCCTACACCCAAAGTGCGCGTGACACTGTCATTTGTAAATCACATGCCGCATGTGGCAAAACAACAATGATCACATAAAGTCTCACTTCATTTTCACTCTTTCTCATTGACGACGGCGTTCTGCTGCTTCGTTGCTTTGGCCCTTTGACTTCTTCTTCAGACGAAGATGCAAGCCTTTTTCCTGAAGATGCATGTTTCTTAGGTGGTCCTATATTTTTATCAGAATCCGATGTATCACTTATACCCGCCATTTGACAGCTGAAATGCTAAACAAGAAAAAACACAAATGTTGTGCCCGCCGTAGCATTAAGTTGTGGTTGTTAGATTAGTCTCCCCTGATCATAATCTGTTACGTCTGTGGCCGTGGCAGTGACTAGACGCAGGCATGTTTTCGACAAGCAAGCAAACGTTTTTGCGTACTGTAAGTATGTTTGCTACTTTAAAAATAGCGTTTTAAAAGACAAAGCTTTATAAATGTTAATTATCTTAGCGTTGCTTTCTTTTCATCAGGATTGTATACCATCTAAATAGCAGATCTCTATGAAAAAAAACTTGACTACACTCTTGTGGTCTGCTTGTGCCAGTAGCCTAGGGCATACAGAAATTAAGGTCAACTGGTCTTGTATGGAAAATATTTTTTCAGATTCAGTGCAGTAATTAAAATGTGTGTCGTATAGTTCTGTGTCTGGTATTTATTTAAGGTCTGGTTTTGTCTTCTTAGCGTGACAATATATTGAAGAGTTTTGTTTGGTGCGGACTTTGACCCGCCCAGTTAAATAATCGCGTCGTCTGCTAGGCCTAATGCTACATAATGAAATCGATCAACACATTTTTGTTTTGAAATTTGGGTCAAGGGGACTTATCTAATCAACGCAATGGCAATTGGCCTATGCGTTAACCGTCGAGATGAAATTAATCTATCATTTATTGATAGAAAGGAAAAGTGTTTGATGATATTTGAAATAAAATTTGTTGGCCCCCATTTATTTTATCAGGCACTCACACACTCAGTCACATCAAATAGAATGAATACAGACCCCCCCCCCCCCCTCCAAAATAAAATGTAGTTCAAGATCGGTATGTGTACATCATACAGAATTAATGATACCAAGAGATTCATTTTAAACCAGTGGCAACTTTCAAGCTGATTAGAAAACAAATAGTAAAGGTCAATGAACTAGTTGAGTGTGATTATGCAAACAAGCTAGTCATGTAAATCACTGAATGTGAAGGGCATACTGCATTGTGAAACAAGTATTGTAATAAGTCTTAATACAAACCATGTGTTTATCATTTCAGAGATAGTCCATTTTGAATAGATAGTTTAGTAAATAAGTAAATATATTAATTTATTATAAATGGATCATTGCTGTTGTTGTGATTAAATTAATGTCCTAACAGAGATTTCCAATTTAATGACAGAAAAAGGTCTAGAGGTTTCTTAGCTGTAAGTAGTTACGCCATCATTTGATAACATTTCTATTTTGATTTCTCTCATTTCTTTTTTCTTTTCCTTGACTTCTGCGTTTTTCCCTTGCGTATTTTCTGTCTTCTTTGTCTGTTCCTTTTTTTTTATTTTTAAAGCAATGTTTGACCTCTGATTCCTCCCCTTTCCCTCTTCTTTACTTCCCTCAGCCAATACTGTCTATGTTTTGCCGTTGTTTGTTTTTTGAGTTGGGTTTTTGTTTTGTTTTCAATTTTTGCTGCTTCATCATCTATTACATTCCCGTCCTGCCATTTTTATGCCTCTGATTTCAACCTTTACACCCCAACCATGCCAGGATTTGTCATGTTGCATCTCATACTATAGTCAGAATTCTGTAGGGCAAACAGCAACAACAAAGAATTCTAGATGGAGCCCATTAGTGTCAGACCACAGTGGGGCCACCAGCCAGAGTGGGGGACCTGCACTGCTGATGGGTCACTGTGGTAGTGTTCAGTGGTGCCTGTGCTGAGCTAACAATGCAGGACACTGCCTGCTAAGGCCCTTACAGATAACATAAAATGCTTTGGCCCCATAGCAAGTACTGAATGAGACACCTATCTGGGGTGGTGACCACCACAACATTCCTCCAGCAACCTACTCCCATGAACATGCAACCTCTGAAATATTTCACTTATATGGCAGACATGGTTATGGTAGTCATGTTCGTGACTTATTAATTTATTTGAATTTTAAAGACAAACTGAGATTTGACTTGTAGCTCTTTTTTTTTTTTGATTCCTGTGAAAAGGCAAACTAAGACAAACAGAATGAGCTCTCACCAAAAAGACATTTCTATCACAGATGAGCAAAGACGGCTGAATTTGTCTTCTCGTTTCAGCTGAGCTTGTTGCGGCGCTGCAACAGCACCTTGGTGATAGCGGAGCACAACAATGAAGTGCTGACGCCAATCACTCTCAACACCATCACTGCCGCCACCAAGCTGGGCGGTGACGTGTCATGTCTGGTTGTCGGCAGTCAGTGCTCCAAGGTCAGTGCTTGAGCGTTTTGGATCTGTGTACTTCTCCTCCTTTCTTTCTATTTCTTTCTGTAATTCTTTCTTTCCTGTCTTTTTCTTTGCTGTCCTGATTTCTTTTTTTTTCTTTTTGTTCATTTGATTCGTTCTTTCTTTCTTTTTATAACTTTTCTTTTTTGGGGTTTTTTTTTGTTATTAGTTGTATCTTTCTTCTTTTTTTTTTTCTTTGTTAGGGTGTGTCGAAGAAAGCTATTATAGTATTAAATGCATCGAACAATGAATAGATATAACCTGCAGGTTATTTTATGTTTTACTATTAAAAGAAAGAGAAAAAGAAGAAAAAGGGCAAATTGTCTAGCAAGAACGGAGATTTTTTGGTGACATTAATTTTGATAAGGTAGACGCAGAAAAATCAGTCACAACACACTTACATAGTATACTTGTTTGATTGGTTGGTTCTTTGTTCTTGTTAGGGGAGGGTGGGGGGGATAGCTCTTCTTGTGACTGAAATCTTTTTGTGACTGGGATAAAATTGAGAAGAAAGTTAGCCTCCATGTATGAACAAAATGCTAGTGTTCAAAGTTACATTACAATGGATAACATTACATAGTTGTGCTAAAGTAAACACCTAGCTGTAGTCAGTAAGTAAATCACCAGCACTAATGTTGAGATAACAGAAAGATGTTGATTGTCTCTGTGATCCAGGGATGTTTAAAACATTGTAACACTCTCACAGAAATGTTCCTTTTTAAACGAATTACATATAGTGTTAATATATTGTACATCTTGCACGTTGATGACTTAACAGTTAACAACTGACCATTGTCAGGACCTTCAGTTGCGTGGCTGGTGATGGTTGCAGGTGGCCGAGGAGGTGAGCAAAGTGTCGGGAGTGAAGAAAGTCTTGCTGGCTGACCATGACGCTTTCAAGGGATTTCTGCCAGGTGAGAAACTTGGTGTAATGTGAACATTTACATACTTGCTTGCTCACATCTTATGCTTATGCACTATACATATGCAGGTACTATACTTTCAAGCATGCACAGAGGCGTACGCGTGCAAACACACACACTCGCACACGCACACACCCATGCGCGCATGCGCGTGCGCGCACACACACATGCACACACACGCACACACACGCACACACACACACACACACACACTCACACACACGACACACACACACACACACACACACACACACACACACACACACACACACACACACACACACACACACTCATACACACACGCACACAGTCTATAAAAGTTTTTCTGTGCTTGATCCAACTTAATGGCTTGAAGTCTTAAGGGATGTTTTGACCAAGTATTTCTATTTTGTTACAGTTTGATTGTAATATCGTGTTACATGTTTGTTTTGACAGAGGCGGTCACTCCCCTGGTTTTGGCAACTCAGAAGCAGTTTAACTTCACACACATCCTGGCTGGAGCTACGGCCAATGGCAAGGTTAGCAGACTTCTCTGCTTTCTCATAGTTAACTTCTCCGTTATCATAATTGTGACGCTCCACCACATAATGTGTTGCATTGCACCAGAGGTCAATTTCTAGTCCTTGACATGTCTGCAATAAAAAGGCCATACAATACAGAAAAAACAGATTGGAAATCGCACTATTCTATGAAAAGTTATTACAACTTGAAATAATAGACTGCAGGATGTGACAAATTGAGAAACGGAGAAGTTTATTTTCGTAACAGGTGGTCAGAATGAGGGCTTGGGTATTTGTAAAACATTGAAAACCAAAAGAAAACAAAATTATGCCTGGATATTTCATTACAGCCGCCGCTGTAGCCTAGTGGTTAGGGCTTTGGACTCGTAATTTAAAGGTTGCGGGTTCGATCCCAGCTTTCAGCTATGGCATTGTACCCTTGGGAAAGGCACTTTACGGCTATTTTCTCACCCCACCCAGGTGTAAAAGGGGTACCAACCTTGTTTTGGGGGTTAACCCTGCAATAGACTGGCGTCCTATCCAGGGGGGAGTCTATGACTCTCAGTCGCTGAAAGCCACAGAAACCGGGATAAGCACCGGCCTGATGAGCCTTAGGCTCGGGACAGACTTTAACTTTAATTTCATTACAAGGTAGAATAATGGCTGTAGTTTTATACACACACACACACACACACACACGCACACGCACACACACACAAATAACTCCTGTTTGATTCCCCCAGGCTCTGATTCCGCGTGTGGCAGCCAAGATGGACGTGTCCCCCATCTCTGAAATCATCGGCATCAAGGACGCCAGCACCTTCGTCAGAACCATCTATGCAGGTCAGAGCCACAGCGCTCGTGTTTTTCATTTTTAAAAAAAAGAGATCCATGAAGCCAGAATGCAGCTACTTTAGTGCGTGCCGGTGGAACAGATGACAAGATTTACAAAACTGTATACACACTGAGACTGGATGTAAAAAAGCACATTAGTGCTTATTCCATTATCCCCGATATAAAAGAATAAATAAATAAAATAGGGGAAAAAACGGTTGCATATGTAAAAATCTCACCACTGGTGAACCTGACCTGTAGCCAAGGAACAAAAAAAGGTTTGTTTTTTTAAAGAGACAGAAACAATTATTCAACTGAAAGTTTTATCAACTGTGTATGAGTGTTTTAGGGCTGTAAGTGCATGGAAATGTGAGATACAATGTCTGTTTTTCAATTAATGTGTGCTGTATGGAAACATGGGACACTCCAGCTGTGTGAGGATTTGTGTACTGGTATGAACCCTGTATACAACTGCAGTTACTCAGGCAGTAAAGATAGCACCATTCCATCTTCAGGGCTGTATAATATGACATTTATTTTCTTTTATTTCTTATACAGTCTGTAATTTCGAGGATAATGGAATAAGCACTCGTGTGCTTTTTTACATCCAGTCCCCTTGGGGGGGGCGACGCAACTATCTTCTGTTTTATGTTTTTCATTGGATTTTTAGTGTGTGTTTTTTTTTGTTGTTGTAATTTTTGGCTTATCTAGATTGAAGACTGATCATGTGTTGTTCCCAGTGTGTCAGAGATTTCATGCAGTGGTGGTTATTTTCTGATTGAAAAAAGATCATATTTGTGCCCAGTGTGTCAGAGATTCCATGCTGTGGTTTGGTGTGTATTGTTGGTGATTATCTATTATTATCTGTTATTATCTGTACTGTTGTGCAGGCAATGCTGTGCAGACTTTGTCGTCTGAGGACAAGGTGAAGCTGATCACTGTGCGAGGCACGGCCTTTGAGGCAGCGGCCACAGGAGGCAGCGCTGAGATGGGGCAAGGTGAGTCTGGGCCTTGTGACGAGGCATCTGCCAGAGGTGTAGCATGTCACTTTAGCTGATACTTTTTTTTTGTTTTTTGTCTGTGTGTACACTTCTTTTTTATGTCAGTTTTATGGAGTATCTTCCTTTTACTTTATTTGGGAAAAAAAAACATGAGTTAATTTTGACTCCTGAGATATTCTGTGTTAAGAAGTGTAATGTTGCATATCCTCATATAAGTTTCCCCCCTCCCCTGCCCCCTTCTTTCTGCTACCCCCACTTTTTCTTTTAAAGGGTTGATGTGTGTTCCCATAGCAGTTTCTTTCATTATATCTATTGTGTCTTTATAACGACCAGGGAATCAGCAGAACTTTGTCATTGTTTTGGGAGTTTGGGGAGAGGGTGTTAAAGAAAATATGAAAAAAAAATAATAAAATAAAATACAATAAAAAATGAAATAGAAATTTTTTATTTTTTTTTTTAATGTGAAAAATATGTGCTGAATAGTTTCGTTCCTTTTTTTTGGGGGGGGGGTTAAAAACAAACATATCCTGACCTCCACCCCCTCACATGAACTTTTCAACATTTGGAGGGTTAGACAAAGTGGGAAAAATCTTCCGTGATCTTGACAGCACTAGAGGTTGATAAAAAATCAGTTTCTCCAGAGAAAGCATAAAGTCTTCTCAGTCGTGTAAACAGTAAACCATTCCGTCTTCCAAACTGTTCCAGTCCTTTGGATGAGACTATAAACCGAGGCCCCGTGTGCGAATGCACGCAGAACATCTTGCGCACACGTTAAATCCTGTCCTGCTTTTCGTAAGAGTAGGCCATCGTGTGCCGGTGGGAACAGATGACACGATTTACAAAAAATGCATACACACAGGGACTGGATGTAAAGAAGCACATGAGTGCTTATTCCATTATCCCCAATATAAAACAATAAAATAAGATGAAAATAAATAAATAAAACATTTTCACGACTGTTGTTCTTTTTTTGCCACACAGCGCCCACCGAGGAGGTGAGCAACGACAAGTCGTCCTTCATCGGCCAGGAGCTCAGCAAGAGTGACCGCCCTGAACTGACCAGTGCCAGCGTGGTCATCTCTGGGGGTGAGTGAGGGAGGGCTGTCTGCCTGGTGAGGAATGAGGCAGTTGATTGAGGTAGTGTGTCATTTGGATGTGTGCTTGTTTGGGTGTGAGAGGGGGGGGGGTGTCTGCAGCTGTAAGACAGTTGTTTTATTTTATTTATTTATTTATTTATTCTTTTATTTCAAGGATAACAGTTGAGATAGTGTGTCATGTAGATGTTTGTTTATTTGCTGGCTTTTTTTTCTTTCTCTAAGTTGACAAGTGTTTGACTTTTGAGGGAATTGTTGTTTGTTGAGTTTGGTGATGGTGTAAATATTCATGTAAGTTTATTGCTGTGTGTTGAGTTTGTTGATGATGTTTTTGGATCTTGATGATAATTTTTTTGTTTGAGGGAGGCTAAGGTGAGCATGGATATTTTGGGGGAGTATTTTTTTCCTTCTTTGCTGTTTTTTTTCCTCCAATCAAATCTAATCTGCCATTAATTACTGTGACAGGTCGCGGGATGAAGAACGGGGAGAACTTCCAGCTGCTGTACACGCTGGCCGACAAGATAGGGGCGGCAGTGGGGGCCTCCCGTGCTGCTGTGGACGCTGGGTTCGTGCCCAACGACATGCAAGTGGGGCAGACCGGCAAGATCGTCGCTCCTGTAAGTGTCAGACTGGCTGGCTGTTTCTCGTGGGAAAAAGTTGTGGCTCCAGTTGTTGTTGTTGTTGTTGTTGTTCCCCAGCTTAGCATTCTGGGGGTCACCCAGAATGTGTTCTCTGACTCACTCATCCCACCTGGGAATCCCTGTGAGAATGAAATTGCACACTGAATGAGAAGTTTGCGTGTATGACTGTTTTCAAGTACCTTGCCATGTGGCTCCAGTAAGTTACAGGCTGTTTCTCATGAGAAAAAAAAGTGTGGAAAGAGTGCCACGTTGGACCAGACTTGTCAGGTGCTTAACGCCAGTGTAACACGTTTTCGCTCATATGACAGGCAACAATAGTTGCTGTCAGCATTTAAAGGAGGAGTGCAGTATTTGTATTCAGTGTGTGGTTTCAAATGTTGCATCAGCTTCAGAGCATCTCGGGTATATGTGATTCATTTTCGTTTTCTCATATTATCACACCATCAACGAAAATGAAAAAAAAAAAAAAAAGCTTGTATCTATGCTTCAGTTGACAACAAGGGTTTATGTGATGCTCTGTGTGTGTTTGGGGGGATGGTCAAGTTATTATTTACTGATGGTGTGTGTAGATGTGTGGGGTTGGGAGGGGGGACAGTAGAAATATCCAGAGGGTCATCAGACTCCCTGAGGTGTGTGTGTGCTTGGTGTGTGCAGGACCTGTACGTGGCTGTGGGCATCTCTGGGGCCATCCAGCACCTGGCAGGGATGAAGGACAGCAAGGTGATCGTGGCCATCAACAAGGATCCTGAAGCCCCCATCTTCCAGGTGGCCGACTTCGGCCTCGTGCAGGACCTCTTCAAGGTGAGGACAGCTTACCTCTCTTGCTGCATTTATTTTATTTATTTATTTTATTTTTTAACACTTTATGTCACAGCAGATTTCTCTGTGTGAAATTCAGGCTGCTCTCCCCGGGGAGAGCGTGTCACCACAAGTGCAGCGCCTACCCATTATTTTCTTTTTCTTTTTCCTGTCTGCAACTGTATTTCTTTCCCTATCAGAGTGGCATGGCTGGGGATCGAACCCAGAACTTCACAGTTTACTCGTTAGGTGGGTGAACATCTTGACCGTCCTGCCACCTTCCTTCTAGTTTACTCAGTATTTCTGCTCTGAAGTTGAAGGATGGCTGCCTATATGGCAAGGTATTTGAAAACAGTCGTAGATGCAAACCTCATTCAGTGTGCTATTTCAATCTCACAGTGATTCCCAGGTGGGATGAGTGAGTCAGAAAGCACACTCTGGGTAACCCCCAGAGTGTTAAGCTGGGGAACGCACAACTACTACTACTACTCAGTATTTTGATGCATGTTTGATGTGATTGCTGGACTGTGTTGATAGTAGTGATGATGATTTATCAGTCTTCTTTCTTTTCCCCTCTGATTTTTATCAATCTTCTTTCTTTTCCCCTCTGATTTTATCAATCTTCTTTCTTTTCCCCTGTTTCAGGCCATCCCAGAGATGACAGACCTGGTAGAGAAGAAGTGATAGCCACCACACTGTAATTAATTATTTCATGTGTTAATTAAGAATTGTGAACAAGGAGTGATGAGCAAGCCGAGTTGAACTCTTCTGTAATTATGTCTACACTCCAAATGAACCAGCGAGGAATTTGGAGATAATTATATTTATGAAGCTCTGACACATTTTGTGTACAAGGGTTTTGTTGGGGAACGGGGGGTGTTTGTTTTTTGTTTTTTTAGATTGCACAATATAATTGAGTGAGGCCATTATGAATGGAGAATTTTATCGTTGATTATGAAGCAGTATGCTGCATAAAGCAAGGATAACTTTAATTTTGACAAAAGGGCTGAGACAAGCACTTACACAATTTAAATACTGGACTGGAACACTTTTGTGAATTTGTGGGATTATCTGTACTGAACAAATTCATCTTTGTTTTCAAAATAATCAGAATTATGAAAGAATAATAAAAAAATAAACAATTGTTCAGACAACAGTTTTATTATCTAATTGCATGCCGTTCACAAAAAAGTAAGAGACGAAAGGTTGTATTATGTTGATAAATGCTCAAAAATCAGATTTGGCAGTCAGTTTGTGTCCCGTTGACTAGTAGAAATCTTGTGTTGATATTATTGCTCCCCGGGCTTTTGTACACGAGATCTTTTGCCTGGTGGAGTATGGTATAATTAACGAGGACTTAGTCATGAGTTTACGAATTATAGTCTTGACTTTATTTTGTGTCACATTCGTGAAACAGAACGTATGAGTGAAAGTCTAACTTGGTATACAGTTGGTAATAAAATGTCTGAATCTGTGTAGATTTTTGTTTGTGGTGGTGGTTTTCTTCTGTACGCATAGAGAAGTGAGCGAGGAATGTGGAGGGTGGGTGTCCAGTGTTTGAAATGTTTTGCAAAAAAGAGTGTAGACTGTTTATCTGGTAACTCTGTTGTCACTTCTGAATCTTTAACACCCCACCCCTATCTATACCCTTCCTCTTTGAGGGGGAATGGAAGAGGAGGAGGCAGAATCCCACTTAGTTTAGTGGGGTTTTTTGGAAGTGTATCCAACCACTCCCCCAATCATTTTGATTGTTGCATTCCAATTTTGGGGATGGTCTAAAAACACCTGCATGCATGCATTTTAAAAATTTTGTCATCTGTTCCTACCTGCACAAAATGGCCTACTTTTCCAAAAGGGGGAACAGGCTTTTAACATGTGCACAAGTTGCTCTATGTGCATTTACACTCGGACCTCAAGACTGAGAATCAAACACATCACCATCACGGTTTAACTAAATAGGCAAGGTATCTTGATCAATTTTCTATTATCACATAAGACGGGATAGCTCAGTGGTCAAAGCACTCACTTTCCCCAGGCTATGGTTAAGCAGCATCAAAAATGGTTACCAAGTGGAGAGGAGATGGGCACCACCCTCAATATGCTGGCCCCTGGAGAAGCTGAGGTCTCTGATGCCTCGCTCCCCAATGACCACATAGGTTATGGGACACCTCTAACTTTTATTATCACATTTATAGGAAAACATGATGTTACACTGTTTGTCCTTTTTTCAAGAATCCATCTCCCTTTTCTTATAGTTCAGCATGAATGTGTTGATGGGCTGAGTGTGTTCAATGAGATTGTGGATGAGGGCTTGGTATAGTATCAAAAGAGACAGACACACAGACAGACAGAGACCATGGTCACTATCACAACAAGCGTCCACAAGAAAAGAACAAATCAAAGAGCCAATGACTTCGTTTCCTGAAATGGCCCTTCTTTTATTTACAATACATAACTACTTACAAGCATGATGAAAACCCACTGAAATTCATTTCATGTCTTGTAAAGTAATTCAGCACAAGAAAAAAACAAACTTGGAGCAAACTCGCAGCATACGGTGATATTCAGAAATCAATTCAAACTTGCCAGTTTTCTTAGTCATTCAAAAGCAAAGCAAAGCAGATTTTCCTCATCCTAAACGTACACACATTTTAACATGGTTTTCTTGCAAAACTGTCACAATATTAGTACAATATTAGTACATGCTAACACAGTTAAAAAACAAACAAACAAGGAACCAACCACCTTGACACAAGTTAGTGTACTGCAATCCTGACTGAGATTAGGTGGGTTTTGAGATCTGTAAGACGAGTATACCTGACACATTCCTACAAAAGGTACATTGAGAGTCACCCTTCAATCTTGATAAATCATCATCTTTTTATTGCTATAACATCCTTCCATCTTGATAATTATTAATTATCTTTTCATTTCAATAAAAATTTGTACACAGGGGGAAAATGCCTTCCAAGTGTTAGATATGTCTTATTATCTTTTTTCAGACCAACACTGCACTATTTTAAACATTATCATTCCCAAATTAGATATGTCCTATCTTTTTTCAGTCCAATGTTGTACTATTTTAAACTTAATCATTCCCACAGTGGTGATTGTAAGAAAATGGCCATTTTGGTTGACTCTGGACGAAATGTCTGGATTTGTTGACCACATAAGGAAGACAATTTCATAGCAGGCTAACTGCAGATGATTTCAACAATCGTCAGACAAAAGCTTGTTGATGTTTGTCAGAGCTTGTTGACCCACCTTACTCTACTGATGCTAATGGCGAATCCACCACAGACCCGAAAACAAACAACTGACCACCACCAACAAACCGTGACATTGGAAACCATTGTCTACATAAATTTCATATGCTGATTACAGCTGAAACCTTGGGTGACATAGTTCTGAAATGCTGAATAAACCTAATAAACTTTATAAAAAAAAATTTTTAAAAGGTCACAGGCATTTCCAGCCTAGTGGCCCAATTCCTCTCAGCAACCTGATGTACCTTTTGTCACAGGGCATCATCACATGTTTGAACCTGGTGAGCAAAAGCTTCACTGGGATGACTAAGAAGTTAAACGCTGCACTACCCACTTCAGGGATGCACACAGGAGTTAGGCACAAATAACCTGACCAGCCAAACACTTCACACCCTGTTGATTCTGGATATGTTAAAGAGACGAGTTCTGCCATGTCACCTACACAAACATTGTCTCGAGCCTAGTAACAAGATTTAGCATCATTGTCCTCATCCCCATAAATCACTCAATGATGAAAAACTCATTCTCAGTGGCCAGTCTTCAGTACCCTGGTCTTATTGAAGTTTCAGGTTTTTTCTCCTCTTCCAAACCCCAAAGCTGATTTATCAAAAGAGGACAAACTTGTAATTCCTCTGGAATAATAAGCTAAGACTAAGAGGGTCAAGCAACACCACTTTGGGTTAAGCATTTCCTTTCACCTGGCTCTGTAAATACTCAGGATAATTTTTATTATCAGATTGGAGCTTAGCAGGCAGTATTCTGTATATATATATATGGACAGACAATTCAGCAGTCAGAGCACTTGCTCTCCCCAAGCTAAGGTTAAACAGCACCGAGCATGGTTGCCTAGTGTATAGATGACCGTTTGTGTGCCTTGGCTTCAGTACTGTCCCCCAGCTGTAAATGGGTACCTGCCCTCTTTAGGGACAGGGAAGGTAAAGCAGCGAGGGAGAGGAGATGGGTGCCACCCTCAACATGCTGGCCCCTAGAGAAGCCGAGGTCTCTGATGCCTCGCTCATTAATATAACCTAGGCTACTGGACCGCTTCTGTATACATATAAATGACAAATCAGACTTTTGATTTACAGACAGCACCAAAGTGACATGGCAGCAGTTCAGTCTTTGTTGCTGGAAGTCACATTTCAACTGAATGCTGATAGTGTTCCCTGGATTTTCAGGTGTCTGGGGGAAGTGACAAAATGACTTGGGGTATGGATGTTTGAGGAGCAAGTGAAGTGAGCAACATTAGAGTAGCAGCAGCACGGAGTCATCTGGAGACTTCAGATACATATCACAAGGAACATTTCCCATCAGGACTAAACTCCAACCACATCTTTATCAAACAGGCATGAGCTGCACAAAGACAAACCAAGAAAAAGGCAAACACCAACTGCCAAACATATGAACATTCTTCAGGAAGAAATATCGAACAATCATAACCCACCCTCTTCTTCAGAAACAATCAATAACACTCTGAAGCAAGAATTTCTCAAAATCA
This sequence comes from Stramonita haemastoma, assembly GCA_030674155.1. Taxonomy (NCBI): domain Eukaryota; kingdom Metazoa; phylum Mollusca; class Gastropoda; order Neogastropoda; family Muricidae; genus Stramonita; species Stramonita haemastoma. The sequence goes on along the minus strand of CM060328.1, from coordinate 2,560,663 downwards.
ATAATATCAGTACATTTGTTCAGACATGAAATAATTCAATCATGGTATTTACAGACCCGATTACATAACTCATTCCGAACAAAAATAGCTTTTTGGTCATTTCTGCAAACCATAGAAAAGAAATAAAAGCACAATCAGCAACACACAAACTGTCCATCAACAACCATTTTGACAACTGAAAAAAACTATATCATTTAAAAAAATCACACAAAGAAAAAAATTCAGTCAAGAACCTAGACCAAGACATGAAAGACAAAACTAAGCAATTCTGATAAGAAAATTTCCACCCAAAAATTTTTTTTAATATTACAAAAAATAAAAAGATAAAATTTCCAATAGGACATTTACTATAATAGTAATAATAAACTCAGTACAGTACAGAATATCATTCTGTAAACACACAACAATGTAAATGTAATAGACAAAGGTATTATAATCTTTTATTATGTGAGTCAAGAGTGAAGAGTTTTAATGCACCTACAAGTACATGTTGGGACAAATATGAAATGTAGCTCTCTTGCGTCTTTGACTATGAATCATACCAATAATATGCCTGTCAGTATTGTAATTGCCCTTCAGGGATGATTAAAGTGTTTTTGACTTGACTTGACTTGACAAGTAATGAAATTATTTCTCTATCATATATTGTATTAACTTACAGTCACAGCAAAATTTTCTGCATGAAATTACAGCATGGTGGCAAGGGATGAGTAACTTCATTCATTTGCCTTATGTAGCCGTACTTGTTTTATACGACAGTGGCTATTTTCTACAGAATTTGCCGGGGCCAGCCCTCTTGTTGCCGTGGGTTCCTAAACTGTGTTAAACATGAGTTGCTCACAGGACCTCATTTTACTGCCTTATCCAGAGAACTAGCACCCAACAAAAAAGGGAGGACTGGGAGGGGGGGGGGTCAGTGAAGGGAGAAAACTCTGGCTCCAGACAGGATCAAACCTGCAATCTCTCACTTTTTAGACTGGCGTATTACCACTTAACCACCCATCATCCTACACTGAATTTGCCTTTTCTTTTTTTCTTAGGGGGGGGGGGAGGCTTTTTTTTTTTAATGTACATGGCAATGTATAGCCTACTTGTTCACAGCAACTCTTCATTTCCATGTTGACAGAGTTTTTTGTCTTTAAGTTTGCTACCATGTCGAGCCCTTTCTTCAGCTGGTGCATTGCTTCTTGTCTGACAAGTTGCGTTTTGTTCTGAATTAAATCAAGTGAGTGAGAGAGAGAGTCATAAACAATTTTAAATCAGTTTAGTGGGTAAAAAAAGTAATCCAAGTACTCACTAGTCTACTGATATCATTTATCACCCTTTTTTCTCTTTTATTTCTCAGCAAATGCTACTTTGTCAGTTACATATGAAGTATAGATATTCTGCAGGATATATTTCAAAAGACTTTTTTTTTTTTTATTGCTTTTAATATATTTTTTTCTTTTGCTGTCTTTTCCCTTACCTCCCCCAGTCCCCCTTCTTTCTTTCCAATATGCTTTGTGCGGAAAACTGAAACACACAAATTTGGTGTCCACAACAACACACAGCATGAATTTGTTCTGTAATATGAACAATGTAACCAATACCAAACTTGTGAATGACTGAATATATTTCCTCTGAAGTCGGAGTATGGCTGCCTATATGGCGAGGTACTTGAAAATAGTCATACACGCAAACTTCTCATTCAGTGTGCAATTTCAATCTCACAATGATTCCCAGGTGGGATTAGTGAGTCAGAGTGCACATTCTGGGTGACCCCCAGAGTGTTAAGCTGGGGAACAACAACAGCAACAACAACTGAATAGATTATCAACAAGAAAAACTGTTTAAATTCTTTATCACCAAAATCAGATTTAACACTCAAGTTTAGACAGCAAGCAGAGAAGATACCAGATGCCTTTTCAATCTGAACACATGCCTTCCCCTAAAACAGTTCAATATTTCATTGTAATTCCCAAACTTCCTCTCATTTTTACAGAATATAGAATCTACCTGATCAAAAACTTTTATCATAAAGTCGAATGTTGCTCTCTTTTAATCACAGAAACTGGTAACCCATCCATAAATGGTAGAACAAGTTCAGGACAAAAGCACCATTAATCCACAAACATTTACATCACACACAAAAAACACTTTTTGTTCTCCTCTAAAGTTTTTAATGCAAAAAATCAAACATGCCAGACAGTACGAGTGTGTGTGTGTGTGTGTGTTAGTGTGTTAAGTGTGTGTTGTGTTAGTGTGTTGTGTGTTAGAGTGTTGTGTGTGTGTGTGTGTGTGTGTGTGTGTGTGTGTGTGTGTGTGTGTGTGTGAGTGTGTGTGTGTGAGTGTGTGTGTGTATGTATGCGCGCACGCCTGTGCAACATGCTTACACATATACAGAAAAAGAAAGATACTTTTTTTTTAAAACACACAAAAAAGAATTAACAAGAAAATCAGTTAATTTTCCCCAGTCATCTTCACAGGGGTGTCATTATCTAATGGCTCCCTAATCACTTTTACTGATACAGCAGAATTATAAATACTGTATTAATTATCATCTGGCCAAAAACATACAGAACAGATGGAAAAGAATAATAGACAAAGCAATAACACATTCCAAATCCCTGATATGAGCTTCCAAGACTCAACCATTTTTGCAACAGATAAAAGGTCTAAACAAACTGCTACTCCAGGGGGTGATGGGGAGGGGAGGGGGGGGGGGGGGTACGGCACAAAAATGTACCCAACTCAGCCAATTTGGATACCAAAGAAGCAGTTAGCAAGACAACACCAGGGTACAAAAATATTACCTTTTTTTGTTAATTAATGCATTCAAAGGGGGTAAAATGTCACATGCAAAAGTCTGGCACAAGATACAAATAACACCACAATTATGTTCTACACTAATTTCTTCAATCTATAGCAGAAAAGAGTTCACATGTTCTCATCCTGGTTGAAGGTAAAGGGGTGCAGTGTAGTAATTCTATTACTGAAAGCACCCACTTATGATTATCAGATCCGTTTGAAGTATTTTTCGACAAAGTACAGACGAACAAATCAACCACTCAGGTAACGTAAGGCACAAAATTAGGAAGAAAGCTCTAGATGACACAAAAAAAAAAAAAAGAGGGGTTGAAAAATAAAAGGGACTAATATTTATAATTATTGAACTCTCTCTCTCTCTTTTCTCTCTTCTCTCTCTCCTCTCTCTCTCTCTCTCTCTCTCTCTCTCTCTCTCTCTCTCTCTCTCTCACACACACACACCACACACACACACACACACACACACACACACACACACACACACACACACACACACGCAAAAACTGAACTTTCTTTTTTATTCTTTTCTTTTGATAATGAACAGACCCCTCTATATTCTATGAATTGATCAATTTGATCAAAGGTGTGAAGAATTTCAAGATAGTGGGAACAATATCATTATCAAGTAATCAAAGAGTCTTTGACACAACAAAGTAAAACAGAAGAAAATGGGAGGGAGGGTGGGGGATTCTGAAATCCCCCTCTAGATCATCCAAAAGGTGAGACATAGGCTTGTCACCATTAATCCTATGACCCTCATAAAGGCAAATCCCAATTTATAAACTGGAAGTCATCCCCTAAATGTACAGAAATATACACATCTACCCTGGCAAATCGGATCTAGTCTAACCAGGTGATGATGCAACAAAAAGGTTTAGCTAAATATCACAACAAAAATCTATACCCATTGGCCAAACCCTCATAGAGCTCTAGTCTAACCAAGCTTGCATGCATGCATACACAAAAATCTTACCCATGGCAAACCTCAGAGCTCTAGTCTAACCAAGCTTGCATGCATGCATACTTACAAAACCAATCTCAACCACTTGTGTGATAACATTCCCATTCAATGCCATAGGAACAAAAAAAAGATAAATAAAATGAATTGGGGGCATAATTTTTGATTACCTACCACAACTCACCCCTAGCTCAGAACATCTTGCGCACACGTTACACATGTTAAATCCTGTTCCGCTTTTCGTAAGAGTAGGCCATCGTGTGCCGGTGGGAATCAGATGGCATTTACAAAACTTAACTGCATACACACGGGGACTGGACGTAGAAAAGTACAAGAGTGCTTATTCCATTATCCTCGATATAAAAGAATAAGTAAAGAATAATAAATAAATAAATAGTAATGAAAACAAATTATGCCAGTTGTTTCCTATCAGTTATAGTACTTCACTTTAATATATAAAATCATTGTATCCAAGGCTGGTTATAGATCTATACACACTGATAGGATTCACTGACAAAATCAGGAGTGTGACAAGGAATGGAAATCGGGATGAAAACTACTGACTGACTCAGTGACAAATAAAATCAAATGACTGAGACAACATTTATCAACAATTATCATTCATTGTACCACAACTTTTTCAGTTTCAACAGGCAATCTTAACTCAACAACACCATTCATAAAGTAACTGTTTAACAGACACAAAGCTTTCAACTGTTCACACATGAATAAAATAAAATGCATACAGATTTACAGTACAGTCATTACATATTAGCAATGAACAAATTTCATCACACAGACATTGAAACAATTCAGATGCCTAGCATGGCAGCAAATATGTATTTTGAAAAATCCATGAAATCCTAACAACAATCAGCTCAGTGCCAAAAAACACACACATGCACGCACGCATGTGTATGCATGAACGCACACGAACACACACATCTAAAAAAAAAAAGCTATCATATGATTCCTAACTTCACACAGGTTTGAAAAATATATCAGTGGGTAAAATATGCTTACCGTTTTTAGCCATAGTTATATGGGCATTCATCTACATACTTGACAATGTGTTTGCAAAATAAATTTTAAAAATATATCTTACTCATCTAAACTCCACTTATTTTCATTTATAAACATCATAACTTTTACAAAGAAAAACGTGAAATAGTGAAAAATGTTTAAGTTATTATTTTTCAAAGATTACCAAATCAATCAACTGTCAGCCAGCTGTTTATTACAATTCTCTTGTTATTCATCGATTTTGTATGCTAAAGAAAAAAATTTATACAGGAGGAAAAAAAACAACTATAACACAATTTACTCTGTGGTGTGTGTGTGTGTGTGTGTGTGTGTGTGTGTGTGTGAGTGTGTGTGTGTGTGTGTGTGTGTGTGAGTGTGAGTGTGAGTGTAGTGTGTTGTTCTTGTTGTTTTTGTTGTTGCTGTTGCTACTGTTGACTGTTGTTTTTAACTGGGGGGAGAGGGGAGCTGAAAAGAACAGAACTGACACAGTGATAGGAGGTGAGAAAAAAACAACAACATTATATTTTCTATACACTGACATAGTTATGTGACACAAAGGGCGATTCTAACATAATTTGGGCTAAGTGCCTTTGGAATTGATGTCTTGTTATTGCTCACCTAGGTTAAGAACAAACTTCCTTTATCCTGTTTCTTTTTTCACAGAGTTTAAATCAAGTCCACACACCATCGGTCTTAATACAAAAGGTGGATAAATTAACAAATGTTGCAATCATGCAAATGGATGTGGAAACCCTCATAAGCGAACACTTTACACCTAGGCAACAGATTCATTCATTCATCAATTGCCTTCATTCTTCACACAAAGATGTCTAAAAACTAATTAATTATTAATTTTATCACATTTCGTATAAAAAGTAACTAGATCTATGGTATTGTGCTGATAAGTTTCTAGAAATACATGTATCCTGATTGTCCTATGAGCTTTATCACCATGAACACTGTGCTTCAGCTTCTCAATGAACCAACAATAAATATCCTGCCTTTACAGAGCTAAATAGTCCTTACAATGACAGTTCTAACTCTTAACACATAAAAAAAACTTCAAGTGTACTGACTAGAGCAGAAAATGCACTGCTCAAACAGTGTTAACTAGGCTGTTTCTCTTTGCTGTCATGTATTCTCATTTTTACATTACAATTTATGTCTTTTTGTAAACCTTGGTAACTGGCAGTTTACACCGCCTCAAGATGTGACATTTGCATGCAGCAGGTCCTAGTTAATATTTAAACAATTTACAGCTTACACATCCAATTTCAATGTGCACACCAAGCTGTAGTAAACTCTTCAAGCAGATTGTGTCTTTAGCTAAGTAACCTGCTTGCGATCACATAGTGACATACAGCTCTTACAATTTCACTCTGACTCTGGTGAATAATATTATAATATCCATAATCATCATCATCCTACTCTCTCCCCCTCTCTCTCTCTCTCTCCCTCCCCCCCCCCTCCTCTCTCTCTCTCTCTTTCTCACACTCACCACCCACACCACACACACACACACACACACACACACACAGTCACACATACACACACATATATCACCATTATTAACAAAAATGACAGTAAGTGAGTAATAACAACACCATCAATACTTAAAAGAACTTATCATCATTGTCACTAGTATTAGCTTGACTTTAGAGTTAAGTTTTTGGTTCATGAATCAATATACAAAAATAAAATTACTTTGTTTTTTTGTTACGTAAAATCTTTTAAAACTAAAAACAGAAAAAATACACAGCCTTGATCTAGTGTCAAAGAAAAAAATTAAAGCGCTTTCACTTCCAGCGTCACCTAAAAAAACAAAATTTTACAAGGGTTAAATCATTCAGTAGCAGAGTACTCTTTTTTTTATGTAACCCACATACATACACACATGTACAAAACAAAACTAAAAAAAGGACTAGCTAATGTACATTAGCACAGTCACATTACAGAAAAAAGGGGGGATTCCCCTCAGAATAATGCTATGTCAGATTAGATTACTGGGAAATTTTGTGGCCTAAATTAATGAGATAGGTGGACCCAGCATTTTAGGAACCTCTTTGATTAGTTTCAAAAGACTGTATTTCAATTATTAGTTTCAAAAGTCTGTATATTACTCTGAATGACTGGGTAAATTTACTAATTACTGTATTACAGTTATGAGTTCTAAAGACAAACTACACTGTAACTGTAAGCCACAACTTATGCAGGGCACAGATCTCATACTGTATCACTATCAGTGTATTGATCATTGTATGTATCTTATGTGACCTGCAACTATATCAATCATGGGAGAATAAAATTCAGAATAACTTGGGGCTCATCTGAGCAGCTCTCTCAAACTTTATGGTCATGCAGATAGTACTGGACAGTGTTGTGCCAGTCTTGCCACAATTCAAAATACACTGGTCACTGTAATTTGTTTTGGGGTTCCAAACCTTCAACCTTCCAGCCAGGAATCCAACATGTTACAAATACAGTGCCACATTACATGGGCAATAAATTCTAATATGTTTATAAATTATATGTGCTCAGTATCCATGGTGCTACAATTTATGACTGAAATAAATAATCATATGACTGATCTGAAGACAAACTCAAAAGTTCTTGGAATGTGCAAAAGAAAGATCCAAGGAATACAGTTTACACATGTAACACGGGTGACAGAGCTACACAGTGCTCAGTAGGCTAAATTACACAATTTACAGTACACTGAGCATGAGGGACAATAAGCTTGAAGTCAGACAGTCATTCCTAAATTTATATAATCTAAATTATAATTTGACAACAAAAACAAACACTGAAACAGAGAAAAAGTTCTGCAAATGCCCAAATTATGAAAAATTCAAGAAGCACATGTCAAAAAGGTTTACCAGTTACCATGAAGTAGAGTATGAATTGTAAGATAAACAGAGCTCATCAACAACACTTCAGATTTTTATCACTTTTTTTTTTGTTTGGTTTGCTTTCGGACTAACAGAACTTCATTTCCCTTGATTTTGTTTTGAATGCATTTTGATTTTGTTACATCACATGATTCAGTTAGTAGAAGACAAATTTGTAGTGAAGTAGATTTACAAAAACACAGAAAAACCTGAGGAACTGAAAAGCTATTCATGAACATTTTTCAAAACGTAACTTTCTTTTTAAAAGTAAACTAATCATGTTCTGACCAGCTCAAGGGTTTAAATCCAACCAATGCCACTGGTTTATTGAAAAATTACTGATATTTCATATTGAAACCTTGCTTGCATTGATTTACTTGATATCAATTATTGCAAACATTTCACAACTTTTATTGTATATAAATTAAAGAATCTTTACTGTCTAAACATGCTTTGAACAGTGTCCTAGGATAATTTTTTTATGGCAGTCTCAAACTTTATATATAATCATTTGCCTGGTTTTTTTCATGTATTCTGTATGAGCCATCAAACATTTAACTGAGCTATTTATCAATCAATATAATAAGTAATATAACCCCCACCCCAAACTGTCCCTGTAACTTAAGTTAGCGCACTGTAAAACATCAAGCATGGATAAGAGATCAATAAGGCCAGAAGATGATTTTAAACAATAAAAACAAAAGTGATCAACTTTTGCTTTACCAGAAAAAAGGCACATAATCCAAGCTAGCGATTCTTACCATGGTTATAAAATATATAAGGTCACTCACTTAGCCCTCGGTATTTTGTTTTCATAATGCCATTAATGGGGAGTCTAGACCTGTACACAGTTCTAAGCAAGTGAAAACATCAACTTAGTACTTATCTATTGTGATTCTGTTTCTTGCCCTGTGCACTACTTCATGCGCCTGTTAAGACTCTGTTGAGGTTAAAAATTTAAATATAAAAAAAGGGGGGGGGGGGGGTTTTTAAATCCAGCTATTGTGTGACTAGTGCTCCAGGTTGCACAAATGTCATGCACAGAGCTGCTGTGTTACTACTAGACTGGAGTGGTTTACTTAGTGTTCACTCATTAGCAGGCATGACACTGTGCTCATATGTTCACATTTGCTGTACATAACACTTTCCTGACTCTGAAAACTGGGAAACAAAATGTTATGGATTTTATCTCTTTCATTTATAATAATATGAATTATTTAAAAATAAAATATTAAAATCCTATTTCTAACACAGCTGTTCTACTTGTATTGTACTTGTAGTACTAGCAACCAGAGTGACACACAGTACATAACTGAATATGTACACAAAATTTGTACACTGCTGCAAACTCAATTTGAAGACTTCCAACATTTCTCCCATTCTTCATTGAAAAAGAAATGCATTTTATCTGCCACAGACCATTGTTTATTTCTTGCATCAACAACAAAACTACTCTAGCAAATAATGAGCCATGCACATAAATTTCTGGTAATTTCTGGTTTGATCCTTTTAGTACAATGATCCTGATCGTAAAACAATAAAAAGCTTTCTTTTGATAGTCTTATTGAGGGGGGGGGGGGGGGGGGGGGGGGGGGGGGGGGATTCTTCTTCAAGGGAAAATGGGACTTTCCAAAATGGATGAAAATCTTGTCCAGCAGATTCAGTGAAGATTTATGAATTCTTCCAAAAACACAGGCACAAGAGAACTGTACAAAATGTTATGATCTCGAATGCACCTGGCAGCTATGCATTTGAGAGAAAGCTGACTGTGCTGTCTCAGTATCACTTCTGCAACACCTGTTGTTGCACACTGGATGGGAGCTTTACGCTCATGATTGCTTATGTCCATGTGAGCTCCCCCTTTGATCAACACCTGCATCACTTTCAACAATGTGTCAAAATCATTGTTTGGATCAGCGTATCGCACAATGATGTGCAAGGGAGTGTTTCTACACTGATCCATCGCATTCACATCAGCTCCACAATTGACCAACATGACAGCCATCTGTGCATTGGGAAATTTCACAACATCATTAACGTGAAAATCATCCACTAGAGTCGCACTGTCTACAGCCATATGCAGTGGCGTGTAACCATTCTTCAATGAGGGGCTTTTCTTCAGGAAGAAGTAAACCAATCTGTGCAGTTGCTCTATTTCTTCCTCTTTTTTCTCCACCTTGATGGCAATGGCTAGGAGATAAAGGCAGGTATGGATGTTGGCCTGGTAAATCTCTGTTACAGTGTCTTTATCATCTTCATCTCTATGTGCACGCTGAACATCACGGTCTAGTTCTTCCACAGCATGTTGAAATACACTCTCAATATGTACAAAACTGAGAGGTAACCCCAAGTGGACCATCTGTGCAAATACTTGGGAGAACCGAAGAAGATCCTTAGAGATAGTACGGTTGTTGCGCTGTCGAAGCTGCATAGCATGCATCCACAATGCAATACATCTATCAAACCTCCCATTGTCGGCAAACACAGCTCCACGAAATATGACTGGATGTGGAACCTCTGGATTATCAGCACCAAGAATTCGTTCACGAATTGTGAGCGATTCCATGTGAAGTGCTGAACTGTTATGTTGAATGGCCTCCAATTCCTTTACTGTCTGACACTCTCGACGGTTCTCATAGGCTGGCACTGGTGGATATTCTGGTTTCTTAATGATTTTCTGTGGATCTTTGAATCTCTCAGTCATGGCATACAGGAGGAAGTAGTATGCTTTCTGTAGATTATAGTTTTCTTTGTCATTGGCATAGATGCTCCAAGAAGTTCCAGGGCATCAATCTTTTCAGCCTGTGTTATGTTTGG
>CM060328.1:2510172-2535172 GCA_030674155.1 Stramonita haemastoma | reverse complement strand
AAAACAACACAATAATACAATATATTCTGCATATTATTAAAAAAAAACCCAAACAAACAAATTTCTTTTCAGAAAGATCCCACCCTCCAATCTTATAGGAAAGAAATATTTAAATGCAGAAAAAAGGTGTCCTATGAACTAAGACAGTGCATTCATGGGACTACAGCCTGTGGAAGAGCCTAGTTCAAGGATGTGGAGAGGTTGTCCCCTAGACTCCTGAAGTGAAGTGTATCCACAGTGAACACAGGTTTATTCACCTGATTAATGACCGTTCAGCATGTGGGTCTACACTGAGTGTTACCACCTTCGACGGAGAGATTTCGTGCCAAGCGCTGTGTCAGTTGATAAAACTAGTTTTCACTTTGTCAGTTGACAAGACAGTGAACTAGACTAGTTCTCACTTTGTCAGTTGACGAGATTAGTTTTCACTTTGTCAGTTGATGAGACTAGTTTTTTGTTGTTGTTGTTTTTTGGGACAAGATTAGTTTTACTGTCATTGATGAGTAGTTTTTTGTTGTTTTTTTTTGGGAACAGATTAGCTATGCATTGTGGACTTTTTTTTATGTGTGTGTTGGTTTTGGAAAGTATTGTATTTTCCACTGACAGTGATTGAGACTAGTTTTTTTTTGTTGTTGTTTGGGACAAGATAGTTTCACTGTCGTGATGAGACTAGGTCTTGGTTGTTAGTTTTGGAAGATTTTCACTGTTAGTTGACGAGACTAGTTTTTTGTTGTTGTATTTTGGGACAAGACTAGTTTTCAGTTTGTCAGTTGATTAGACTAGTTTTCACTTTGTTACTTGACAAGATAAGTTTTCACTTTGTACATGTATGTCAGTTGACAAGACTAGTTTTGACTTGGAACCTCTGCTCTTTTTCCATTTATTCATTGTACTGGGTTGGGAGCTTTCTGTCCTTGGTGTTTTTGGAATGACCAGGGCAGAAGCTTGTACACTTTCAGAGTTTCTATTGGATCAGGAGACATGGCTGAGTGTTGACTCAGCCTGATGCTTGATAATTAGCCTGATGATTATCTCTTATGTTGATTAATTTAGTTAGCTGTGTTTCCTGGATTGATTGATCAGCATTTACAGTTAGGAACAAGAATGCTTACACTGATTGGAACAAGAATGTTTACACTGATTGGAAATAAATGTTTGTTGTACACTTAAAGTGCAAAGACATTAACATTGAAAGACTTGAACTAAGAAATGTTATCTTTGAAAACGAACATTAAAATTATAGGATGGATAATTTCTTTGATATTTGTCTTCTACTCTTCCCCAATTCCTTAGAGTCATGAGGCATGTATGGCAGTGGATTTTTTCAGGTGGTATATCTTGGGCAAGTCAATAAAAAAAAAAAAAAAAGAATTAGTATTCCACTCAGCTGTGTTACAGGATTGACAGATCAGCATCATATCTATGTAAAAACACATGCTTCCTCCCCCCCTCCCCCCCCCCCTCATGGGATGGGGGGGTAGGGAACGTGTCAGTATAGATTAGTATCCCACCTTCTGGAAATTCTGTGTTAGAAATTCTGTGTGATTTGTCTTTCCTCTTTGTTTCACTGCGTTTTCTTTTCTTCCTGTTACCTCTTGTCTACTTTCTGCCTTCTGGTTCATTCTCCTGCTTTTTCCCCCAGAAAGACATAAATTATAACAATTCCCACCCATGCCAAGGTCAGGACGTGCTGGGCCTGACTTGTCAGGTGCTTAATGCAGCACGGGCATTTTTGCTCATATGACACAGGACACAACAATAGTTGCTGTCTGAGCATTTGATGAAGAAGAAGAAAAAATGCACAATTTGCTGAAGCACAATCATCAGTGTGAATAGACTTTTAACTTACACACACGCAGCATGCGTGTGCTGCACGCATGCGGTGCGTGCACAGCAAGCCACCGTAGCACGACACACCTACAGCACACACTCGGCACAGCATCTTACGCACACACACAACGCACGCACACACACACACACAACACACACACACACACACACACACACACACACACACACACACACCACCACCACACCAACAACACACTACAAACACACACACACACACACACACACACACACACACACACACACACACACACACACACACACACACACACACACACAACACAGAGGGAAGTGGGGTAATGTCTTTTCAGAATAGCTGGCTGTAGGGGAGGAGAGAACAAGCCTGAGTGTGTCTGTGTGTGAGAGAATCAGAGATCTGATAGGGGATGAGTGGTTGGGGAATAGCAGCACTGAAGAGGGTGGCACTAGTACAGTAGTAGACTGGGCAACAACAAAATACATGTGGGGCCAAGCCAAGATCCACAGGTTACGTAAGCAAACAGAAACAGAGGTACCACTGGTTTTTTGGGGAGAAGTACGGTTTACATATGGATGAATGCCATCAGTTTTGATAAACAAAGACTCCCCACAGGTAGAAGGGAATCCTAGAGCAGGTTGGGCAAGGATCAAAGGATCATTCTACCAGGCATGATCATCAATCCTATAATGTTGTAGAGATATGATCAGGAAACTTAAAGAGTAGTACTTTATTGTAGAATAAAGTCACTGACAGACAGTTCTTGTATAACACAGGGTTTAGATAAGTGCAGGTTAGGATCACTGGTAGATAAGATTCATTTAAGATGGACAGTGGTAAGGATTATTGGTATATGTCATGAGAGCCCCTTGGTAAAAACTGTAAGGATTTCTGGTTGATTTAGACAGCGACCTCAGATAAATACAGTTTGAGTGTTAAGATAAACTGGTGCATGTTATTGAGGACCTCGGGTAAACCCAACTAAGAGTCACACAGAAGCAGGCTTACACATGAACCGCTGTAGGTAGTGATAAACTCCGGCAAGATCCTGTGATAGGCGTGGGTCTACTAAGATTTGAGACACTCAGGTGAAGAAATACTGATATCAGTAGATAATGGCTGAAGCTTTACATAAAGTTTAACACATGCATGTGGGGATTATAGTATACTGTAGGCACAGACAAAGACTTGACAGTGAACTCATTCATGTATTGGTTACTTCTTTACCAGTGAAGAGAGTCGTGGCCCTCAGATGAACACAGACAGGGTTATCAATATAAATTGAGAGTTGATCATAGAGAAAGACAACAGAGAATTTACATATGAATTTATAAGGCATGCTGGTACAGAAGAAGACATAGATGTAGCGACTGGAATAACACATAGACAGGAAGCGTGTAAAGAGACAGGAACACAGAGACAGGGGCTGGGAGCTGAGTCACATAACACACCGTATGCAGGGAATGCCAGTGGACACACGAGGATAAATCACAGGCGTTCGCCATGTCAACGACAGCTTGACATGGTAGAAGGCACATGACATTGACAGGCAGGAGTCATAAGAAGAGAAGGGAAGAGTCGACACAAATCAACACATATTGAGGGAGGGGGAAGGGGAGGACAGTGGTGCCTTAGACAGTAGGGACAGGGGTCCTAGGCAGACAGAGACAGGGAGACAAGACTGACAGGAGCGGGAAGGTGGCTCAGGTAGAGTAGAGGTGACGACAGGTAGACAGAAGGTTAACCGGCAGGCCTGTATCTGCTTGCTGTCTTCACATCAGCCGCGGTAAAGAGGGGATGAAAAAAAAAGACAAGATTTTTAGTCTTGAACCTCAAACTTGAGGTGACCTCAGAGTCAGAGTAGAGCTAGCAAGGAACATTTTTGTGAGGGACCGTCTGATTTTTGATGGATGTCCACAGCGCGGATGGATGCGTCACGCAAGGTGCTTGAAGCGGTGACATCACCCAGCTCAGAACACGTGCTCTAGACGCATTGTCTGTTACAGAGTAAGTTCGCTCTCCCAGCTGGAGGCTTGCCAGGCCAGTCGTATTCTTTACAGTGCCCTAAAACAAAGGCGGCATCATCATCCATGCGAGAACAAAGAAGTATTGAATTACCTTCACCAATGAATGAGGCTATTGATACTTGGGTTTGTTTTGAGCAAGGGAGCTTAGTTTCACTTTAAGTTTGCAAACTTGAGTTGTTGATCTGTGTTGTGCTTCATACGAAACAATGGATTATTTTGCTGTTTGGAGTGAAGACACGTTTACTGGTCTGTGATTGTGTAAGTAATACTTGTATACTTGTAGTTTTTTTGTCGTTTAAAATGGTACAGCTGTGAACTGGTTGACTCGATTCGTGGCTTTTATCTTTGATTTGATTGATTCATTGAGTGGTGTAGGTGTAACTTTTGAGTGTTGTTTATCAGTAAATGATGGACAGTTAAAAGATTAGAAGTATTTGGATGCATAGGGAGGAATATAGAGCAGAATGGAATCTTAAGTTCTGTTTAACTACTGGATGTGTGTGTGTGTGTGTGTGTGTGTGTGTGTGTGTGTGTGTGTGTGTTGTGTGTGTGTGTGTTTGTTGTGTGTGTGTGTGTTGTGTGTTTGTTGTGGTTGTGTGTGTGTGTGTGTGTGTGTTTGTGTGTTTGTGTGTTTGTGTGTGTGTGTGTGTTTGTGTATGTGTGTGTGTTTGTGGTGTGCTCGGGCAACTTGTTGAGGACAGGTTAAGTAGGTAGATCTGACCATTCATTGAGATTTTGTGGACCTACCTGATATCTGATATTGAAAACAAAATGTCCTGCAGCTGGTAGGGGTTTTGATGATCTAACACTAGGTGAGTGTTGCTTTGATTTTACACTTGTGCCAGTCTCACCTTTGCTGAGTATATTTTTACACACATGCAGATAGTGTGTGTGTGTGTGTGTGTGTGTGTGTGTGTGTTGTGTGTGTTGTGTGTGTGTGTGTGCGTGCGTGCGTGCATTCGTGCATGTGTTCGTGCGTGTGTTGTTGTATGTTTATTACATTTAAGTCAGTCGGATGACTCATCCAACAGATGGTGATCATAATTCTTTTGTGTTCATTGGATAGCTGTGCTGTATCAAGCATTAAACTAAAAGCCGTTTTTTTTTTTTCTCTCACGTGTTTCATAGCAGTAAGTCAACTAGTACTGTGTAGTAGTTGAACGTTTTAGCTTTTGTGTAGTTGAAGTTAAAAGTCTCCTCTTATTTAGTTGTTTCGAGGGTTCGAGTCCGGTCGAGGAAATTTTTCTCCTGGAGTTAACATCAGTGCTGACTCCACTCTCCCCAAAAGTCCTTCGGATGAGACTTTAAACCAAGGCCCCGTGTGCGAACGCACGCAGAACATCTTGCGCACACGTTAAATCCTGTTCCGCTTTTCGTAAGAGTAGGCTATCGTGTGCCGGTGGGAACAGATGACAATATTTACAAAAACTGCATGCACACAGGGACCGGATGAAAAAAAGCACATGATTGCTTATTCTGTTATCCTCGATATAAAAGAATAAATAAATAAATAAATAAATAGTTGTGTTAGGGGGTCATTTTCATGCGGTGAAAAAATATTTTGGACCTATAGAAACTGTGTAATCTGAAATTAAAACTCTGTCACACCACAGTTGGAGCCACTGCTGTAGTCTAGTGGTTAGGGCGTTGGACTCGTAATCTAAAGGTTGCGGGTTCGATCCCAGCTTTTGGCTATGGCGTTGTGCCCTTGGAAAAGGCACTTTACGGCTATTTTCTCACCCCACCCAGGTGTGAAAGGGGTACCAACCTTGTGTTGGGGGTTAACCCTGCGATAGACTGGCGTCCTATCCAGGGGGGAGTCTATGACTCTCAGTCGCTTAACGCCACAGAAACCAGGATAAGCACCGGCCTGATGAGCCTTAGGCTTGGGACAGACTTTAACTTTAACACCACAGTTGGATGCTCAGGGCCTGAGTCATCAGGCACTTAACGGGAGCGCAATGCATTTTCACGCATAGGACAGACAACAGTAGTTGCTGTCTGAGCGTTTGAAGAAGAAAAAGAGCTCAATAGATCACTTGCATACAGTCACATAACTGAGATAAATAAATCTATATTCCAGAAACTGTAAACTGTGGAACCCAGTGACATATTATGCGTGTAGTATCTAAGTGGGTAGAACATTTGACTTATAGAACTTTACAGTGTTCTTGAGGTTGTTTGAATCCTGGTGGTGGCACTTGACTGTTGACTAAGTGTGGGATCTGTTTTGATTTTCCAGGCTAGCTTATGTGCAGACCTGCTAGCACCATAATCTTAAATGTATTTGTGAGTGTGTGTGTGTGTGTGTGTGTGTGTGTGTGTGTGTGTGTGTGTGTGTGTGTGTGGTGGTAAGTTCATGTGTGCACAATGAAGATTTAATAACCTAGCATTCAGAACAATGGCGAGTTTGTGCTGAAAGCATGACACTTTGACAGGGTCCAGTGTGTGTAAGACATGACATGACCTGTCTGCAGATAAGATGTGGGTTACAGTGTAAAACCAGGAAGAATCCTTAATGAAACTCTTAGAAACTTGCTTCCTCCTTTTTTTTTTCTTTTTGTCTTGCAGACTATAACAGTATGAATGCCATGAAGTGTTCATGAGTACATTAATTGGTGAAAGAGAGAGTTCTGTACCTTCATTTACTCAGTTAGCATATAATATATATATATATGTAAATTTGATGAAAAACAAAAAAAGAAATGTGAAACACTGCAAACAGAACCAAACTGTATTGAAGCCACAACTTTACAAATGATGCACATTTATATAATTTTCCTTTGTATGGTAAACTGCTGAAATGTCGACAGTTAGTGCAGTGTAGAAAGTTCACATACTGTACAAATTTATATTTTTAGGAAGCGTTGCAAGTGTATAACTGTCGTGTGCATACATGTGTGAATGTGATTCGCATCAGCCTCATTGTATGTGAATCGGTTATTTGCTCTGAAGTGGTGTTGGGATGCCAGCAACTTTTCGGAAATGTGCATAATGTATACAAGATCTATCTTCATCTTTAAAATGGAGATACCATACTGCCCCAATGCTCTTCTACTTACTATCTGTTTGAGTAATGACCTTTGGATATGTCATGTGTCTATGAAAAAAAAAACCAACCTTCAGCATGCATCTGAGTATAATTGTTTTGGAATTCTGTATCTTTTCTTCTGTAGGCATTTCAGACTCTGTGTGTGTGTGTGTGTGTGTGTGTATGTGTG
Organism: Stramonita haemastoma; assembly: GCA_030674155.1. Classification (NCBI taxonomy): domain Eukaryota; kingdom Metazoa; phylum Mollusca; class Gastropoda; order Neogastropoda; family Muricidae; genus Stramonita; species Stramonita haemastoma. Next base: position 2,528,099 of record CM060328.1, on the reverse strand, counting down.
TGTGTGTGTGCGTGCGTGCGTGTGTGCGTGCGTGCGTGCGTGTGTGCGTGCATGCTTGCATGCGTGTGTGCGTGCCTGCGTGTGTGCCTGATTGTGTGTATGTGAATGTGTGTGAGTGTGTGTGTGTGTGTTTGTGTGTGAGTGTGTGTGAGTGTTAATGTTAATGTTAGTGTTAGTGTGTGTGTGTGTGTTAGTGCGTGTGTGCGTGCGTGTTTGCATGCATGTGTGTGTGTATACATGTGTGTGTGCATTCACATGTAGTGTGTGTGTGTGTGTGTGTGTGTGTGTGTGTGCGCGTGCATGCACGCACATGCGCAAGAGAGAGAGAGAGAGAGAGAGAGAGAGAGAGAGAGAGAGAGGAGAGAGAGAGAGAGAGAGGAGAGAGAGAGAGAGAGATGTAGGATGAGGAAAAGGAAGGGAGTGGGGAGTGGGTTGGGGGAGTTTATGTGTGTGTCAGGGAGAATGAAAATGAAAATGAGAAATATACCTACTTTTACTCTTTATATCAAGCAAAGTATGGAATCAGTTGTTAACTATCATTATTTAGGCGTTAACTACAATAACGTTATAAACTTGGACAAAGGAACTTGTTCAAACGAACCTCTGAAGCAGTGTTTACCCTTCTTGGGAAGGGCAGTAAGCTATTTATATCTGTTCAATATTGTGACTGAATTGTTCAATAAGACTGTCAGATTTTGACCTATGACTGAATTGTTTAATAACACTGTCAGACAGATTTTGACATATGGCTGTGAGATGTGGGGCCATGATCTAACAGATATATTTGACATCCAAATTGCAGCTTAAGACGTGAAGTTGAACAAATTAGTTCTTGAAATGAGACAGTCCACTCAGGCTACTTTTATGGTTTACGGTGAGAGCAGAAACGTTGTTGGTTAATGTCACTTGGAGCATTTATGCAATGCTCATGGTACAGATTATGTACAGTTAAACAGGAGCAAATGTTCCCCACAAAATTTTGCCACAGACAGTTCTGTTCATTGCCATTTTCCCCCATATTTGTCCTTAATGTTTGTTACTCTCAGGATCTTGGTAATTTGTTTTAAATTTTAAAACTAGCACCCAGACCATGGCCTGTCAAGGCCTTGTGGATATATGGAAAAAGTCCCGCTATGGAAAATATTCGAACCATGCGACTCTAATTGTTTTTAATTGCAGTGTGAGGTGCGTTTAGGTGCATGCCCCAGCCAGTTTAAATACATGTATGTTATGTTCTAATTATAAACAACACTGATAGTGACTGACTGACTCATGGTTCAAAAGAATGGTGTCTGATAAATAGTCTACCGATAGCCTTGTTGTCTTTTGGCGGTTTATCAATCGTAAATGTTTTTGTTGTCGTTGTTGTCGTTGGTTTTGTCCATGATAACTGTGATATGAAGGATCCTTTTATTTGTTTATCGAAAGTTTGATTGTGAGTAACAAGAAGTAGTGTTTATGATGTAAAAGAATATTATTTATTGTTGGTGATGTCTCATCATGTGTTTTGTGTGTTTTTTTTTTTCAGGAGGATTATCAATGGCATTTCGCCCAACGGAAGCCCCGGTTTATGTGAGTCACTTTTTTTGTTTGTTTTTGTGTTTATATTTTTATTTTTGTTTACTTGTTTAACATGAAACATTTGATTGGAATACTTATTGATTTAGACAATTGGGGTGTCCTGAAGCCATTTCTTTTTCTCAAATCTGTCTGTTTGTTTTCTTTACTTAGTTCATCTGGTTGTTTGGTTTTTATACTCTTTGTGATGGCAACAGCAATTGTAATTGTTATGATTATCACCTCAATATATTTTGTCATGGTTGTCATTACCATCCCTGGGGGGATCCTGTTCATTTTGGTTGGTTAGTTTAAAAACAAGCAGCAACAAAACAGTGAGATTAGATATCTGCTGGTGAAATTTGTCTTAAAAATTCTTCTGGGAACAATGTGCATCAAGTAAAAGTTTAAAATTTCAAATGAAAAACAGTTAAAAAATTGAAATTGTTTTTTTTTGTATAGAACACCACATCCTTGTCTTGAGTAAAGAAAAGCAGGAAACAACCTCCGAGGCTTTTTCTCTACTGATGGGAAGCTGCTTCTGTATACATGGATAGATACATTTATATTTTAAAGTGTTAGAGCTTTCTCAGCAGTTCTGCATCTTTTCCAAGTCCCATGATATCCATAACCAGCCTCCTCTGTCCCTTGCTGTGGCTGTGGGCTTATCACAAATCTCTGTTGTAGAAGACCTAAAACAAACTGAAGAGCAAAATGTCCCACAGAATTGTGAAAGACTAAAGTATGCTCACAGCCACCCAAAATGTTAACCTTTTCCTCCCTGATGTAAAGTAGAGCTCTGAAGAGATTCTGGGATGTGGGTCATGGCTGATAAAAAATGACAAGTCAGAAAGCTTCTTTTTTTTTTCTGCTATCAGGGTTGTACGCAAGAAACATTTTTTTTTTCTGGTATAAGGATTATATAGACTTCTTCATTGTTGAATGCTCAGACAGTAACTAACTGTTGTTGTCTGTCACATGAGCGAAAATGCAGTGTGCTGCTCCTGAAGTGCTTGACATGTCATGCCAAGTGCATCTGACTTTGGCGAGAAGGAGAGATGTTATCTTTTCATGTCTTTTTCTGGGGAAAGGCAGAGAATGGACCAGGAAGGCAGTAAATAGACAAGAATGAGGTGACCAGACAAAAAGGGACAAGGCAGAATTAAAGAGAGGGATAGAAAAGAGGGAATTCCTAGTGCAGAATTTCCAAGAGAGGATGCTATTTATACTGACAGGCTTTCCAAGCTTCTCAAGTGGAAGAGAGAGAGAGAGAGAGAGAGAGAGAGAGAGAGAGAGAGAGAGAGAGAGAGAGAGAGAGAGAGAAGAGGGGAGGGAGGGGAGGTTGAATATTATGTACAACTCATAAGTGATAGTTTTGAATTTCACATCCCTGTTTATTACGTACTCTGCATCCATGACTGCTTTTAACCGAAGGCCGTGGTTTCCGATTGTGTTACTCTACAGGCAGGGAGTAGGAAAACAACACTTGTATTTAGTGACACACCACTGAAGCGGTTATTGTTATGAATCATATCACCTCTCTCTCTCCCCCCCCCCCCCCCCTGTTTGTTTGCTTTTTTCAGGGGTTTAAAAAAAAAAAATTATTTAGCTTTTACTTTGTCGATTCCTAATCATATGATATGAACTGGAAAGATATTGTCATAGAACAAGGCTGCTTTGTGAATGTGTGTGTGTGTGTGTGTGTGTGTGTGTGTGTGTGTGTGTGTGTGTGTGTGTGTGTGTGTGTGTGTGTTGCTTTAACTGTGTTGATTGTTAGTTGATGACTGGAAAGATATTGTGTCAAAGAATACATTTCAGGTTGCCAACAAGCGCATAGGTCTCGCTTCTCTCTATAGATCCTATTTTGTTTACCAGGAAATTTCTTATGGTCATATACTTAAAATATTTTGTTTGCCAGCAAAATTTGAAGGCCATGGTCTTAATATTCAACAGTCTGCAAGGAAACTTTGAAATGTTCATAGTGGGAAAAAAAGAGAGTCTGACCCATAGGCAGCCATTAGAGTGAGGATATAGCTACTGAGTGGATTTTCACATCGTACATTTTGAAGATTAAAAAAAAAAGAAGCAAAAACTCACCTCCTTCTTGGGGATGCCAGGGGCCTGTAAATATGAATAGCATCCCCTCCTTATAGAAATTCTGTGCTAGGAACTTCTTCTTTTCTATCCCTTCCTTTGTTTCACTTTCTGCCTTCTTCCTTTTCCTCCTGTCACCCCCATCTTGTCTGTTTTCTGCCTTCTTGGTCCATTCTCCTGCCTGTTTTTTCCTAGAAAGGCTTAAAGAATAATTCTCACCCATGCCGAGGTTGGATGTGCTGGGCCTGACTTGTCAGGTGTTAAATGGCAGTGCAGTGCATTTTTGCTCATGATTTTAGCAGACAACAACAGTTGCTGTCTGAGCAGAAAAAGAAGAAGAAGAAGAAGAGGAAGAAGAGGAAGATGAAGATGAAGAAGAAGAAGGAGAAGAAGAAGAAGAAGAAAACTTAGTCTAAAGGCGAATCAAACAGTTTTGTTTTGTTTTGAAAACTTTACCTGAAAATCAAGATGTTAGAAAAGAAAGGGCATCTCTGCATGCTTTTGAAGTTTTGCGTTTGTTGCAAATCTGCTACAAAGTTAAAGCTGTGATGGGTTCAGTCATGCATGATGGCTTTTGAACTGTGCAGTGGGGTCACAGCCCCTGAAGCATTGTCAGTGTTTCTCTTGTGTCAGCTTTGAAGCCCAAGACAGTGTTGCTGATAACAGATCTTCTTGATGTTTAAGTACCCAAAGTGGGAACTGAAGAAAAACCAAATTGTGCGGCTTGACCTGCTTGCCTCTGGGATGGTTTTGAGCTGTGGCTAGATGATATGAATTTATGGATCAGGAAAATTGAAAAGATGGTAGGAGTGATATCATAATTTTTGAATTTTTTTTTCTGGATTGTATTTTTTTTAAGGTTAAGTTTATTGCTGGAAAAGGCTCAGTGGTTTATTTTTGTTTTGGCTTATTTTTTGTTTGTTTGTTTGTTGCTTGGCTTATTTTTTGAGGGGTTGGGGGTATTTGAGTGTATCAAACACGTGTTAGTCAATGCTGTTTTTTTTAAAAAATTTATTTATTTATTTATTTATTTATTTATTTATTTATTTATTTATTTATTCTTTTATATCGAGGATAACAGAATAACCAATCATGTGCTTTTTTTTTAAGAGACTGAAAGTTTCACACTATATAATATATTATAACTGTGCATGGAATTTCCCTCTTGTTGGGCGATTTCTGACAGTGGAGATTTTCCCCCATTCTTTCTTTTCTTAATCTTTTTTTCATCCCTTTTTTCAAACCTCTTTTTGCTTACAAATATATAATTCACACTCTCTGTCTCTGTCACTGTCATTGGTGTCAGTGTCACTGTCACACACCTTGTGACTCAGTGATACATATGCGCACGCATGCACTCACTTCAGCATTGTTATATCATGTCATAGAATAAAACATACACCATATGGCTGACACACTACAGTTAATAAAATTAAAAAGAATTGAAATTGAGTAATAATAAAAAAAAAGTACACATTCTTTGTTTCCTACGTACATAGGTAAATCTCTGTCTCTGTCTCTGTCTCTGTCTGTCTGTCTGTCTGTCTGTCTGTCTGTCTGTCTGTCTGTCTGTCTGTCTCTCTCTCTCTCTCTCTCTCTCTCCCTCCCTCCCCTCCCTCCCTCCCTCCCTCTCTCTCTCTCTCTCTCTCTCTCTCTCTCTCTCCCACCCTCTCTCTCCCTCCCCCCCTCCCTCCCTCTCCTCTCTCTCTCTCATCTACCTCTCATCCCCCCCTCTCCCTCTTCCCTCCCCTCTCCCTCTTCCCACCTCTCCCATGCCTCTTCTCCGCCTCTGACCCTTGGTTCTGTCTCGAAAGAAAGCACCTCACGATGTATGTCCTCGAAATGTATTTAAAAGAATTTGATTTGATATGATATGATTTGTTACATACAAATATACATGTTTGTTATGGTCACTGACAGGGAGGGGGCATATTGCAACTGAACCTGGAGGATGGGTCGGAGAGGAGGAAGGAGGGGGAGGGGGATGCAGCACCCGTGGTGGGGGAGGAGGAGGAGCTGTACTTGGTACTGAGAGGACGGGGCCAGACCCATGTGGCCATCATGAAACACAGCCACGATATGGTGTGGACAGCCCCTATACCTGGTATGTGTGTGTCAGAGAGGAGAGAGAGAGAGAGTGTGTGTGTGTGTGTTGGGGCCAGACCCATGTGGCCATCATGAAACATAGCCACGATATGGTGTGGACAGCCCCTATTCCTGGTATGTGTGTGTCAGTGTGTGTGTGTGTGTGTGTGTGTGTGTGTGTGTGTGTGTGTGTGTGTGTGTGTGTGTGTGTGTGTGTGTGTGTGTGTGTGTGTGTGTGTGTGTGTGTGTGTGTATGTGTGTGTGTGTGTGTGTGTGTGTGTGTGTGTGTGTGTGTGTGTGTGTGTGTGTGTGCGTGTGTAGTGTGTGTGTGTGTGTGTTGGGAAGGTTGTGCATGTTGACACATCATATAATAGAAGTGTGTGTGTGTGTGTGTGTGCATGCACATGTGCATGCATGTATTGTAAGTTTGCATGCAAGGACATATGTCTTATAATTCATATGGATATGTGTTGATGTGGACATGTATGTTCACACTATTGCATATTTATGTGCATATATGCGTGAACCCCCCCTCCCCCCTAAACATAGGCACAGGCATGCACACACACACACACACACACACACACACACACACACACACACACACACACACACACACACACACACACACACACACACACACACCCTGAGCTGAGCAGATTTTTGATTTTTTGTTTGTTTGTTTGTGTGTTTTTGTTTTTGTTTTTTTGAGCTGATGGGATGTCACTCTGACTGTATGATTCACAACAGTAGATTTATTATATAATGCACCAGTTGTTGGCAGCACAATAAAGAAAAGGGTTGTTGCTTCATCACATTGTTCACTGAGACGGAAACTGACCAGACCAATTGTCAGAGATAAAAAAGGAAAGTTTGTTGTTGTTTTTTGTATGAAAAAGAAAGATAGAAAAGACCAATTGTTGGAGATAAAAATGAAAGTTTTTGTTGTTGTTGTTATTGGGTTTTTTTTGGTTGATAAAAAGAAATGATAGAAAAGGAACGATTGTGCTGCACTGTATGGAAGCTGACAGCAGCAGTGGTGGTGAAGCAAAGTGTTCCTGACTGCACTGACCACGTCAAGTGATAAAAGCTGGACTTCCTGTGCAGGCGACAGATCATGTGGACGTTGATGATAACAAGAGATAGATAGTGATAGGTCATCATGTGGATCTATGGACAATTGTGGTGCGTCCGGTGTAGATCGATCGATAGATAGAGATAGCGGGGAAAGGGTGACGACATTTCCTGCATGTTACAGACGTGACAGCAGGCGGGTGATAAGCAGAAGGTTGATAAATCGTGACAGTATCTGACCATGGCTGAGTGTTTTGGTCCAGTTGTTGTAACCCTAGAAATGAGGTTTTTTCTAAACCTTTTTTTTTTCCCCTGGGGGTTGAGCATGTTTTTGGTTTTTAAATTATTAGAATTGTTTGTCTTTCATCTTTAAAAATATTCGATACTAGTTTGGATATTTTTTCTTGTAAAAGGTTGAGAATTCGATACTAATATCAAATATTTATGCAACTTGAACTAAAGCCTCACAAAATAATGATTTTTTTGTTGTTGTTGAGACTAAACTGCCCTTACAAAGTTCGATTAGCTGATTTAATGAAGTACTTAAACAACTAAAGCCATACTGATTCAAGATATTTTTTTTCTTTTTGTTGTAGACAAAACTGCCTTTACAAAGTTGATTTTTTTCATCTTCACAATCTCCTGAATCATACAAGACCGTTTTCATCATTGTCAGGATCATGTAAACCCTCATTTGCCATTTCTTTAGCTGTGTAAAGTCATTGATGCATTCAAAGAGAGGAGTCGGCCATTTTGAACAAGTACAGTCCAAACAGTCATACAAGATAACACAAATATGAACTAAAAAACAATCGTTTTTGCCACATTTCTGCAGCTAGATGTTGCCAAGCAAAAGGAGAGTGATCTCCACTGATCGTGGAATTATTTCCCTTTAACTGTAGTTCGGGAAACTGGCTCATTTACTTTGGTTCAAAACCCAGGAAATTTTCCATTATTCTGCGATATAAAAGAATAAATAAATAATAAATAAAAGAATAAATAAATAATAAATAAAAGAATAAATAAATAAATAAACAAATAAATAAAAAACCAACCTCCTCTGTCCCCCAACAGGACACGAAGCGGCAGAGAAAGTGCACCTCTCCGTGGTGCGACTCTCCCTGGCAGAAGACCAGGCCGTGACCATCGCTGTGGGGGAGTTCAGCTACCACTACGACTCGGCCTACTTCCTGGCCCACTTCCTGGTCAGCAGCGTCAACAACCCCACCGCCCTCGACGACCTGGAACTGATCCGGTCGGAGAACTTTGACCTGGCCAACGAGCTGCTGTCCACGCTGGACACTCGCCTCAGTGCCGCCCTCAGACACGTCCCCTTCCCTGAGGGGTGGCACATGCTGGGCTCTGATGACTGTGAGTGGAATGAGGGAGAGGGGGGTGGAGGGGGAGGGGGGTGGAGGGGGAGAGGGTGGAGGGAGAGGGAGGGAGGGAGGGAGGGAGGAGGAGAGAGAGAGAGAGAGAGAGAGAGAGAGAGAGAGAGAGAGAGAGAGAGAGAGAGAGAGAGAGTTCAGACTTTTACAGGGAGGGAAGGGGGAGAGAGGGAGGGAGGGAGAGAGAGAGGGGAGTTCAGACTTCAGACTTTTACAGGGAGGGAGGGAATGGGGAGAGAGTGAGGGAGAGAGGGAGTTCAGACTTCAGACTTTTACAGGGAGGGGGAGTGGAGGGAGAGAGAGAGAGAGAGAGAGAGAGAGAGAGAGAGAGAGAGAGAGAGAGAGAGAGAGAGAGAGAGAGAAGTTGTGATTTTATAACCCTTTTGCTGCTGTTTAGGCAGTGAGATTTTTTAGTTAAATCTATTTGCCTGGGTTGTAAGTATATAGAGTTTTTTGTTGTGGTTTTTGGGTGTTTTTTTTTGTTGTTCCTTGGCTAGAAGTTCACCAGTACTGACATTTTGCTTATGTGACTGTTTTTGCTCATCTTGAAGGTAGCTGCATTTTTTACTTGGGGATGTATAATAATATGCATTAAAAATGATATGTGGAATTTGTGATTTTGTAAACATCCATAAAAACAAAAATTTCTATAAGACAAATGATTACAGAAATTAATATAAAACTTATAAGTTGGGTCTGATTTTATGTATAACTTTCTAAAGGAAGCAAAATACAAGTGGTGGAAACATCTGGATAGTTCCGTGAGAGCTTATCTTGCTGCTGTGGCAGGGAAGTGTACACAGGGACTGCAGCGAGGTCTTTCCTGGCTGAGGCAGCCCAGGGGTTAAAGGAGAAAGAAATTGGTTGATTGGTCTCCCATCTTGAGGGAGAAAGAGACTGGTAGGGGGAGAGGGGGGAGAGAAGGGAGAAAGGAGAGAGATTGCCCCTGTTGTATCCAGTAGATGGAAAAGGTTTTTGCCAAATTAGTCGTTGCTAACGAGGTTGGAACATTTCGTCGTGTTTTATTGATGAGGCATGCTGTGCACAAACATCTGTAGGTCTTCTAACAAGGCTAGCTGGTGTTTGACGTGGATGTTGTGTATACGTAGTTCATCAAGAAAGACGGTAAACTCTCTGTGATGACCCCGTAATGAGGGACCACTGACTACCGATGGGAACCAAGTTTACTTGATCACAGTGAGACCCGTAATGTAATGCACAGCATTCATGCAAGTGACTGATTTGTCTTTTGGATGACAGAGTAAACCAAGGACTCATGGCCAACCTGTACTTAGCAGAAGTAGAAGGTAGAATTACAGGAGTTATCCCTGTGAGCAGAAGTAGAAGGTAGAGTTAGCAGAAGTAGAAGGTAGAGTTACAGGAGTTATCCCTGTGAGCAGAAGTAGAAGGTAGAGTTAGCAGAAGTAGAAGGTAGAGTTACAGGAGTTATCCCTGTGAGCAGAAGTAGAAGGTAGAGTTACAGGAGTTATCCCTGTGAGCAGAAGTAGAAGGTAGAGTTAGCAGAAGTAGAAGGTAGAGTTACAGGAGTTAGCCCTGACAAAATTCTGACAGAACACACTGAGAACACCACACGCTGTACTCACTCCTTACTGTCAAAATACCATTACGTAGCTCAGTGGTGTGAGGTAGACTGATGGAGATGCTGGCCATCCCAGAAGTGGTCACTGTCAACCTGTCTGTCCAGCTACAGTATGTCCCTCTCATGATCCTCTTCACTTCTTCCACACCAACCCTCAGCAAGCACAGAAAGCAAGGAGTAACCCAACCTGAGGTCACCATGAGACTAGAGCTGAGGGGTCACCAAATGAGAGTTTTTCTCTAGTTTAGGATGATCGGTAATGGTAAAGGTGATAAGATGATGCCATGGATGTGCGTCTTATTACGTTGAGAGTGCATCACATAGTGACATCACCCTGTGTCTTTTAAAATTAACTTTTACGAGGTGACAGCCCTGGGTTGACCTCTGTGGTCAGCAAGGCTATAAACAAGAAGATTGGATTGGATTGGACTGTCTTTACCCAACTGTGTTTTTACCACACTGTCTTTACCGACCTGTGTCTGTACAAACGAGAGCAGTGACTGTGACTACAGGGAGATGTGTCTTTACCTCTTTACCCAACTATCTTTACCCACCTGTGTGTGTACAGACGAGAGCAGCAAAGGTGACTGTAGGGAGACATTGCTACACCTGGCAGCCTGTGTCTTTACCAAACTTTACCAAACTGTGTCTTTACCAAACTTTACCAAACTGTGTCTTTACCCAACTGTCACTTTACCAAACTGTGTCTGTACCCAACTGTCACTTTACCAAACCGTATCTTTACCAAACTGTCACTTTACCAAACCGTATCTTTACCAAACTGTCACTTTACCAAACTGTGTCTTTACCAAACTTTACCAAACTGTGTCTTTACCCAACTGTTACTTTACCAAACTGTGTCTTTACCCAACTGTCACTTTACCAAACTGTGTCTTTACCCAACTGTCACTTTACCAAACTGTGTCTTTACCCAACTGTGTCTTTACCCAACTGTGTCTTTACCAAACCGTATCTTTACCCAACTGTGTCTTTGCCGAACTGTGTCTTTACCAAACTTTACCAAACTGTGTCTTTACCCAACTGTGTCTTTACCCAACTGTGTCTTTACCCAACTGTGTCTTTACCCAACTGTGTCTTTACCCAACTGTGTCTTTACCAAACCGTATCTTTACCCAACTGTGTCTTTGCCGAACTGTCTTTTACCAAACTGTGTCTTTTACCAAACTGTGTCTTTACCAAACTGGATTAGATTGGATCGGATTGGATTGGAGTGTGTACCAAACTGTGTCTTAACGGAATGTTTTTTCTACAGACGAGAGCAGTGAGGGTGACTGCAGGGAGACCTTACTGCACCTGGCAGCTCGTCTGGGGCTGCACCACACAGCGCTGCTGCTGCTGACCAGGCCCGGCAGTGAGGAGGCGCTGTGCAGCATGAACCGGGACGGTCAGCTGCCCTGCGCCGTGGCCACCCACAATGGCTTCGATGACATCGCCGAGCTCTTCTCGGGGTGAGTAGTGCAGTGTGACTGTTAGTCAGTGTTGGTGGTGTAGTGTTGTTTTGTTGAGGTCTGTGGGTTTTGTGTTGGTTTTGTGTTGGTTTTGTGTTGGTTTTCGTGTTGGTTTTGTGTTGGTTTTGTGTTGGTTTTCGTGTTGGTTTTGTGTTGGTTTTGTGTTGGTTTTCTTGTCTGTTGGTTGGTTTTTGTGTCCGTTGAGCACTTGCCTTGTGTTTTGATTTTGTGTGTGTGTGTGTTATGTGTATTTGTGTTTGTGTTTGTGTGTGTGTGTGTGTGTGTGTGTGTGTGTGTGTGTGTGTGTGTGTGTGTGTGTGTGTGTGTGTGTGGTGTGTGTTGTGTGTGTGTGTGTGTGTGTGTGTGTGTGTGTGTGTGTGTGTGTGTGTGTTGTGTTGGTACTTCTCTGTCCTATATACTGTAAACAGTCGCTTTTTCTAAATGTGTGTTGCACAGTTCATGATCTTTGTGAAAGACCCTCCCTCAAACAAGCACTCAAACTGATCCCAGACTGTCAAGTCGCGAGATCTACACTAACCACTAGGCTATCCTGCCCCTGTGTCTTATCGTGTAACACAGGTTGTTTGCTCTCCTCACCATTGCCGTGTATACCCTGTGTAGCTGTGTGGTGCTCTGTAGTGAAGTCTGTACCTGTGTGTTGATAGTTTGCACCAGGCACAGATAGTTCTTTATCACAATGGTCATCTTTCCCTTCCACTTGTCTTTTGTTGATTTTTTGCTGTTCTGAGCCGGTCACGACATAGCTGAGTTGGTGTGTGGGTTTTTTGTTTTGTTTTTTTGGTATTGAACCCGTGTGCAATGCTTCAAAACAGAATCTGCCATACTCTTTGTTGACATGGCTTTGTCTGGCCTCAGTCAAAGAATATAATCAGTTGGATCTTCCCCCTCAACCTCTTCCCCCCCCCCCCCTCCCAGTTTGATCTTCATTGCCTTTTACCTGGTATCAGTGTGCCTGTTCGTATTGTAATTGCCCTTCATGGAATGATTACAGATTTTTATTATTAAAATTGTTTTTTTTTTTTTATTTGACTTTACCTTGCAACTAGAAACAGTGTTGTCAGTCAGCAGGGCAGTCAGGATTTTCTGCACAGTCACTGGTATTTTGAGAGAACTTTAACCTAGCACAATGACAATGCATGTTCCTTCTTCATCCCAAATGAAATCAGTGACCACCAGGGAGGGAGGGAGGGAGGAAGGAAGGAAGGAGGGAGGGAGAGAGACAGAGAGAGAGGGAGGGACGGATACAGAGAGGGAGAGAGACAGACAGACGAGCCAGAGAGAGGGAGAAAGAGAGAGAGAGACAGAGACAGAGAGAAAACGAGAGACAGAGAGAGAGAGAAAACGAGAGACAGAGAGAGACAGAGAAAACGAGAGACAGAGAGAGACAGAGAGAGAGAAAACACACTAGCACTATAGGTTTGATTAAGCACAGGACTGACAGGGTCACTGATTGCCTCTCATCAAATCCCTAGTTAGGGGGGAGGGGGGGGGAGGGCCCTGCATGGTTACCTGCCCCTTGGTCAGCCAAGATAAAACCCTAGGAGACGGAGGCATGGCCGTAATCACTGGAGGCAATGCGGGTAATCACTGCCCTAAGAGAAGTAAATGTCAGGGCAGCAAGATGTCAGCGGTGGAAGGTCTCTTGCCCCCATTACTGTACGCCTGTTGCAAATGGTGGACCAGCAGATTGCTTCCATGATGGCCTCCCTCCCTCCCTCCTGTGTACCTGATTCGGATTGTGAGCAAATTAGTGGACAAACAAGGCTGCTGGTGGACAGGCGTAATCAGTGATAAGAACGTGGACATACACAGTGTGGACGAGCGAGTACTCTAGGCCCAAAACAAATCAGGCAGGCAGGCAGGCAGGCAGGCAGGCAGGCAGGCAGGCAGGCAAGCTAGCAGGTGCCTGCATAGGTAGCTGGGTGGGTGGGTGTATGTGCGTGTACTCACACATACGCATACGTTTATGTGCAAAAAGATGCCCACTTTGCATGTCATGTACATTTGCATTCCTGGATAGTCGGGCATATATGTGTGCATGCTTGTTTGTGTGCATACAGTCATGCATTGAGGGCATATGCACATGTACACAGACATATGCATACACGCACATACAAATACGCATGCCCATGTGTGTGCACACATGCATGCAAACACACACACGCACACGCACACACACACGCACACACTGTCAATTCTGCAGCTGCGACACGCACACACACACACACACACACACACACACACTCACACTCACACTCACACTCACACTCTCTCTCTCTCTCTCTGTCTCTCTGTCTCTGTCTCTCTGTCTCTCTCTCTCTCTCACTCTCTCTCTCACATTGACACTGTAAATTTTGCAACTGCGACATACACACACACGAACTTCCACACACACACACACACAGACAGACAGGCACACACACACACACACACACACACACACACACCACACACACACACACACACACACACACACACACACACACACACACACGAAAACATAAACACACACGTACACTCTGAAAATTCTGCAATTGCGACATATATATAGGCACACACTAACACCCCTCCCTCCCCCCACAACACACGCACGTGCATACACATGTGCACACACACCTGAACGCGTGCACACACACGCACACACACACACACACACACACCACACACACACACACACAACACACACACACACACACACACACACACACACACACACACACACACACACACACACGTGCACACACACACGCACACACACATACTGTAAATTCTACAGCTGCTACCGTGATTGTCAGTATGTTGTAACGTGTTATGGGGCAAGTTTTTTTCTGTAAAAAACCCCATGATATATGATGATAAAATTTTGTAACATGTGGTAGAAGACCTCGCATGAAAAGCTGTGTGGGTGACATCGTATTTTGCTTCATGGCTGCACCTGCTGCTTGGTTTATGTGTCTGTGTAATGAAGGACACAAACAGAGGTGGTGGGCTGGTTGTGTGTAATAGTATTCGGGAAAGAAGGGGACAGTTTCATTTTTTCAGAAATTGTGGTCTCTGCGCTCATCGTTTTCTCTGTTATTTTGCTAAGTGTGTCGAAAGTGCACCTACGGTACGTATTGGAAGTTGGTACAAGTTTTGGTTTGGGTTTTTGTTGTTGTTGTTACTGGTTGGTTGATTTAGTCTGTTTATTGCTCCCCGTATGGATATTGGGGCCTGTCCAGTATACTTAGCATCCCCACCTTCTGGGAAGTCTGTGCTATGAATTTCTCATTTCTATCCTTTTTTTGTTCTGCCTGGTTCCTTTTGTGGTGTCACCTCCTCCTTGTCCATTTTCTGCCTTCTTGGTCCATTCTCCTGCCTTTTTCCCCCCCCACAATGACTTAGGTACTCTCTTACATGGAAGTCTGATGGGCTGGGTCTGATTTGTCAGGTGCTTAATGGCAGCACAGTGCATTTTCGCTCAAATGATAAACAGTAGTACTTGCTGCCCTAGGTTCGATGATGAAGAAGAAGTAATCAAAATGTGTGATTTTGGATTCAGATTTTAAAAGAGTTGAAACGAGTAGTTGTTTTTCATTAGAAATATAACAACCTGAAGGAAACTGTGTTGGAATCATTTAAAATATTTTCTAAAATGAAATAAAAGAAGAGAACATGATGTAGCAGACATAGTGAACAGATAGAGCAGAGGATAGATGGCAGCACATTCTCTGCTTGACATGAACATATTGTCTTTGGAAAGGCCAATGAACATGTTGTCTTTGGAAAGGCCAATGAACATGTTGGGGGGTTTTTTTGGGGAAAGGCCAATGAACATGTTGTCTTTGGAAAGGCCAATGAACATGTTGTCTTTGGAAAGGCCAATAAACATGTTGTCTTTGGAAGGGCCAATGAACATGTCTGTGGAAGGGCCAATGAACATGTGGTCATTTGTTGCTCTCATTGGCACACAACACTTTCTGAACTGGCACACAGCTTTCAGACCACAGAATTAGGACAGGATAATGTGTTTGGATGTGATCATTGTGGTTTTACTGTCAGGACAGAACAAGAGCCCCCCCCCCCCTCCCCCTCTCCCATTGATGGAGAGGCGCTCCCCCAGTCCATCAGTCATCATTCATCATGATGACAAAGCCACCTGAAAGCCAGTGAAGCCACTGCCGTCTGTCTCCCTGCTCTTTCCTTCCCTCTCAAGTTCTTTGTTTTACATCACTGTTCTCAGACAAGTGTCTTCTTCTTCTCTTCTCATTCCACAAATGTAGGCTTTTTTTTTCTGCCTTAAGGCAAAATGGGGGGGGGGAAAGGGGAAGAAAAAGAAAGCAAGCAGAAAGCTCCACCTGCTTGTCATTTTAGCTGTCTTTTGCTTGATCTGTTTTGCTGAGCAGCGAATATTGCATCTTTTCACTGTATCTCTATCGCTGTGTCTGTCCTTGTGTCTCTGTCTTTGAGTGACTTTGTATTCCCATTTTCCTGACTCTCGGTCTCGTGTCTTAGGTATGTGGGTGTTTGGTTCTGTTTTTTTGTTTTTGTGTTGTTTGCTTGCTTATTTGTTGTTGGTTGTTTTTTTTTCCCCTCTTCATTTCACTATCGCCATGTTCCAGCACTTGTGATCAAATGTTTATTGGGATAAGCAGATGAGAATGGAGAGACTGGTTGAAAACAGTGTAATATTCTCCCCCCATCCCCACTCCCATAATAAAAAAGAAAGAGGATTTTGTGTATGGCTCCCCCCCCCCCCCCCTATGAGGCAAATGTGGTAGAGTATATTATATGTCATGTCTACCTACAACAGAGTAAAGTTTGGGTTTTTTTTCTGTCCCTTAGAGACAGTCACATGACTAAATTCAAGTTATTTATTTTTCTCATTTTATACCTTGCAAAGTAGAGGAGTTTTTAAAGATTTAACAGTTTAATTCAAGTTATTTATTTGTCTCATTTTATATCTTGCAAAGTAAGGGAGCTTTTAACGTTTAACAGGTGTTTTTTTTTCCTCACTCTCATATCCATGTATAGCAAACAGCAAAGAGCCTAATGTGTTTGTAAACGACTCTTTCTCTCACTCTTTCTCTTTCTTTCAGGAGGTTACACAAAGTATCCAAATTGTGGAAAATGAAAAAAAGAGAGAGAAAAGTTTCAAATTTCCTGCTTCATCCATCTCTGGCGGTTGTAAAAGCAATACATATTCTTTCACTGCGTGATTTCTGTCATTGAATCTTCCCCCCACCACCCTTGGTCCACTTACTCAAGCAGCCTATCCACCTCAATTACCCCCACCCCCTCAAGTCCTTTCTAGCAAACCTCCATTGGACAGCAGTAATAGCAGCAATAGCAGCAGTCGTGTTAAGGCAAGGTGGAGGCAATTGATCTCTGTGTGCTGCCTTGCCTGGCTGTGTTCTTGTTTGGCTTGCCTCCCTCTACGCTCTCTCTCTCTCTCTTCCTCCCAACTCTGTCTCTCCTCCGGAACTTTCTCCCTTCCCTCTGTGTGTGTTGCCAGTGCTGCGTGGCTGGCTGAGAAAGCAGAGAGAGACAGAGAGAGAGAGAGAGACAGGAGAGAGAGAGATGTGATTGATTGTGTGGGGTTTGAAGGCAGAGGACACAGTGGCTCGCCCCAGACTGTTCTGTTGCTGGTTTTGGTGGTGGAAGAAATAGTTTTTAGGGTGGGAGTGTGTTTTACTGTTGCTGGTACGCTGAGGTGTCTTTTTGTTTGTTTTTTGTAGTGTTGCTGGTACACTGAGGTGTCTTTTTGAAATTTTTTATATGGTGGTTAAAGATTTTGTGTGGTGATTTTTTTTTTTTTTTTGGTCATCGTGGTGGTGCCTGCAAAACATGATGAGGAAGACTTGGGTAAATAGCGTTGTTGTGTTTGTTTGAATGTTTTGATGTGTTTTTGTGTGTGTGTGTGTAGGTTTCTAAAATGTTTCTGTTTCTCATGTTTTGTGTGTGTGCTTTGAAGTTTTTGTTTTGTTTGTTTTAGTGATGGATTTATTTGAGTATATATTTATTTCAGTCGTAATTTATTGATTAATTTTGTTGGGGAATTTATTTTTGTAGTATCTTAAATACTCAATTCAATTATATGATTGATTAATTTCACTGTTTCTCAATTTAATTTTTCTGTTTATTTGTAGTCCTCAGGATTAGTATATCCCCTTATGCTGAACCCCCCCCCCAAAAAAAAAAACAAAAAACAAACCCCAACCCAACCACCCCTTCCCTTCCCCCCCCACACACATGAAAAATACCAATAATACCTAAACCATCACCACTATCTCAGATCAAAAACAAACAAGCAAAAAATAATAGATAAATCCCTCCACACTAAACTTTCACACAAATAAACACCCCACCCACCCCAAACTAAATAAAATAAATAACAAAACAAGACTTGTTAGTGTTAGAAAGAGTTGCTTTTAAGTTTGTCTTTCCTCAGAAATAGTTTTTTTTTAAAGGCTTGTAACATATTGGCTTGTAAGGCTTGTAAACACAGTTACACAAGAAAAATCTGAAGGCATGTTTTCAGGGTGGAAAGACAGAATGAAGAGGGTTGGTGGGTGGAGACCTTTCCACACTAGATTAAAGTGCTTTTGACTTGACTTGACTTGACTTGACTGTTGACAATACAAAGACTGTTATCACAGT
>CM060328.1:2500172-2505172 GCA_030674155.1 Stramonita haemastoma | reverse complement strand
CAGCATTGCTTCGGTAGAAAGGAGTAGAAAGGCACGAATATTCACCCTCTCTCTTCTGTTTACCTGGAAAAGCCCTGGGTTGAGCTCCTAAAACACTGACAACGTTTTCTGTCAGGAGGGTTACCCACACAAAGATCACCAAGTGCTTCAGCACTGGCATTCAGAGTGCTTTGAGTGGGAACGCCAAGACTGAGGAAGGAATCTGTGTGATAAGGATCAGTTCTCTTCAGGCTGTTTTTTAAATAAGTGGGGAGAGTGCACTGCCCACAGTGAGAATGACGATAATGAAAATAGTGACAGTAGTAAGAGTTGATGTATAAACGAATAAAATAGTGCAGATAAAGTTGAGTATACAACGATAATGAATAAGTACAGTAAAAGATTGATGTATAAACGATAATGAAAATAGTGACAGTAATAACAGTTGATTGTAAAACGATTAGGAAAATAGTCACGTAATAAGAGTTGATGTATAAATGATAATGAAAATAGTGACAGTAATACAGTTGAGTATAACATAATGAAATAGTCCGTTAGATTGATGTATAAACGATAATGAAAATAGTCCAGTAAGAGTGATGTAAACATAGGAATAGTCACGTATAAGAGTTGATGTATAAACGATAATGAAAATAGTCACAGTTAAAAGAGTTGATGTATAAACGATAATGAAAATAGTCACAGTAATAAGAGTTGATGTATAAACGATAATGAAAATAGTACAGTAATAAGAGTTGATGTATAAACGATTAGGAAAATAGTACAGTAATAAGAGTTGATGTATAAACGTTTAAATGAAAATAGTCACAGTAAAAGATGATGTATAAACGTAATGAAAATAGTCAGGGTAATAAGTAGTAAAACGATAATGAAACAGTCACAGTAAAGATGATATAACGATTATGAAATAGTCAAGAAAGAGTTGATGTATAAACGATAATGAAAATAGTCACAGTAAAAGAGTTGATGTATAACGATATGAAAATAGTCACGGTAATAAGAGTTGATGTATAAACGATAATGAAAACAGTCACAGTAAAAAGAGTTGATGTATAAACGATTATGAAAATAGTCACAGTAAAAGAGTTGATGTATAAACGATTAATGAAAATAGTCACGGTAAAAAGAGTTGGATGTACAGGTCTCTACCCTGTTCACACTTACTTGCTTACCCGGTTACCTTTGCATTGATACCAGGTTGCATCTAAGAAAATTTCAAAAGGCAAAAACTGCCAGTGCTTAAATTTAAATAAAGCATGATATTGAAAGTAAAGATCAGTGGGGGTCAGAGCAATATCAGACCTGTGAGCGGGTATACTAACTATAGATCAAGTCAGTCTCTTCGGCACTCAAGCTTTCAATGCTGAACATTACATTTTCTAGCACTGGTGTGTTTTCTGGCCTGTGTGCAAGTAGATCCGCTAAAAGAGCAGTGTGGGAAAAAGTCATGTGCAGGATTTTGGAAATTACATTTTTTAAAGGTAGTACATGACAAACATGGTGCCCCTAAGACATTCAAGTGAAGGGTCCCTCAACTCGACCAGTGTACGTTATACAAAGCACTTTCTTATTTCTGTCTTTAAAGAAACAACCACCACCTTATTTCTGTCTCTATACAAAAAATAACAACCTTATTTCTTATTTTGTCCCTTATTCACATGTACCAGATATAGGCTTTAGGTGACATATATTTAGCTTTCTGTAGACAGCTTCCTTTCTCTCTCACATGTGCGATGAATGCATAATCCTCACAGCCCAACTTGAGTGACACCGCAGAAGGCCGGGAACATCCATGTTTTGAATTTATAATTACATCGATCCATTTGAAGTCCCGCGTACGTGTTCAGCGCATTGTATCATTATTCAGTTATTGATGGGTGAAATGAGTGGAGAGAGAAGAGAGAGAGAGAGAGAGAGAGAGAGAGAGAGAGAGAGAGGAGGAGGGAGGGGAGGAGAGAGCACTGACAGATCTATCTCCCTATCACAAAGCCGTAGCCTGCAGGGACAGTGAACTTCTTCACAGCCATGAAAACAACATAATAGCCTGAGCACAGTCCCTCAGTTCAGTTTTTCCCTAGAGAGGAGCCTGGGGTGATGAGCTGGCTGTCATTAATGTGGAAAATGAAGTTTGCTGAACGTTGACTTGTCTTGTTGTTGCTGTTGTTACTGCTGATACTGATTTACATGTACATCTGTGTGTCTTGGAAACTTAATGTCTCGAGGTCAACTTTTGGTAAGTTTGGTGTTTGAGAGAGAGAGAGACAGACAGAGACAGACAGACACAGAGACAGACAGAGACAGACAAGACAGACAGACAGACAGACAGACAGACAGACAGAAGGTGACAACAGCATTGAAAATTATAGAGGAGCAGGAAGGACGGAAGGAGATTCAGAAAAATGGCCAGTGATGATTATCAGCCCAGAGTACAGCTGCTGTCCTGTCTGTGATATTGAACAGACACCTGGGAGCCAGTGTTGCCATGACATGATGAAAGGGGGCAATACACAACCAACAACAACAACTCCAAAACAAAATATCTGGTATTTTGCTTCAGGATGTATTGTACATGATGTACATATATTGTAAAGTAATATTTTTTTCCCATACGCTTTTCCAGAGTATAATTTTCTGGCCATTTTGACCTAGCAGAAAGTATTTCTTGTAATTTTTTTTAGTTTTGGTGTCTTTCTGTGACCATTTTCGTCTTTTTTTCTTTTCTGTCTTTTCAAATTCTTTTATATATATATATTAAATTTTTTTTCTTCTGTAGTTTAAGGGGGACATGTGTAGAATAATTAAATAATGAACTCCCCCCTCCCCCCCCCCCCCCCCCCCCCCCCCCAAAATGGGAAAAGAACTTTACCATAAGTACAGTATACTGGCCAGCTATAGTTCAGAAAAAGACTGCAGACTATGAACATTTTTGTCACATGATCATTTTATTTTCTGTTATATATGTACATGTATATATTTATATTTAAAATCTTTTAATTTTTTTATTTTATTATACTAAAAGAAATACACATATGCACGCATGCATGCACACACATCCACTCACATCCACACATCCACATCCACACAACACACACACACACACACACACAACACACACACAACACACACACACCACCACAAACCACACAACACACAACACACACACACACACACACACAACACACACACACACACACAACACACACACACACACACACACACACACACATCCACACACACACACACACACACACACACACACACACACACACACACACACACTGTATAATTTCCTTCACTACTTTTTTCTCAATAACATGCATCGTATAAAAGAGGAAAAGACTAGAGAGCCTGCAAGAAAACAAGCAACACAAGCCTGTAAGAACACAAGCCTGTAACCTGCAAATTGGCTCGAACCAGATGGAGGCCAGGAGAATAAATCCCATTTCTTTCATGGGAAGATCATCAATTTCTCCCCCTATCAGGCTTTTGGCCTGAGAGCTGTGACTGACTGGGGGGGGGGGGGGTGGGGGAGGAGAGTGTGAGTGTGTGTGTGTGTGTGGTGTGTGGTGTGTGTGTGCACACAAAGGCCTGGGAGGGAGAGAGTTAACAGATCGTTAAAAAGTTTGAGATTGTTTAGCAGCAAGTTGATCAGAAGTTGTGCACACCTTTGCCCCCCCCCCCCCCCCCCATCCCCCCCAATGTCCCAAACGGTTCTCTTCCCATATCCAAGTGTAGTTGTGTCCGTTGACTAGGCAAGATGGCCTTACCTTGAACTGTGAGCCGCTGTCAATGTAATGTGACTTTACGACAAATGGTAGTCGGGGGGTATGCTGGGGTCATACTAGCCTACAGTAGTGGACAGGTAGAGAGAGAGAGAGAGTTGTGGCCAGTTGGGTTGAGGTGTCGTGAGTGATGATAGATAGCTTGATCCAGGTATGTTGGTTAGCGTGCGCGTGCGTGTGTAAACCATATTCATAAGCACATGTGTCCACACAAACTTACTCTGTTGAATGTGAGTGTATAGTGCATACTTGGGGAGAGAGAGAGAGTGGGGGGGGGGGGGAGGGTGTGTGTGTGTGTGTGTGTTAGTGTGTCTGTGTGTATGAACACAGCGTGTTGGGTTGCTAATGCACGGTTTTGTGCTGTATGGGTACTGATCATTCATCAATGTCACCATCATTGTCTGTCGTCGTCACTATGATGATGATATAATGGGGTACAAGCAAGGTATTGATCGTGACATGAGCCCGTCTTGTTCGGTTGTTATATTGGAGCATCAGAGATGGGGGGAAGAAAAGTCCTTATTCTGTCACATCTATCTCACTGTGTAGTTCAGCATCCAAAGTGGAAAAGAAAAGGTGTAATTCTGTCACACTGACTTATTGCCTGTATCACATCATGGTAAAACTAGTTTTGAAAGAAACCAAATTTAGCACTGTATATTATCTATAAAAAAAAAACAACAACACCAAGGTAGAGAGAGGGAAAACAGTAAAAATTTATTTACAGCGAGGAAGATATAATAAAACGAGCCATCAATAAACATAACAACGAAACAAATGTCGGTGAAACAGCAAGCGGTTTTGATGATTGTGTATGCAGGAAATTAATATCATGACTCGTCCTGCCCAGTGACAAAAGGCAGACTGTGCAGTAACTGTACACCATGCATCGGCGATGAGATGACTTGATGTCGGCCTGCCTGCCTGCTTGCCTGCCTGCCTGCTGCCTGCTCAGTCACAGATGGTGGACTGGTCCAGCCTGGAATGACAAACGAATAAATAAATAAATAATAAAATAAAAAACCTAACCAGCTTAGTCTGACTGTACAAACTGTGTTCTCTTTCCTCAGAAGCGTGAACAGCGTATTGAAGAGAAGTGAAGCAGAACGTAGGGCAAGTTATGAACCAGCATGTATTAACCACCATACCCCAACTGTTGTTGTTGTTGCTGATTTCCTTCACCGCTCATACTGGCTTAGGAGTTTACTTTACACGGAT
>CM060328.1:2480172-2495172 GCA_030674155.1 Stramonita haemastoma | reverse complement strand
CAAGAGTTGAAAGCCTTTGGACAAGAAAGAAGAAAATGCGTGATGATAAACAAGACTGAGGTGGGTTGGTGACATGTTTTGGCAGCGTTGATACTGTAGGTAGGTAGTATAGAGGCAGGCTGTGAGGGTGGTACATGTATACTGTCTGTCTGTCGGTAGTGAAGTGTACTGTAACACCTGCTGTGAGTCACCCAGCATGGAAATGAAGCAATATGATAATGCCTGAGAGCTCCCAGCCACAGGTATGCATGTATAATGAAGGGGACAGATAGCTAGCTTTCTCTCATCTCCTTTCATCTGTAGTATAGATACATGACATACATACATACATCATGTAGACATACATATACATACACACATGTGGATAGTGAGATAGGACACACCAACTTTGACTAACTCCTTGTGTTTACTGAACTGGATGAAGAGGTAAATTGTGATGATGTTTTGTTTGTTTGTTTTTTTTGTTTACTTCATTATGTAAAGTCACTAGTGATTTTTTGTTGTTGTTTGTTTGTTTTTTTATAGTTGTAAGTCTTCTTCTCTGTTCGGTACTTCATATGTAAAGTCACTAGTGATGGTTTGTTGTGTGGTTTTTTGGTCACTAGTGATGTTATTATTTTTGCATAGAATAACTTTTGAAGCTGGTTTATTTTTCAGAGTGTGGCTTTTATATTTATCTTTTTCTTCTTCTGCATTCCCTGACTATGCTAAATACTGTAATTGAGTCTGGATGGCACAGTCTGCAGTCTGTGGTAGCGACTTCACCAGTCCCCACAGTTTTTCCTGAGCTCTACTGGCTGGGCCACGTCTGGTTAATGTTAAAATCGAAATTCAATGCAGAACATTCCACACTGAAGTGATGAATAGTTTTACAGCCACATGCCATGTATTGAGTGCTTTTTTTTCTGGTTGACAGTGTTTGGTATTCAAGGGGGGTTGGTCGCGCTTTGAGTTTGAATTTAGGAGTGAATATTCAAATTGCAAGTTGGAAGTTGAGGGGGGGGGGGTGATGTGATGGCCCTTGTGTGGCCTTTGTTGTCAGCTTGGCTGTAAACAGCATGAAAGGAAAAGTACTGGCTCATGTCTTGATTCAGTCTAGCTGTGGTGAGGGGGGGGGGGTTCAGTTGTGTGGGGATAATTATCAGAAAAAGAAGAGATCATGTTTTTTTGGTGAAAATATTTGAGCCTGGTATGACCCGTGCAGTGTTGTAATGAAGCCATTGACACGTTGGGTTGATTGAATTAAATAATAGTGGAACAAGTTTTCCACATTTATTTTGATGGCTTTTGTCTTTTCGTCACATTGTTCAAAATAATATGTGGCAATTGTAGAAAGATTTGGGGGAAGGGTTACAGGTTATCTTCTGCTTCCCCAACTTGTATTTCATTTTGTTATGCCTTGATCAGTCAGCAGTTGTAAATAGTATTACTAGTATTGTATGACAATTTACATGGATTTGGAACGCCTTAGAGTTCACTGTTGTATTGCTGAGAATAGGCTTTTTATACTGGGACTCTTCCTGAAGCTTTCACAATGGACAAAAAGTTCACACAACAAACAATCCGTCATTCAATATAATGCCACCCTGATCCATTCTGTTTAAACCCCGCCTTGATCTTTTGCTGTTTTCCCTTCCTTTTTTCTCCCTGTCAGTAAGGTATGACATGCGGACATTGTTTCCTTCATTGTTACTGACCCGGTTTATAGGGTTTCAGACCGACAATGGTGCAGTTATGATGCTGTCATAAAAAAGTGCATGTATTTGGGACGTCCGTTCTTTTGATTTGAACATTCCTCTGTGTGGAATGGGAGCGGTTTGTGTGTGTGTGTGTGTGTGTGTGTGTGTGTGTGTGTGTGTGTGTGTGTGCTGTGATTGTGTGTGTGTGTTGTCTGTATGTGTGTGTGTATGTGTGTGTGTGTGTATGGGGTGTGAGTGTGTGTGCGCGCGCATTATAGGTTGAGAGAGGAGAGAGAGAGGGAGGGGGCTCAGACAGACAGACAAGTAGGTTTGTGGCCTGTCACTTTCTTAAAATCATTCACCTCTTCTACTAAATCCTGGATACCAGTAAGTCAGTGTGCCACACTGTTGAAACTAATGGATAACTGAAGACCTGGAGTGTGTCATTTATTGACCATGTTAAAGAACCCACAGCAATTCTGCTCTTGTCCTTGTCAGAGATAGGATGAACAGTATGGTGGAATTGCTCCACGAATGTGTGACAGAGGAGAGTTTTTTTTCTGTTTCTTTTTTTTCAGTAGTATATCTGTAGGAGAGCACATATCATTCTATTTATTTATTTATTTATTTATTTATTATTTATTTATTTATTTATACAATCATTATTTGTATATCCTTTAATTTTGAGGATAATGGAATAAGCACTCATGTACTTTTTTACATCCAGTCCCCGTGTGTATACAGTATTGTTAATTTTGTCATCCATCCCAGTCAATTCCCATCCATTCCAAATATCAAAGATATGAAGAAACCGTAGTTATCTTCCGTCAAACTGGTTCCATGTGAAAGTCGACAAGCTGAAAATGTATTTGTTACAAGGTGAAAGATTATCAGAAAGTAAGTAACAGTCAAATCACAACATTACTTGCTGTGCACACTATTTGCTACAATTTCAATACAGGCCCTTTTCTCTCTGAACTGTGCTGAAGAGGGGGTGTAGCACTGAAATAGCCATCTTATCTGCCAGGAGCAGAAATAGCACAACTGGCAAACAGGCAGGGGAGGGTTTCCCAGCGCCCTGTCCCCCCTCCTCCCCCCCTCCTGTCCCTGTTTACCTTCAC
This sequence comes from Stramonita haemastoma, assembly GCA_030674155.1. Taxonomy (NCBI): domain Eukaryota; kingdom Metazoa; phylum Mollusca; class Gastropoda; order Neogastropoda; family Muricidae; genus Stramonita; species Stramonita haemastoma. The sequence continues at coordinate 2,492,372 of CM060328.1, read as the reverse complement.
TGCTGCTGTGATTTCATGTGATGCTGCTCTTTCTGACGTTTCTCAGGGAAAGGACGACAGTTGTCATAAAGGGCCAGCAGAAAGTGCGGAGGAGGAGGAGGAGGTGCAAAATGATGTTGTGAGAGTGCAGGGCCTTGATCAGCTTGAACAAAGCTGATTTTTTTGTTATGGTTTTTTTTTTTTTTTTGGTGGGTGGGGGGGGTTGGGGGTTGGTTATTTTATTTTATTTTATTTTTTGTGTTTTTGTTTGTTGGTTTCTTTTTTTCTTTTTTTTTTCTTTTTTTTTTTAATGAGGTCCATACCAAAACATCCCAGAAATAGAATCTGTGTTCATCGATTGTGAATGTTGTCCTGGGTATTCCAAACAAATCCACATGGCATTCATTTTTTTTTTTTAAAGGCTTTTTAAATTTTTTGTATTTTTCTCTTTTTTTTTTTCCCTATTTGAGCCTGAGTGTTGACCTTTCTTCTGAGCCAGATGAACTTTTTCCAGATTTTGTTTTGACGTTTTTGACAGTTGGTTTCCTTTCTTCCTCCTCCTCTTCTTTTTCAGCAAAGCTCGTGTTTTCCTCTCTGCGGCCATCTTTCCTCTGTGCATCATTGCTGAGGATTTTTCTTCCCCTTTCCTTTCCTTTTTTTTTTTAATCTGGTTTAAAAAATATGCAGTATTGACAGGAGAGAAATTGGAAAAAAATTGGCATTAATCTTTCCAAGGATGGGTGATGAATGCATGGAGTCAGTATTGACATTTGTTTTGCCGTTGCTGAATCAGTGTGTGGAAGCCTAGTTGTGTGGGGCTTGATGGTTTGTGGGTTTACATGACCTGGGGCTTGGTGTAGAATATACACAGCTGCTGTGAAGATGACCTGTGCAGTGTTTGGGTGTAGAATATACACAGCTGCTGTGAAGATGACCTGTGAGTGTCTTGGTGTAGAATAATACACCGCTGCTGTGAAGATGACCTGTCAGTGTCTTGGGTGTAGAATATAATATACACAGCTGCTGTGAAGATGACCTGTGCAGTGTCTTGGGTGTAGAATATACACAGCTGCTGTGAAGATGGCCTGTGCAGTGTCTTGGGTGTAGAATATACACAGCTGCTGTGAAGATGACCTGTGCAGTGTCTTGGGTGTAGAATATAACACAGCTGCTGTGAAGATGACTGTCCAGTGTCTTGGGTGTAAAATATATATATACAGCTGCTAGAAGATGCTGTCAGTGTCTTGGGTGTAGAATATACACATGCTGCTGTGAAGATGACCTGTGCAGTGTCTTGGGTGTAGAATATAATACACAGCTGCTGTGAAGATGCCTGTCCAGTCTCTTGGATGTAGAATATAATACACAGCGCTGTGAAGATGGCCTGTCATCTTGATGTAGATATCATTCACAGCTGCTGTAAGATGCCTGCCATCTCTTGGGTGCCATACTTGGCGTGACGGGATAGCCTTGTGGTCAGAACATTGCTCTGGCAATTTGACGACCCGAGTTCGATTCCCGTTTGAGGGGATTTTTCTCCTGGAGTTAACATTGGTGCTGACTCTACTCTCCCCAAAAGTGCCCCCCCCCCCACCACCCACACACTCACACACACACACTCACACCACAACACACACACACACACACACACACACACACACACACACACACACACACACACACACACACCCTATCCCACAGGTTCCCACACATAGCGAGGTCATGAACAGGAGTAGTATCAAAACTACGCCCTCTGTGCTTTTGGTTTGTTGGTTTGCTTTTTTTTCTTTTCTTTTCCCCCCTCCTAGTCTGTGTCCTTGTGTGTGGCAAGAGTTGATTGCGTGCAGATGCACAAGCTAGACTAGAGGTGAGCTGATGCTGTCATGTATTGCTGACTCTTAGTGTCCCCCCACCCCCTTCCAATCCCAATACCCAATCCTCTTTTCTATCATCTACATCAGAGGGTGTGGGAAGTGTTAGGGAAAGGTTATCAAGGTTTGTACGCGATTCCACCTTTTTTTTGTGTCGGTTGTACTGGCCATGTTGTGATGGATTCCTCTGTGTGTGTGTGTGTGTGTGTGGTGAGTAATTTATTTATTTATTTATTTTATTTATTTTATTCTTTTGTGATCGAGGGTAACGAGTGTTGTGTGTGTGTGTGTGTGTGTGTGTGTGTGTGTGTGTGTGGGTGTGTGTGTTGAGAGTGAGAGAGAGAGAGAGAGAGAGAGAGAGAGAGAGAGAGAGAGAGAGAGAGAGAGAGGTGTGAGGGTGTGTGGGTGGGTGTGTGTGTGTGTGTGTGTGTGTGTGTGTGGGTGTGTGTGTGTGGAGAAAGAGAGAGAGAGAGAGAGAGAGAGAAGAGAGAGAGAGAGAGAGAGAGAGAGGAGAGAGAGAGAGAGAGAGGAGAGAGAGAGGAGAGAGAGAGAGAGGGAAGAGAGAGGAAAGATAGAGTGAGGAGAGAGAGATGAGAGAAGTAGGAGATGAGTGAGGAGTAGAGTGAGGTGAGTGAGTGAGTGAGAGAGAGAGGAGAGAGAGAGAGAGAGGAAGAGAGAGAGAGAGAGAGAGAAGAGAGAGAGGTGTACAGGTTTTTAGCAGGGCTACAAAACTCTGATAGATAGTATTGATTCCCTGCCTGATGATACACTCACTAGATGTAGCCAGTAGGAAAGGTCCAGAAGGCCTATTGTTCTGTAATGTCAACAGTGAGGGTATTGCTCTAGTTGCTTGGTATTGGTGTTGGTGTTTTTGTTTGCTGTAGATATGTTTTGGCTGTTTTGGTTTTTCTATGTAGTTTTTTTTGACAACAGTGATGTTATTACTCTAGTTGGTTGGTATTGGTATTTTTGTGTGTGTGGATGTTTTTTGCCTCTTTTGGTTTACTTTTTTTTTTTTTATTTTATTGACAACAGTGATGTTATTGCTCTAGTTGGTTGAGTATTGGTATTTTTTGTGTGCTGTGGATGTTTTTTGCCTCTTTTGTTTGTTTGTTTTTTATAATATAGATTATATATATTTTATTGACAACAGTGAGGGTATTGCTCTAGTTGGTTGGTATTGCTATTTTTTGTGTGCTGTGGCTGTTTTTTGGCTGTTTTGGTTTTTTATATTATAATTTATATTATTATTATTATTATTTTATTTTTTTTTTTTACTGACAAAGTGATGATATTGCATTTGTTGGTTGGTAGACAGACAGAACCCCCCCCCCCCCCATACCCTATGTACAGGAAGATGACAAATGAACAGAACATCCAAACAAACACATTTTAATTCTCACAGAAAAAGCCTGTCCAGTAAAGTTGTGAAATATAGATATATTCTGCCAATGTTTGCCAGCCCTACATAGTGTTTTACAACACAGTTAGATTTAACAGGGAATGCCAACAGTCTGGTTCTAGAAACACCTGTTTGAAAACCTCTCTCTGCCTAAAATCATCAGCACTGTACTGCAGGGACCTGTATAACCAAGTTTGTGGACACACACTCTCAGATAATTTTTTTGCAATAAGCGCGCAGAGTTTGCCTTGTCAACAGCCAGTGCAAGACGCGCATTGCATTACACTGGTGATGGTGGTACACTTCGAAAAAGTAAATATTTCAAAGTAATAGGGAACAGATTTCTCCTGGGAATTTTCAAAACCATGGCTGCTTCCGTGTGTGTGTTGTCTGTGGGAGAGCTAATTTGACAGGGGAGGGAGGGGGGAGGCAGTGGTGAGGAAAGAAGGGTGGGGGTGGGGTAGGGGATTGCAGACAAAACAGAAAGTTTTTGTCAGCTTTTGAACAAGGGATGGTGATCACGAAGAGTTTTAGTGCAGAAAAGTACAGCTTAACATGTACTTCTGGGGGTGGGGTTTTTCTTTTTTGTTGTTGTTTTATAATATTTTTTATAATTTTTTTTTGGGTAGTTCTTTGATAGTTGAGGAGGAAAGACTGGCCTGGGAGGGATGGGCTCCCCCAGCTTTGACTGGTCCAGGTCACACAGCCAGCTGGAAAACACAGTGCAGTTCTGTGCAGTGCAGTTCTGTGCAGTGCAGTTCGTCAGTGCAGTGCAGTTCTGTGCAGTTCAGTTCTGTGCAGTGCAGTTCTGTGCAGTTCAGTTCTGTGCAGTGCAGTGCAGTGCAGTTCAGTTCTGTGCAGTGCAGTTCTGTGCAGTGTAATGCAGTGTAGTGTTGTTCAGTGCAGTGTAGTGCAGTGCAGTGTAGTGTAGTGCAGTTCTGTCAGTGCAGTGCAGTGCGTTCTGTGCAATGAGTCAGTTATGTGCAGTGTCAGTTCTGTGCAGTGCACTGTAGTGTTGCCAGTGTAGTGCAGTACAGTACAGTGCCCTTAGTGTGTTATTAACTGATTTCTAGTTACTGCTTAAGTAAACAGCGTGGAGGAGGTGATTTGATTTTGTTTGCTTGTGGTTGGGCTTTTTCTTCCCTTCCTTCCTTCCTTCCTCCTTCCTTCCTTCCTCCTCCCTTCCCCTCCCTCCCTCCCTTCCCTCCCTCCTTCCTTTCTTTTTCTTTCTTTCTTTCTTCTTTCTTCTTCTTTCTTTCTTCTTTCTTTCTTCCATAGAAAATGCCAGTGATGAACCTGGCCAGAAAGGTCATGATGGGGAGTGAGATCTGTTTAAAAGATTCTGATGTTATTATCAAGGGGAAAAAATAAAAGAAAAAGAGAAAGGTATTTCAGTGGTACCTACCTTGTGGTCATTCACACATACATATACAACACACACACACAGCTTGATGAACTAAGGGGAAATCATTGATTATTCAATGTACCATCTGGAAATAAAAATTTGACTGACATGCTGACACACGCACATGTAAACTCACACCACACACACACACGCACACGCGACCGCGCGCACACACACACACACACACACACACACACACACACACACACACACACACACACACACACACACACACACACACTCAAACACACACCACACACACACACACACACACACACACACACACACACACACACACACACACACACACACACACACTTACACACACACACACACACACACACACACACACACACACACACACACCACACACACACACACACAAAACACACACACACACTTACTTCAACTGGCGTGTCAATGACCTTTGGTTGTTGTTGTGATCTGACAGCTTTGAACGGTACTTTGCCTTCTGTTTATAGACGATAAGTTGTTACATACTGAACTGGAGGCATTTGCCAGACTTCTGCCTGGTTGATGTGGCCACCCAGTAGCGAGAGCTGTGGTGCTTGGGGTCTGATGGTAACTGAGGGCAAGGGAAAAAAACAAACAAAAAACCCCCTGAGGGCAGGGGTTCGAGCCTCTGCTGAGGTGTCATGCACATTTCCTCTAGGAGTTAACATAACAGTAGTATGGACCTTCATTTCCCCAAAGTCCTAGCGATGAGCGTGGCTTACCATTTGAATCGGTGACCATTTGCATGCCATAGCTTCAGTACATTCCCCCATTTCACCCAGCTGTAAATGGGTACCTGCCCTCTATATGGTTGGGGAAAGTAAAGCAGCGAGGGAGAGGAGATGGGCGCTGCCCTCAATATGCTGGCCCCTAGAGAATCCTGAGGTTTTTGATGCCTGCTCCCCTATAACCACAAAGGTTATGGGACAACTTTATCTTTACCTGTGGATAAGTCTTTTAATTGAGATCCCATGTGCAAACCTATGCAGATAATTCCACGCATATGTGGAAGGCCCGTGACCTATGCTGAGTGGGGTGGATGACAGGAATATGCCCAGCTTGCACCTTGCTACCTGGAGAGAATGGGCTCTTCCAGGTCCAGCTTGCCCACATGAAAATGTAGCGCTGTGGCTAAGTAACTTCTCAAGGAGTCACACGCCGGAGAAGTGGAGTCAGCCTGCTGCAGTTTGGTGTGCAAAGAAAACTATTGGCGCATGCAGAGACTGAGAAGAGAAGCAAGGTTCTTACAAGAAGGAGGGGTCTGATTTGCTTTGAGAGGATCAGCTGAAAATCGGTATGAGTCCTAGCGACAACTTTAAAAAAAAGGAAAAGGAAAACATCTCATCCTTCTTTGTCAGTCAGTTAGAGTTTAAAAAATGAAGGGATATTTATGCTACTGAAAAAAAACAACAACCCAACAAACCCTCTAACACACACACACACACACAACACACACACACACACACAAACACACACAACACACACACACACACGAGTAGATTAACAGAACACACACACACACTGACTTAAATTTGATTCTTCTCTCTCTCCTCTCTCTCTCTCTCTCTCTCTCCTCTCTCACTCTCTCTCTCTCTCTCTCTCTCTCTCTCTCTGGTTTGTATCTATACTAAAAAACAAACGGAAACAAACTTAGTTTGGGGATGGGGTTGAGGAAAGCAGCTTATGAAAGCAGGCAGGCAGGCAGGCAACATGAATCAATTTTCCAATGATATTGCTCTCACTGTTGACCGCGTTCCTTGGCTAAACACAAACAAGTCTGTGTGTCGATGTTGAACAATCAGCCAACAGCCCAGCTTTCTGCAAAGATGATTTTAGCAGGGCTTTTTCATTTATTCAGCCGCGCGGAGGCTGGAAGGCCCCGTGTTTTGGAGGGGGGGGGGGGGGGGGGGGGCGGCTTCTGTGAGGTCTGACGGCATGAGGGGTGTGTGCAGCGCTGCGGAAAATGTTCCCGGTTATTACCATGGGTTTGTGAGCTTGATCGCATTCAGATGACTTTATTCCACGGTGGGATGTCATTGATTTTCTGATGGTTTACTCCCCTGGGAACAGCTTTTTCTCCCTCCCTTCTTCATGGGCTTGCATGTGAGTATTTTGTTCGGTTGATGGGTTGCGAAATTAGGGGTTAGAGTTTGTTAATTTTCCCCCTTCTGGAGGATAGAATCTGTCCTCACGTGTTGTGTCCTGTGAAACTATGTTTACTAGTTGCACATGATTTATCGTGTCAAACCGATACCCTTGAGGTTGAGGTGGTAGACTGTGGGACTAGGTAGAGACCGTCATGCCAACTCTCCTGTTGGATAGGGTATGCAGTGAGCCTTGTGTATGGATGATATATATGCAGCAGTGTAACATGGACAGTGTTGTTATTTAGTGCTAGGAAAATTATACCAAGCAGTTATTAATTTATTTTTGTCAGTGTGCCATGTCAGACCTGTATGCACAGTGATGACAAGGGGAGGATGTATTGGCTGATAGATAAATAGATCATGCAGGCTCCCTGTTTGCTGTCATGTCCAGTGTTATGTCAGACTCATCATCGGCAGCAGCTTGCCTCAGTGTACATTCACCTGTCTCCAGTGCTGGTGTTGGTGGTAGGAGCTCCGTGTATTGTTGTATTACTACCAGGGTTCACTATCTTTCTCTATCTGCTGAGTACTGTGATCTCCTGTAGCCCTTGTGATGGGGTGGTGGGTAGATTATCTCCCATGTGTTCAGAGTGCGGCTATTGCAGCGTCAGTGTTTCTATTTTGGGACACACCTGTGAATTGTGCAATGCTCTGTTCCTTAGGTGGTGGTCGAAAACCCTCCGTTGCACACACTTCGCCTTCACGGTGAAATGTAGAATTTATGCAACCTCTATTCAGAGGTCACATCTTAACTGTCTGCCAAGGCTTGTGCAGAGATGGGACATAAAATATGTCCACTCTGTTACACCCTTGCACACAGTCTGTGCCACTGTTGTGTAGTATGCATGCTCGCATATTGCATGCACACACATGCACACACACACACGCACGCACGCACGCACGCACACACGCACGCACGCACACACACACGCGCACACACACACGCACACACACGCACACACCACACACACAAACACCACAAAACAAAACAAAACAAAAAACAAAGAGAACACTAAACCGAGGAGGAAGTTGGGTGAGAGGTGGAGACACAATGAAAATTGTGTAAGTAAAGACTGACGTACGTCAACACAGTCTATGCTGTAGGTTGGACTAGTAAATGAAGAAAAAGGAGGGAAGGGGGAGGTGTGCTGTAGGCTGGACCAGGGAAGTGAAGGAATAGGCGGTAAGGGGAAGTGTGGAGACAGTGGGTGGCTTGTGAGGGCAGGATGTTCAGAGCCCCTGGGTGTGCCTTCACAAAGACTCTGTCCTGGACAGGGGAACGGAAGGAAATGCAGCCTTCCTCTTCAATCTGTCGCTTCAAAGATTTGTTGTTTATTTTGGTTTTCTTTCGTCTTTTAAATTTTTTTTTTTCGTGTTGTTTTTTGTTTCTGGTTCGTGCCCCTATCTCTATCTCTATCTTTTGGGGTGGGTTTTGTTGTTGTTGTTGTTTCTCCAGTTTCCTCTTAAAGTCACTTTATTCATTGTCAGTTTGTGTGTGTGTGTGTGTGTGTGTGTGTGTGTGTGTGTGTGTTTGTGTGCACGCATGCTCATTAGCATTCAGTTTTCCTGGTTGCCTGTGGGATATTTGATATCATACACGCTGTACAACATCTCTCATGGAAATGACAGAACAGATACTTGACCAGTGCATAACCTGGTGTCTGAATGAACCCTCTGCCTGCTGTGTTTGTTTATGTTCCCTGACTGTATTCCCCATAATTTATTTATTTATTATTATTTTTTCCAAACACTGGCTTGAAATACAGCATTTTCAGCATAATAACATATTTTGTAACATTTTTTCATGGAGGAGGACAACGCAATGGGCAGGTGCACCACACACAAGACGGGTTGACATTGAAGGTGAAGGAAACTCCCCTTTATCCAACCCCGATGCTGACAAGACTTGAAACCACTGATTCTGTGACTGATGTTAAATTCCAACGTTTTTATTCCATGTGGCCATTGTTCTTCCGTTTTAAATTTTTTAAATGTACAATGAAAAAAGAAAAAAAACAAAACAACCCCACTCAAACCAACAACCCACCAAAGAAAAAAATAAACAAGCAAGCAAATAACCCAAATAACAATGACAAAACCAAAAAAAAAAAACAGAAACAAAAATTCAAAAAAAACCCAACTGTTGTGTTTAATGGCAGCAGATAGCAGATATTTCACACCGCTTTTGCTGTTGCTGGGCATTGCCCACCAAGGTCAGTTTTAAGGGGGAAAAGGGTTAGATCAGATCACTTTGTAGTGGATTGTATTATTGATGCAACAGACAAGAAACCAGAATAACTGGTTAGTTATCAGCGCTGTCATGGAGTCCTTTTCCCCCACAAATTTTGGGTTTGATTTGATTTGTTTATTGTTTTTATATTGAAATAATGGAAAAAGCAGTCTTGTACTTTTTTTCATCCAGTCCCCTTTAGCATTTTTGTAAATGTCATCTGTTCCCACCGGCACACGATGGCCTACTCTTACGAAAAGCGGAACAGGATTTAACGTGTGCGCAAGGGTTCTGCTTGCGTTCGCTCACGGGGCCCGGTTTTAAAACGCTCATCCAAGCTACCTCAATGCTGGCATGGCCTTGTTTTTTGGAAGGCAGAAAAAACAGGAGATCCTCTCCCTCTTTTTTCTCTCTTTCTTTCTTTACTTTGATAACCTTGACCTGAACATATACTGGGGGAAAATATCTTCAAAGCCATCCTCCCTTAACCCCCCCCCCCCCACCTTTTTATTTATTGGTTTAAAAAAAAAAAAGAATATTGATTAATCTAAAGTGCATATTTTTTTCCCCTCTGATCTTTATTTCACTGAAAGGAGCTCTTGTTAAAGTTTCTCTAACTTAAAAAAAAATCTTCTTAAAAAACAGTTTAAACCCCCCCCCCCCCCCCCCCCCACCACTTTGATCCGAATTGTCTTTTTAAAAAAAAGAAAAAATTATTGTTTAAACCATTTGGGTCTTCGAATTCATGGCCTTTGATCTAATTAAAGCAGCAGAAAAGCTGTTGCTTTTTCAAGGTGAAAAAAAATTGTTACAATCTCCTCTTGTCCTCCTCCCTCCCCTTTTCCCCCTTCTTCTTTGCCATTTTTGTCTTTTTTTTCATTTAAGCCTTGATCTGAATGCATGACGAACATTGTTCCCCCCACCCCCCCTCCCCTTCCCCACCTCCTTTAAGTGACTTTTTTTTTTATATAAAAAAACAAGGAATCTATTGGGCCCCCCCCTGTCTCTCTCTCTCCTCTCCCCCCTCTCCTTCTCTTCTCTCTCCTCCTCTTCCTCTTTTTCCCTTCTCTTCCTTTCTCTCTCCCTCTCTCTCTCTCTCTCTTCTCCCCCCCCCCCTCTCTCTCTCTCTCCCCCCTCCCCTCTCTCCCCCCCCCCTCTCCTCTCTCCCTCTCTCTCTCCCCCCCCCCCCCCTCTCTCTCTCTCTCCCCTCTCTCTCCCCCCCCCCCCCCTCTCTCTCTCTCTCTTCCCCCTCTCCCCCCCCCCCCCCTCTCCTCTCTCTCTCTCTCTCTTCTCTTCCCCCCCCCCCCCCTCTCTCTCTCTCTCTCCTCTTTTCTCTTCTCCTCTCTCCCTCTCTCTCTCCTCTCTTCCTCTCATCTCCCTCTCTCTCTCTCTCTCTCTCTCATTGAACCTTGCGCTGAAAGCTGGAAGAAGAACAAAATGGAGTCCCACCCTGGGGGCTATAGACAGGCCGCCTGAATAACAGCACAAGTCTAACAAAATTCCCCTTTGACTGCCCAGTTTTCCAGCCGCTGATGAAAAATTCAAAATATTTACTTTTCTTTCTCCGCCAGCGTATACACACTGACTACTGTGTTTTTTTAAATCACACTGTAAAAGGGAAAAAAAAAAAAGGTAAAATATTTTTTTTCTCCCCTTTAAAACACAGGAAAATCAATGAATTTACATTACAGGAATTTTCCCTTAAGGGGTAAATTTCACTTTGGGGGAGAGAGTTGATGGCGAAGTCGTCGATTTTTTTTATAAAGTGTTTATTGTGGTTTTTGAAAATGCTGCTTTGTTTAGTTCACGCATGCAAAATCTGTGATTTTGTACAAAGTTATATTGGTTGGAAAACGCTTTAGTTTAGTTCACTGTTTGCAAAAAACTGTCGTTTTTGTACAAAAGCATATTTTTTCGGTTTAAAATACTGCTTTACTTTATTTTTACTGCATGAAAAAAAGTCGATTTTTACAAAATGTATTCTCTATTGTGAAAATGCGTTTTTTTAAGTTTTATTTTTCATCATGCAAAAACTGGAATTGTGTTAGGTTTTGATACGGTGTAATTTTTGGGCAAAGGGGGAGACAGACGACGTGGCGAAAGCGAAGGTGGCAGGAGGGCAAGTCCCGCACCATCCATCCATCACTCCATCTCTCGTTCACATCTGCACTAATGATTTTCCCCCATACCCTGCGCCCTGGCCCATCTCTTGTCTTCCGTCCTTTTTTTCTTCCTCCCCTCGCTCCAATTTTCCCAAATTTTCTCGCTTTCTGTCTGTCAAGGGGAAAAACGGGGCCTGGGTGGGATTGTTTTTTCGCAGAGTGTCGTGCAATGAGTGAGTGAGTGACGCCAAGCAACTCTCTCCTCGTCCTGTGTGTCTGTAGATCAAACACCAAGGCTACTCTCTTGTCTGTCTGTCGTGTGTCGGGGGATACAACCCCAAGGGGACACTTTTGTCGGGTCGAGGAATTTTTCTCCTGAGTTAACATCATGCTGTCCCCCCCCCCCAAAAACCCCTTGGGGGGAATTTTAAAAAAACCAGGCCCCTGTGCGAACGCATGCAGAACACTTGCGCACACGTTAAATCCTTTTTCCCTTTTTGTAAGAGTGGCCTCATGTGCCGGTGGGAAAAATGACATTTTTAAAACTGCGTACACACGGGGGGTGGATTAAAAAAGCAAAGAATGCTTATTCCATTATCCTAACATAAAAAATAAAAAAAAGAAAAAAGAAGAAGAAATAAATCTTGTCTGTCTGTGTGTGGTGGCAGATACAACACCAAAGGCATGGTAACGCAACTTGACACAGTTGGACACCGACTTTGGCATCTCTTAAAACCATGGACGCCGGGCTTTTTCTCACCCCCCCTGCCTGAAGGGGCCAAATAAAGTATCGGTGATGGAGTGGAGTCGTCTCCCCCTTTTGCTGTTTTTTGTGCGTCTTGCTTCTCCTGGGTATGTCCCGTTATTGTCCCCCCTTTTCGGTGTGTTTGTAAAAGGAGGCTGGCTGCCTTGTCCTTTTTATTGATGTGGACTGTTTCCCGCCTGTGTCGTGCTTTATTTATTTTATTTTAATTTTTTTGTGTTTCATTTCTGTTCCTGTAACCAATTTTTGGGACAAATGTATTTCTGAAGAGTTAATTTGATGCCCG
>CM060328.1:2467011-2480072 GCA_030674155.1 Stramonita haemastoma | reverse complement strand
CATTGACTTGCTCTACTTCTACTCTCCCCAAAAGTCCCCCCCCCACACCCACCACACACTCACACACACACTCACAACCACACACACCATCACACACACACACACACACCACACACACACACAAACACACACACACACACCACACACACACCCTATCCCACAGGTTCCCACACATAGCGAGGTCATGAACAGAAGTAGTATCAAAACTCGCCCTCTGTGCTTTTGGTTTGTTGGTTTGTTTTTTTTTTTTTCTTTCTTTTCCCCCTAGTCTGTGCCCTTGTGTGTGGCAAGAGTTGATTGCGTGCAGATGCACAAGCTAGACTAGAGGTGAGCTGAGCTGTCATGTATTGCTGACTCTTAGTGTCCCCCCCACCCCCCCCCTCAGTCCCCATCCCACCAATCCCCACCCCATCAATTCCCCACCCCTCAATCCCCATCCCACCAATCCCCCCACCCCCCAATCCCCATCCCATCCTCTTTCTATCATCTACATCAGAGGGTGGGGGTGGGTGGGGGGGTGTTAGGGAAAGGTTATCAGGTTTGTACGCGATTCCACCTGATTTTTTCGGGTGTCACGGCCATATTGTGATGGACTCTGTGTGTGTGTGTGTGTGTGTGTGTGTGTGTGTGTGTGTGTGTGTGTGTGTGTGTGTGTAGTGTGTGTGTGTGATTGTGAGTGAGAGAGAGAGAGGAGAGAGGAGATGAGGAGTGAGGAGGAGGGAGAGCATTGAGAGAGAGAGGAGAGAGAGAGAGAGAGAGTGTGTGTGGTGTGTGTGTGTGTGTGTGTGTGTGTGTGTGTGTGTGTGTGTGTGTGTGTGTGGTGTGTGAGGGTGTGTTGGTGTGTGTGTAGTGTGTGTGTGTGTGTGTGTGTGTGTGTGTGTGTGTGTTGGTGTGTGTGTGTGAGAGAGAGAGAGAGAGAGATATGAGAGAGGGGAGAGAGAGATGAGAGAGAGAGGAGAGTGGGTGTGAGGGTGTGTGGGTAGTGAGTGAGTGAGTGAGTGAGTGAGTGAGTGAGTGAGGAGAGAGAGAGAGAGAGAGAGAGAGAGAGGAGAGAGAGAGAGAGAGAGAGAGAGAGAGAGGTGTACAGGTTTTTTAGCAGGGCTACAAAACTCTGATAGATAGTATTGATTCCCTGCCTGATGATACACTCACTAGATGTAGCAGTCAGGAAAGGTCCAGAAGGCCTATTGTTCTGTAATGTCAACAGTGAGGGTATTGCTCTAGTTGCTTGGTATTGGTTTTGGTGTTTTTGTTTGCTGTAGATGTTTTTGGGCTGTTTTGGTTTTTCTATGTAGTTTTTTTTGACAACAGTGATGTTATTACTCTAGTTGGTTGGTATTGGTATTTGTGTGTGTTGTGGATGTTTTTCGCCTCTTTTGGTTTACTTTTTAATTTTTTTTATTTTATTGACAACAGTGATGTTATTGCTCTAGTTGGTTAGTATTGGTATTTTTTTGTGTGCTATGGCTGTTTTTTGCCTCTTTTGTTTGTTTGTTTTTTAATTATATATATATATATATATATTTTATTGACAACAGTGCGGGTATTGCTCTAGTTGGTTGGTATTGCTATTTTTTGTGTGCTGTGGCTGTTTTTTTTGGCTGTTTTGGTTTTTTATATTATAATTTATTATTATTATTATTATTATTATTAATTATTTTTTTTTTTACTGACAAAGTGATGATATTGCATTTGTTGGTTGGTAGACAGACAGAACCCCCCCCCCTCCCCATACCCCATACCCTATGTACAGGAAGATGACAAATGAACAGAACATCCAAACAAACACATTTTAATTCTCACAGAAAAAGCCTGTCCAGTAAAGTTTTGAAATATAGATATATTCTGCCAATGTTTGCCAGCCCTACATAGTGTTTTACAACACAGTTAGATTTAACAGGGAATGCCAACAGTCTGGTTCTAGAAACACCTGTTTGAAAACCTCTCTCTGCCTAAAATCATCAGCACTGTACTGCAGGGACCTGTATAACCAAGTTTGTGGACACACACTCTCAGATAATTTTTTTGCAATAAGCGCGCAGAGTTTGCCTTGTCAACAGCCAGTGCAAGACGCGCATTGCATTACACTGGTGATGGTGGTACACTTCGAAAAAGTAAATATTTCAAAGTAATAGGGAACAGATTTCTCCTGGGAATTTTCAAAACCATGGCTGCTTCCATGTGTGTGTTGTCTGTGGGAGAGCTAATTTGACAGGGGAGCGGAGGGGGGAGGCAGTGGTGAGGAAAGGAGGTTGGGGGTGGGGGTGGGGTAGGGGATTGCAGACAAAACAGAAAGTTTTTGTCAGCTTTTGAACAAGGGATGGTGATCATGAAGAGTTTTAGTGCAGAAAAGTACAGCTTAACATGTACTTCTGGAGGTTGGGTTTTTCTTTTTTGTTGTTGTTTTGTAATATTTTATATATATATATATTTTTGGTAGTTCTTTGATAGTTGCAGGAGGAAAGACTGGCCTGGGAAGGGATGGGCTCCCCCAGCTTTGACTGGTCCAGGTCACACAGCCAGCCTGGAAAACACAGTGCAGTTCTGTGCAGTGCAGTTCTGTGCAGTGCAGTGCAGTTCTGTGCAGTTCAGTTCTGTGCAGTGCAGTTCTGTGCAGTGCAGTTCTGTGCAGTGCAGTTCTGATCAGTGCAGTGCAGTTCTGTGCAGTTCAGTTCTGTGCAGTGCAGTTTAGTGCTGTTCAGTTCTGTGCAGTGCAGTTCAGTTCAGTTCTGTGCAGTGCAGTTCTGTGCAATGTAGTGCAGTGTAGTGCAGTGCAGTACAGTGCCCCTAATGACTGCTCAGGCCACTTAGTGTGTTATTAACTGATTTCTAGTTACTGCTTAAGTAAACAGCTTGGAGGAGGTGGTTTGATTTTGTTTGCTTGTGGTTGGGCTTTTTCTTTCTTTCTTTCTTCCTTCCTTCCTTCCTTCCTTCCTTCCTTCCTTCCTTCCTTCCTCCTTCCTTCCTTCCTTCCTTCCTTCTTCCTCCCTCCCCCCTCCCTCCCTCCCTCCCTCCTCCTCTCTCTCTCTCTCTCTCTCTTCTTTCTCTTCTTTCTTTCTTTCTTTTCTGTCTTCTTTCTTTCTATTCCATAGAAAATGCTGTGATGAGGCCAGAAAGTCATGATAGGTAGTGAGTTCTGTTTAAAAGATTCTGATGTTATTATCAAGGGGAAAAAGAAAAAGAAAGGAAAAGAGAAAGGTATTTCAGTGGTACCTACCTTGTGGTCATTCACACATACATATACACACACACACACACAGCTGATGAACTAAGGGAAATCATTGATTATTCAATGTACCATCTGGAAATAAAAATTTGACTGACATGCACACACACACACGCACAGTACACTCACTCACATCACACACACACACACACACCACCACACACACACACACACACACACACACACACACACACACACACACACACACACACACCAACACACACACACACACTCAAACACACACACACACACACACACACACACACACACACACACACACACACACACACACACACACACACAAACACACACACCACTTACACACACACTACACTACAACACACACACACACACACACACACACACACACACACAACACCACACACACCACACAACACACACACACAACACTTACTTCAACTGGCGTGTCAATGACCTTTGGTTGTTGTTGTGATCTGACAGCTTTGAACGGTACTTTGCCTTCTGTTTATAGACGATAAGTTGTTACATACTGAACTGGAGGCATTTGCCAGACTGTTGCCAGGTTGATGTGGCCACCCAGTAGCGAGAGCTGTGGTGCTTGGGGTCTGATGGTAACTGAGGGCAGGGGAAAAAAACAAAAAAAAACCCCTGAGGGCAGGGGTTCGAGCCTCTGCTGAGGTGTCTGGGCACATTTCCTCTAGGAGTTAACATAACATTAGTATGGACTTCATTTCCCCAAAGTCCTAGCGATGAGCGTGGTTACCAGTTGAATCGGTGACCGTTTGCATGCCATAGCTTCTGTACATTCCCCCATTTCACCCAGCTGTAAATGGGTACCTGCCCTCTATACGGTTGGGGAAGGTAAAGCAGCTAGGGAGAGGAGATGGGCGCCGCCCTCAATATGCTGGCCCCTAGAGAATCCTGAGGTTTTTGATGCCGTGCTCCCCTACAACCACAAAGGTTATGGGACACCTTTATCTTTACCTGTGGATGAGTCTTTTAACTGAGCTCCCATGTGCTAACCCATGCAGATAATTCCACGCATATGTGGAAGGCCCGTGACCTATGTTGAGTGGGTAGATGACAGGAATATGCCCAGCATGCACCTTGCTACCTGGAGAGAATGGGCTCTTCCAGGTCCAGCTTGCCCACATGAAAATGTAGCGCTGTGGCTAAGTGACTTCTCAAGGAGTCACACGCAGGAGAAGTGGAGTCAGCATGCTGCAGTTTGGTGTGCAAAGAAAACTATTGGCGCATGCAGAGAGAGAAGCAGGTTCTCACAAGAGGGAGGGGTCTGATTTGCTTTGAGAGGATCAGCTGAAAATCGGTATGAGTCCTAGCGACAACTTAAAAAAAAAGGAAAAGGAAAACATCTCATCCTTCTTTGTCAGTCAGTTAGAGATTAAAATGAAGGGATATTTATGCTACTGACAAAAAAAACCCCAACAAACCCTCTAACACACACACACACACACACACACACACACACACAGTAGTTAAACAGAACACACACACACACTGACTTAAAATTTGACTCTCTCTCTCTCTCTCTCTCTCTCTCTCTCTCTCTCTCTCTCTCTCTCTCTCTCTCCTCTCTCTCTCTCTCTCTCTCTCTCTCTCTCTCTCTCTCTTTTGGTTTGTATCTATACTAAAAAACAAACCGAAACAAACTTAGTTTGGGGGATGGGGTTGAGGAAAGCAGCTTATAAAGAGGCAGGCAGGCAGGCAACATGAATCAATTTTCCAATGATATTGCTCTCACTGTTGACCGCGTTCCTTGGCTAAACACAAACAAGTCTGTGTGTCGATGTTGAACAATCAGCCAACAGCCCAGCTTTCTGCAAAGATGATTTTAGCAGGGCTTTTTCATTTATTCAGCCGCGCGGAGGCTGGAAGGCCCTGTGTTTTGGGAAGGGAGGGGGGGGGGGGGGGGGGGGGGCGGCTTCTGTGAGGTCTGACGGCATGAGGGTGTGTGTGCAGCGCTGCGGAAAATGTTCCCGGTTATTACCATGGGTTTGTGAGGTTGATCGCATTCAGATGACTTTATTCCACGGTGGGATGTCATTGATTTTCTGATTGGTTTACTCCCCGGGAACAGCTATTTTCCCCCTCCCTTCTTCATGGGCTTGCATGTGAGTATTTTGTTCGGTTGATGGGTTGCGAAATTAGGGGTTAGAGTTTGTTAATTTTCCCCCTTCTGGAGGATAGAATCTGTCCTCACGTGTTGTGTCCTGTGAAACTATGTTTAGTTAGTTGCACATGATTTATCGTGTCAAACCGATACCCTTGAGGTTGAGGTGGTAGACTGTGGACTAGGTTGAGACCGTCATGCCAGCTCTCCTGTTGGATAGGGTATGCAGTGAGCCTTGTGTATGGATGATATATATGCAGCAGTGTAACATGGACAGTGTTGTCATTTAGTGCTAGGAAAATTATACCAAGCAGTTATTAATTTATTTTTGTCAGTGTGCCATGTCAGACCTGTATGCACAGCGACGACAAGGGGGAGGATATATTGGCTGATAGATAAATAGATCATGCAGGCTCCCTGTTTGCTGTCATGTCCAGTGTTATGTCAGACTCATCATCGGCAGCAGCTTGCCTCAGTGTACATTCACCTGTCTCCAGTGCTGGTGTTGATGGTAGGAGCTCCATGTATTGTTGTTGTATTACTACCAGGGTTCACTATCTTTCTCTATCTGCTGAGTACTGTGATCTCCTGTAGCCCTTGTGATGGGGTGGTGGGTAGATTATCTCCCATGTGTTCAGAGTGCGGCAATCGCAGCATAATGTTTCTATTTTGGGACACACCTGTGAATTGTGCAATGCTCTGTTCCTTAGGTTATGGTTGAAAATCCTCCATTGCACACACTTCGCCTTCACGGTGAAATGTAGAATTTATGCAACCTCTATTCAGAGGTCACATCTTAAATGTCTGGCTGTGCCGTGTTCCCAAGACTTGTGCAGAGATGGGACATAAAATATGTCCACTTTGTTACACCCTTGCACACAGTCTGTGCCACTGTTGTGTAGTATGCATGCTCACATATTGCATGCACACACATGCACACACACACACACACACACACACGCACGCAGACACACACACACACACACACGCAGACACACACACACACCACACACACACACCCAAAACAAAACAAAACAAAAAACAAAGAGAACACTAAACCGAGGAGGAAGTATGGGAGGTGGAGACACAATGAAAATTGTGTAAGTAAAGACTGACGTACGTCAACAGTCTATGCTGTAGGTTGGACTAGTAAATGAAGAAAAAGGAGGGAAGGGGGAGGTGTGCTGTAGGCTGGACCAGGGAAGTGAAGGAATAGGCGGTAAGGGGAAGTGGGGAAACAGTGGGTGGCTTGTGAGGGCAGGATGTTCAGAGCCCCTGGGGTGTGCCTTCACAAAGACTCTGTCCTGGACAGGGGAACGGAAGGAAATGCAACCTTCCTCTTCAATCTGTCGCTTCAAAGATTTGTTGTTTATTTTGGTTTTCTTTCGTCTTTTAAATTTTTTTTTTTTTCTTGTTTTTTGTTTCTGGTTCGTGCCCCTATCTCTATCTCTATCTTTTGGGGTGGGTTTTGTTGTTGTTGTTGTTTCTCCAGTTTCCTCTTAAAGTCAGCTTTATTCATTGTCAGTTTGTGTGTGTTGTGTGTGTGTGTGTGTGTGTGTGTGTGTTTGTGTGCACGCATGCTCATTAGCATTCAGTTTTCCTGGGTTGCCTGTGGGATATTTGATATCATACACGCTGTACAACATCTCTCATGGAAATGACAGAACAGATACTTGACCAGTGCATAACCTGGTGTCTGAATGAACCCTCTGCCTGCTGTGTTTGTTTATGTTCCCTGACTGTATTCCCCCATAATTTATTTATTTATTATTATTTTTTCCAAACACTGGCTTGAAATACAGCATTTTCAGCATAATAACATATTTTGTTTACATTTGTTCATGGAGGAGGACAACAGCATTGGCAGGTGTGCACACACACAAGACTGGGTTGACATTGGAAGATGAAGGGAAACTCCCAGCTATTATCCACCCGATGCTGACAAGACTTGAACCACTGATTCTGTGACTGATAGGGTTAGAATTCCAACGCTTTATCCATGTGGCCATTGTTCTTGCCGTTTTAAGTTTTTAAATGATACAGATGAAAAAAGAAAAAAAACAAAACAAGCCCCACTCAAACCAACAACCCAACCAAAGAAAAAATAAACAAGCAAGCAAATAACAGCAATAATAACAATGACAAAACCAAAAAAAAAAAAAACCAACAAAAATTCAAATAAACCCAACTGTTGTGTTTAATGGCAAGCAGATTGCAGATATTTCACACCGCTTTTGCTGTTGCTGGCATTGCTCTCACCAAGGTCAGCTTTAATGGTGGGAAGAGTTAGATCAGATCACTTTGTAGTGGATTGTATTATTGATGACAGACAGACAAGAAAGCCAGAATAACTGAGTTAGTTATCAGCGCTGTCATGGAGTCCTTTCAGCCACCACAAGCTTGATTTGATTTGATTTGATTTATTGTTTTATATTGAAGATAATGGAAAAAGCAGTCTTGTACTTTTTTTCATCCAGTCCCCGTGTGTATGCATTTTTGTAAATGTCATCTGTTCCCACCGGCACACGATGGCCTACTCTTACGAAAAGCGGAACAGGGTTTAACGTGTGCGCAAGGTGTTCTGCGTGCGTTCGCTCACGGGGCCTCGGTTTAAAGTCTCATCCGAAGCTTACCTCAGATGCTGGCAGTGGTCCTTGTTTTTTGGAAGGCAGAAAAAACAGGAGATCCTCTCTCTCTTTTTTTCTCTCTTTTCTTTCTTTACTTTGATAGACCTTGACCTGAACTATAGTACTGGTGAAAATATCTTCAAAGCCATCCTCCCTTAACCCCCCCCCCCCCCACCTATTTATTTATTGGTTTAAAAAAAAAAATTGAATATTGATTAATGTAAAGTGCAGTATTTATTTCCTCTGATCTTTTATTCAGCTGAAGAGGAGCTCTTGTTAAAGTTTCTTCTAACTTAAAAAAAAATCTTCTTAAAAAACAGTTTACATCCCCCCCCCCCCCCCCCCCCCACACTTTGATCCGAATTGTCATTTTAAACAAAAGAAGAAATTATTGTTTTAAACCATTTGGGTCTTCGAATTCATAGGCCTTTGATCTAATTAAAGCAGCAGAAAAGCTGTTGCTTTTTCAAGGTGAAAAAATATTGTTACAAGTCTCCTCTCTGTCCTCCTCCTCTCCCCTTTTTCCCCTTCTTCTTCTTGCCATTTTTTGTCTTTTGTTTTCATTTAAGCCTTGATCTGAATGCATGAGCGTATCAGTTGATCCCCCCCCCCCATCTCCCCTTCCCCATCTCCTTTAAGTGACTTTTTTTTTATATAAAAAAACAAGGAATCTATTGGAGCCCCCCCGCTGTCTCTCTCTCTCTCTCTCTCTCTCTCTCTCTCTCTCTCTCTCTCTCTCTCTCTCTCTCTCTCTCTCTCTCTCCCCCCCTCTCTCTCTCTCTCTCTCCCCCTCTCTCTCTCTCTCCCCCCCCTCTCTCTCTCTCCCCCTCTCTCTCTCTCCCCCCCCTCTCTCTCTCTCTCTCTCTCCCCCTCTCTTTCCCCCCCCCCTCTCTCTCTCTCTCTCTCTCTCTCTCTCCCCCCCCCCCCCCTCTCTCTCTCTCTCTCCCTCCCCCTCCTCTCTCTCCTCCCCCTCTCCCCCCTCTCCTCCTCCCTCTCTCTCTCTCTCTCTCTCTCTCTCTCTCTCCCTCTCTCTCTCTCTCTCTCTCTCTCTCTCTCTCTCTCTCTCTCTCTCTCTCTCTCTCTCTCTCTCTCTCTCTCCCCCTCTCTCTCTTATATTGAACCTTGTGCTGAAATGGTCTGGAAGAAGAACAAAATGAAGTCCCACCCTGGGGGCTGTAGACAGGCCGCCTGGAATAACAGCACAAGTCTAACATAATGTCATTTGACTGACCCAGTTTTTCCAGGCCGCTGATGATAAGTTCAAAATAGTTTACTTTTCTTTCTCCGCCAGCTGTATACACACTGAGCTGCTGTTTGTTTTAAATCACACTGTAAGAAGGGGAAGAAAAAAAAAAGGTAAAATATTTTCTTTTCTCCCTTTAAAAATACAGGAAATCAATGTAATTTACATCATAGGAATTTACCCCTAAGGGATAAATTCACTTTGGGGGAGAGAGTTGATGGCGAAGTCTGTCGATTTTTGTACAAAGCGTATTATTGTGGTTGTGAAAATGCTGCTTTACTTGATTTCACTGCATGTAAAATCTGTCAATTTTGTACAAAATTATATTTCTCTGGTTGTGAAAATGCCGCTTTAGTTTAGTTCACTGTATGCAAAATCTGTCGATTTTGTACAAAAGCATATTTTTTCCTGGTTGTGAAAATGATGCTTTAGTTTACTTCACTTGCATACATGCGAAATTTGGAGATTGTGTTATGGTTTTGATACGGTGTAAGATGTTGGACAAATGGGGCAGACAGACGACGTGGCTGAAAGCGAAGGAGGCAGGAGGGCAGAGTCCCGCATCCATCCATCCATCACTCCATCTCTCTGTTCACTCCGCACTAATGATTTCCCTCCAGTACCCTGCGCCCTGGCCCATCTCTTGTCTGTCCGTCCGTTTTTGCTTCCTGCCCCTCAGCTCCTAATGGTCAATTTGCTCGCTTTCTGTCTGTCAAGCTGGGGACACGGTCCTGGGTGGCATTGATTTTGCGCAGAGTGTCTGTGCGAAGTGAGTGAGTGAGTGACGCCAGAGCTACATCTCTCAGCTCTTGTCTGTCTGTCTGTGTGTCTGCAGATACAACACCATTGGCTACATCTCTTGTGTGTCTGTGTGTCTGTCTGTAGATACAACACCAATGGCTACATCTCTGATCTGTCTGTCTGTGTGTGTGTGTCACTAGATACAACACCAATGGCTACATCTCTTGTCTGTCTGTCTGTCTGTCTGTGTGTCGCTAGATACAACACCAATGGTTACATCTCTTGTCGAGGTCGAGAAGATTTTTCTCCTGGAGTTAACATCAGTGCTGACTCCACTCTCCCCAAAGTCCTTTGGATGAGACTTTAAACCGAGGCCCAGTGTGCGAACGCACGCAGAACATCTTGCGCACACGTTAAATCCTGTTCCGCTTTTCGTAAGAGTAGGCCATTGTGTGCCGGTGGGAACAGATGACATTTACAAAACTGCATACACACGGGGACTGGATGTAAAAAAGCAAAGAATGCTTATTCCATTATCCTAGACATAAAAGAATAAAAAAAAAAAAAAAAAAAAAAGAAAGAAAATAAATCATGTCTGTCTGTGTGTGTGCAGATACAACACCAATGGCATGGTAACGCAACTTGACGAGCAGTTGGACACCGACTTTGGCATCATCTGTAACCATGGCAGCGCCGGACTTTCTCTCACCACCCTGCCTGAAGGCGCTCAGAATAGAAGTATCGGTGAGTGGAGTGGAGTCGTCTCCCCTCTTTCTGTTATTGTGTCGTCTTGCTTCTTCCTGGTGTATGTCCTCGTTATTGTCTCCCCTTTTGGTGTGTTGTGTAAAAGGAGGCTGCCTGTCCTTGTTATTGATGTGGACTGTTTCTGGCCGTGTCGTGCTTTATTTATTTTATTGTTGTTTTTTATGTGTGTGCATTTCTGTTCCTGCAGATCCTGATTTGGCATCAGAGTGTATTGCTGAAGAGTTAATTTGATGCCAGTCACAAAGCGGTTCTGCCAAATTGGCGGATTGAGGAGTTGACCTTTCTTAGTCAGCACAAAGGCAGAATAAACTGTGCTGCATCTTTCCCTTTTCTTCGCAGAAGTCACACCTACACTACACTACACACACACACACACACACCACACACACACACACACACACACACACACACACACACACACACACACACACACACACACACACACACACCACCAGAGTCACACACATCATACACACACACACAACACACATACACACACACAGACACACACTACACACACACATACAACACACACCACACACACACACACACAACACACACACACACACACACACACACCACACACACACACACACACACACAACACACACACACACACACACACACACACACACACACACACACACACACACACACACACACACACACACACACACACACACACCCTCCTCTCTCTAACGTCAACTAGATACAAATGACCATAACTGAAATCCAACCCTAACCACCCCAACCCCCACCCTTACCCTACCAACGACCATTTGCAGTAAGGTAGCAAGCAGGGAGTTGAGGCTTTGATTTCAGACCTGTGATAGACTCTGTGGGAGGTTTGAAAGGTCGCTGCCTCCATTAGTCTAGACTCATAATGCGGGGAATCATTCCCACATGGCTCTCTGTCTATGTTTTTTAAGGTCGCTGCCCGTCTCTGCTGTACTCTCTGTCGGCTCTTCTCTCTCTCTCCCTGTATGTATGTGTCTGCCTGCCCTGTGTCTCTTTGTCTTTCTCTCTCTCCCTGTATGTATGTGTCTGCCTGCCCTGTGTCCTTTGTCTTTCTCTCTCTCCCTGTATGTATGTGTCTGCTGCCCTGTGTCTGTCTTTCTCTCTCTCCCTGTATGTATGTGTCTGCCTGCCCTGTGTCTCTTTGTCTTTCTCTCTCTCCCTGTATGTATGTGTCTGCCTGCCCTGTGTCTCTTTGTCTTTCTCTCTCTCCCTGTATGTATTGTTGTCTGGCCTTGTCCTGTAGTTCTCTTTGTCTCTTTCTTCTCTCTCTCCTGTATGTATGTGTCTAGCCTGCCCTGTGTCTCTTTCTGTGTGTTGAGGGACTTGCGTGGATCTCTTTGGTTTTGCGTTAGTTACTGAATGGGTTTTTTTTGTTGGGGGGGGGGGGGGGGGGGGGGGGTCCGGTTTTGTTTTAATGTGTGAGAAATGTGTGGTGACATGATGGTAGTGATGGAATGGGTGAATGTTAATGGCTTGGTTATGTATCGTTGGTTCATTACCTGGCTATGAGCTGGTGTGTGTAGGCTTCTATAATTGTGTCTGTACATACAGCTGACAAACACACACACAACACCACAATCACGCACCACACACACACACACCAAACATCACATGTGTATATACTTTATCTCTCTCTCTTCCTACTCTCTCCTTCTTTCTCCTTCCCCCCCCCCCTTCTCTCTCTCTGTGTCTGTCTCTCTCTGTCTCTCTATCTGTCTGTCTGTCTGTCTGTCTGTCTCACACACACACACACACACACACACACACACACACACACCACACACACACACACACACACACACACACACACACACACAACACACACACACCATTAATTTTGTATAGTGACATAAAAAAAATCATTAGAAAGGAAAGAGCATTTTTTCAAAGTATCAGTACAGGTAATGCACTTCATAATATGACGATACAGTACAATGAACCGAATGAACCACAGTATACATCTATGTTAGTATGTATATATGTATGTATGTATGTAACACATGTTGCAAGCATTCTTGCCCAGGGTCTGCACAATTGTTACATATAGACAGATCTATACAATTCATTATAATCTCCTCACCTGTCAGCGTATCCCAGTGATGAATTTACCTTTTGATAGTTGACAGTCTAGAGTGTGGTAGAATCAATCCATTTAGTAATGAGATGAGATCGCCATGAGCACAATTTTGCGGCAAACTACATATCCCACGGTTACATGCCTGCATTATTGATGGATTGCTACAGTACACTACAGTACAGTACGGGCTGATTCTGTCCAAAGTTAGCTAGCTCCACAGTAGTGGTAGTATTGTAAGTAGTGAGGGATGG
>CM060328.1:2459511-2462011 GCA_030674155.1 Stramonita haemastoma | reverse complement strand
AGCGCTCGCTTGCCCCAAGTCAAAGTTAAGCAGCATCGAGCATGGTTACCAGTTGGGTGGGTGACCGTTTGCGTGCTTTAGCTTCAGCACAGTCCCCCAGTTCACCCAACTGTAAATGGGTACCTGCCCTCTTTAGGCTCAGGGAAGGTAAAGTAACAAGGGAGAGGAGATGGGCGCCGCCCTTGATATGCTGGCCCCTAGAGAAGCTGAGGTCTCTGACGCCTCGCTCCCCTACAACCACATAGGTTATAGGACACCTTTACACCTAGAGAAGCTGAGGTCTCTGATGCCTCGCTCCCCTACAACCACACAGGTTATGGGACACCTTTACCTAGAGAAGCTGAGGTCTCTGACGCCTCACTGCCCTACAACCACACAGGTTATGGAACACCTTTACCTTTACCTTTTTACCTAGAGAAGCTGAGGTCTCTGATACCTTGCTCCCCTACGACCACATAGGTTATGGGACACCTTTACCTAGAAAAGCTGAGGTCTCTAATGCCTCGCTCCCCTACGACCACACAGGTTATGGGAACACCTTTACCTGTACCTAGAGAAGCTGAGGTCTCTGACGCCTTGCTTCCCTACAACCACACAGCTTATGGGACACCTTTACCTAGAGAAGCTGAGGTCTCTGACGCCTCGCTCCCCTACGACCACATAGGTTATGGAACACCTTTACCTTTACCTAGAGAAGCTGAGGTCTCTGATGCCTTGCTCCCCTACAACCACATAGGTTATGGGAACACCTTTACCTAGAGAAGCTGAGGTCTCTGATGCCTCGCTCCCCTACGACCACACAGGCTATGGGACACCTTTACCGTTTACCTTTACCTTTTACCTTTCACAGAGAGCAGCACGGAGGTGCAGGTGGCGGAGACGATGGAGCGCCTGTTGCGGGAGCAGAAAGCGCACGGGGACACCATCGGCCAGATGATGCAGGGCTACCTCAACAGCGATGGACAACCCTCCTCAGGAGCACGCCTCCACATCTCCTCAGAGATCGTCAAAGAGGCCAGTCGACAGTACGGCATCTTGGGTGAGTGTAGATATGTGTGTCAGTGTGGTTTTGTGTGGTGTGGTGTGGTTGTGGTGTGGTTGTGGTGTGGTGTGGTTGTGGTGTGGTTTTTGTGGTGTGGTGTGGTTGTGGTGTGCTGTGCTGTGCTGTGCTGTGCTGTTATGTCATGTTCTGTGCTGTCCTGTGTTGTGCTGTGCTGTGCTGTTATGTCATGTTCTGTGCTGTCCTGTGTTGTGCTGTGCTGTGCTGTTATGTCATGTTCTGTGCTGTCCTGTGTTGTGCTGTGTTGTGCAGTGCTGCGCTGTGCTGTCCTGTGCAGTGCTGTGGTGTCCTGTCTTGTCCTGTCCTGTCTTGTCCTGTCCTGTCCAGTGCTGTGCTGTGCTGTGCTGTGCTGTGCTGTGCTGTTTATCTGATGTCGCGTTAGAAGCGAGTTTTGATGGCTTAAAAGCACCACTTCAGGACATATATGTCTCTGGAGGTTTGTCAAAATCTTTAATGTTGAAGATGTGTCAAGTTTCATCTCGCTCAGACATTAGCCTGATAAATGCTGTCCCTGTCTTTCTCTGCTGTCTTTCTCAGCACTCTCTCTCTCTCCCTCTCTCTCTCTCTCTCTCTCTCTCTCTCTCTCCTCTCTCTCTCTCTCTCTCTCTCTCTCTCTCTCTCTGTTGGACCAGTTTTAACTATGAATCTTTTAAAAAAAAAAAAAAAAAAAAACCCTCCCCAAAACGAAACACCAACCCCAAATAAACTATGAATCTTTCTGATAAAGTATGAATCTGTCTCTAAATGAGTCTGTTTCTGTCTGCCTTATGTCTTTGCTTGTCTGTCTTTCTGTCTGTGTGTCTGTCTGTCTGTCTGTCTGTCTTCTTAGCTGGTCAGTCATAAAGTCTATAAATCTTTCCCTCACTTGAGGCTGTCACCCACTCCCCTCACTTCCTGTCTTTGATGGCCCTCTCTCTGCCTTTGTCTGTCTGTCTGTCTGTCTGTCCGTCTGTCTGCCTGCCTGTCTGCCTGCCTGCCTGCCTGCCTGCCTGCCTGCCTGCCTGCCTGCCTGCATGCTGCTCCTGCCTGCCTGCCTGCCTGCCTGCCTGCCTGCCTGCCTGCCTGTCTGTCTGTCTGTCTGTCTGTCTGTCTGTCTGTCTGTATCTCAGTCTTCGCTGTTTTCTTTTCTTTCCAACCCTTCTTTTTGGAAATTTCTCTTCATTTTCAGGTTGAATACATTTTTTTTGTCTGTTGTTGACTGGTAGGACTGAAACAAGAGGGGTGGGGGGAGGGGGGGGAAGAAAGAAAGAAAGAGAGAGAGAGAGAGAGAGAGGAGAGAGAGAGAGAGAGAGAGTTCTCCTTCTTCATTTTAATGTCCTTGTACTTTTAGACAAATGGGGGGAAAAGGGCAAAACGAGAGAAAAAGAGGAAGGGTAGTAGTGTGTGATGGTCGGTGTGTGTGTGTGTGTGTGTGTGTGTGTGTGTGTTTGTGTGTGTGTG
>CM060328.1:2452011-2454511 GCA_030674155.1 Stramonita haemastoma | reverse complement strand
GAAGGTTTTTCATTTTTAGGTAGCTCATTAGATCATACAACAATCTTATATTATCTCCTATATATCTGTTAGACATAAATCCTGTCTGTCTTCATTAATGAGTCTAGGAAGAACTGTTTTTATTCGATTAGCTATACAGGATGAACCTATTTTATAGACAACATTAAGTAAGGATATTGGCCTCCAGTTTTTGATGAATTCTTTTGGTTTGTCATGTTTAGGGATGCATGTAATTATTCCTTCTTTTTGTGTATTTGTTAATTCCCCATCTTTAAAGGATCTATTTAAAGCTCTAACTACAAAAGAACCAAGTCGTTTCCAAAAAACCTTGAAGAATTCTGAAGTAAACCCGTCAGAGCCTGGGCTTTTCCCATGTTTCATATTTCTGAGAGCCCGTCCAGCTTCTTCCAATGTTATCTCACCTTCAAGCGATTTTTTTTCTTCACTTGATAGCTTAGGGATTTCTGAGACTAGATCTTTAAACTCATATTCTTTCACTTTCCGTTCTTTATACAAGTCTTAAAATACAAAATTCCTTAACTTCCGAAAGAATATCATCAGACCTATATAACTCTTTCTCATTTGAAACCAACTTTGGCATATATTTGCTGATATAATTCCATTTTTCTAAATTACAAAAATACTTTGTGATTTTTTCTCCTTCTTCCACCCATCTTGCTTTTGATCTGAGTAGAACACCCTTCATTTTAACTTCTCTAATTGCTGTTAGTTCACTACTGAAATCATTTAATTGTTGAATGTCATGCTCTGTTTTGTTTATTTTTTGTTCTACTTCCCTGATTTGATTTTCTAGCTTTTGTTCTTCTTGTTCTCTTTCCTTCTTTTTCTTTGTTGCATATGCTATTGTCTTTGCTCTAATTTTCATCATAAGAAAATCTAGAAACACGTTTTCAGGAATTGTTAACTTTATGTTGGTTTCAGAAATTTCTTCCAGATGTTCTTTCTCATAGTGATCAACAGCATACTCTCCGATAACACTGTTAATAGTTTCATTAATTTCTTTTGTATATATATTATCTTTGAGGAGAGAGTTATTGAATTTCCAGTATGTCATGCATTTTTTTTGTTTACCAAATTTCAATCTCAGACTAATCATAGAATGATCTGATCGATAACCATAGTGAATATCAGGCATTTCAACAGCAAATATAAGGTACTCAGAGAGAAGGAAAAAATCTAATCTGCTTTGTTTTAAAGGATTTGTCTTTCTCCAAGTGAATCTTTTACAGTCGAGATTGTATTCCCTCCATATGTCTGACAACTGTAATTCTTCAATCATATTCAGCACACTTTCTCGAGCTTTAGGGTTGTTAGTATGTTTATAATTATTGTAATCAAGGGATGGATCTAAGACAAGGTTCCAATCACCAACACAGATAACATTGCGTGTTTTAAAACTTTTAATTACATCTTTTAAGTGTAAATAGAATTCAGGAGTGTCTCTGTTAGGTCCATAAACATTAACAAGAAGCAGATCCTGTTCCATATATCTAAATAAAACTATCACAAAGTTCCCATCCTGGTCTCTGTGCACCCCTTTTATCTTAAATTCAAAAGTATTATTGAACATTATAGCCACTCCTCTGGAGTTTGAGCTATTAGAAGAAAATATACACTTGTAGCCCCACTCCGCTGTCACAAACGGTTCTATTTTCTTAGTAAAGTGTGTATCTTGTAGACAAAAAACTGAGTGCGACTTTTGCTTCAGATACTGGAATACATCACGTCTCTTTTTAGCATCACCTAATCCTTGGCAGTTTAGTGATACAAGGGAAATACTATCCATGTATTTTTTATTACAGTTGAAAATAGCTGGATATCAGATAGCAATGGCTCTTCCAATTTTGTTGTTGGTTTTTTTTGTTTGTTTGTTGTTGTTTTTTTTTTTGGGGGGGGGGGGGGGAGTAAAAGACAGCGGATTTTACTTATTGCAATAAGTAATGTGTGTGTGATATCATGATTGTTTAGCAGATTTTACTGAAGGCAATAAGTAATGTATGTGGGATATCATGATTGTTAAGCAGATTTTACTTATTGTAGTAAGTAATGTATGTGTGATATCGTGATTGTTAATGTTTGTGTTATCACCTGAAACAGGAAATTAGTTTTGTATTAGATTTGCATAATTTGTATAATTTGTTCTGTTTTAGTTTTTTCATTTCTTGGCTAAGCCTCGGCGGTTAAGCAATGGTGAGATTTTGCGTATCCCTGTGCGACTGATTTTCCCCACCATAATATTAATGTCAGCTGCATTCAGACTTCATGGATGTAGTGTTGGATAATCTGGAATCATGTTTATAATAAACATTTGTAATATTCCATCTCCATGCCAGAAGAGAGACATCTTGTTTTGTTCATGCCAGGGGTGTAGATAGTCTAGCTTTGAATTGGCATGAATGTTTGCGCGTGACTGCTAACGCCTCTCATCTCAGTTTTTAAAAAAATATATTAAAAAAAGCATCTGCACTGCAGGTTGCTG
>CM060328.1:2444511-2447011 GCA_030674155.1 Stramonita haemastoma | reverse complement strand
CACACCACAACAGCACTCACTCAGTTCAAGACCGAATTCTCCCTCACTTTCACTCAGTCAGTCAGTCAGTCAGGTGATAGATAGATAGATAGATAGCACAAGATGCAGGCAGGTGTGGTGGTGGAGCAGGGATGCTTTTGACTTGTTGATACAAAATTAATGAACAGCCAGGCTGCAGGAGAAAGGAAGGGCCCAGCGCCAACAACCAGCACTACAGCACAGCAGCAGCAGGCAGTCAAACCAGACGCCACTTGCACTCACACTACACAGCAGCATCCCCCCTGGGAACAACTCTCCCCCTCCCTCACTTCCCCCTCCACTTTACTTATCTCCATCACCTCTGGCTTTCTCTTTCATTCATGGGTTTGGGGACACAGAGCTGCAGACGCAGGCCGGACAGCCAGCCCCACATGAAAGACTGTGGAGGGTGTAGGTGCTGCCTCCCTCTAGCTCTGTGGTGCCTTGCCTCTCCTCCTCTTCTCTCTCCACACAGGCCCCTGTTCTGCCTACTGCACCTATACTATACAAGCCCAGTTTTCAGCCACACGCCCGCCCAGTACAGCTCTGGTTTTAAAAAAAAAAAGTGAAGCAGACTAGACCCGCTGCTAGCTGTGCATCTCTGTTCGGTTCGGTTCCCTGCCAGTGCAAGTGGCTTTTACTCACTGCTCATAGAGTCTAGACACGCACTCTCTAGGCTAGGCTAGCCCAGGCTTGCCTAGGCCTATACCCACAGTGTATTCAGTCCGCTGTTCTCCGCCTCCTGTTTCGTGTCTCCCACTTGGGAGGCCTGATCATCTCTGCTTTTCGTTTGCCCCCAAAGCCTGGTGGATAAAGTTTGTTTTTATTTTCGGGGAGAGATGGTAAGCGAAATGATGAGTACCTGATGTTGTGTTGTTGTGTTCTGTGCTTTGTTGTTGTAATAGACAAGATTACGACAGCATTAGCCGAGCCAGGGTGAAAAAGTGCAAGCTTTCAGGGAGATGGCTTGGGTGAGGTGCCTTGCCTGGAAACAAAATGGGGATGTGGTGATTCGTATCGGAGCGTTTGTAGAGCTCTGCAGAGCGATCCAGCATGAGGGATTGACTGATGATACTAGGCCCTGGCCTACGTGTAATGGTGCTGGCAGTACAGCAGGCCTTTGTGTTATCTGTGGAAAAGGTTTCTTTATTGAGGGGAAAGATTTGAAAGTACACAAGTGTGAGTGGACAGCATGTGTAGAGAGGGGAAAGTAAGGCAGACATGTGCCAGCTGTGCTAGGCCTACTAGGCCTAGGATTGAAGTCCATACAGTCAGGATTGTCAGACAGCCCTGAGTGGCTTCAACAGCAGCAAGTGAGGGGGGCATGCTTGCCTGCCTCCTTCTGCCACAGTAAATTATATCAAGTACTACTATGGCCTGGAGTAGAGGCTTTCGTTTTGCAGCTGGTTCTTGGGGTCATTCACACCAGCTAGTAGTAGCAGTAGTAGACTATTTCCATCCTGACTCGTGTGGTGGTTGAAATTTTAGCTGAAATAGTTTGAAACCAGAAAAAGAAAATTTGCTTGCTCTGCTCGCTCTGCTCTGCTCTGTGTGTGTGAGTGTGTGTGTGTGTGTGTGTGTAGTGTGTGTGTGGTGTGTGTGTGTGTGTGGTGTGTGTGAGAGAGAGAGAGAGAGAGAGAGAGAGAGAGAGAGAGAGAGAGAGAGAGAGAGAGAGAGAGAGAGAGAGAGATCTCAAGAACTCAGGATTTTAATTGTAAGGCCACCAGATTGTTGTGTACAAGGGGGTAGGTAGACACTTTGACAAAAGAAACTGCAAACAAAATAGCATAACAAACATAAATAATGTTGGCTTATCAAGAGTGATCTCCAAAGACATAAACTGCTTCCACTTTTTGGAGAGAGAGAGAGAGAGAGAGAGAGGAGAGAGAGAGAGAGAGAGAGAGAGAGAGAGAGAGGAGAGAGTGAGCATGAAACATAGGCCATTTTTTTGATTGACTAGCCTCCGTTGTCATTTCTTTTTCTGTGGTTGAAGTTACTGGACGAGGCTTATTGCAGATGATAACTGCATGCTGTTGCACTCTCTGTGGGGTATCAGCAGATTCTCTTGTTTCTTTCTTTTTTAGGATAATATAATACAGTAGAACTGGTGGTGAGAATACTTAACAAGTTACCAGGCTGTGCTGGAAAGTGTTTTTCTGATAAGACAGGCGTGGCTGAAAGTTTCCCTCAGTCGTACTGCCTGGATTGTGTCTCCGTGATAACCCAGGGTCTGGTAAACTTCAGCCAACGACCCCCTTAATTAATTAATTATCAGATTTAGATATGTAGGGCCTAGCAACCCATGCTCTTGTGTCGAGGATTGTAGTTTAAGGCTTCTTGTGTTTTCGCCTTTGCCCAGTTATGCCATGAAAATTTTTTTTTTTTTTTTTTAGTGATCAAAATGGTACTACTAGTAACATTCAATCAGACATGGTTATAAAAAGGGAACAAGCATTACCTTTTCAAAATAAAAAATGAACTT
>CM060328.1:2404511-2439511 GCA_030674155.1 Stramonita haemastoma | reverse complement strand
TCTCTCTCTCTCTCTCTCTCTCTCTCTCTCTCTTCTCTCTCTCTCTCTCTCTCTCTCTCTCCTCTCCTTTTCTTTCTTTCTGTTTGTGTGTCTGTTAGGGTTTTTTTTTGGTTTATTTTTTCTCAATCTCTTATTCTCTGTCTGCTCCCCTCCCCTCCCCCCCCCTCCCTCCCTAACTCCTCACTCTGGACATCACTGCCTCATTTCCCTCCCGCTTCAAACAACAAATTTGTTTCATATGAATGCATGATGGATGGCTGGGTGACAAACTCCTTCATAATGCATGGATGGGGGATTCAGATTTTGTGAAAACAAATTTCAAGCTGGTATTTTGTTTTTCTGGACCAGCCCCCGCTCTGTTCAGCCTTGAATCCTGTTCACACTGTCCCAGTTTCTAGCACTGCATCCTGTCAACACAGCGATTTATAATTATGGAGGGTTTTGTGATTAGTTCTGATCAGTCTGGGATAACTATGAGTAATGGGGAAATGATTGGTCAGTGAATGAATAATCTGTGTTTTGAATATGTGAAATTTTTTTTTTAAAACCCAGCAGAAGTCAATTATGATGGAAGGAGCATCCTAATAATAATAATGATGATAATAGATGGAATTTGTATTGCGCTATATCTTGTAAAAACAAAACAAAGTATGTCTTGGTTTATAAACCAGGATGGTTTGACTGAGAGCTGTTGTGGTTGTAGTCATCGAATCAGCTAGCCATGCCCTTTTTCTTTCCTGGAAGAAAAACTAAAATGGGGTCTGTTCCTATGCCTGTTGGCATTGGTTTTGTTGTAGTTGTTGTTGTTTTTTGGGGGAGGAGGGGATGGAGAAGAAGGTGGTTAGGGGATGGGGGTGAGTAAACATTAAAAAAATGTTCTGTATGTAATTTACTTTTTTTGCCTATTTGCTCAAAGTGATAAAGTAACTGTCTTTGTAGTCATTGTGGTATTGAATCATTCTGTACTGTACTGTAGTGTACTGTACTATACTGTAGTGTACTGTACTGTACTGTATTGCACTGTACTGTACTGTACTGTATTGCACTGTACTGTACTGTACTGTACTGTACTGTACTGTACTGTACTGTACTGTAGGTATCTTCAGTTTAACATCTATTCACATCAAGTGATTTTAGTCAAACATTAAAAAAAAACAACCAACCACCAAAAAAACCCCTGAACACGAAAAATTGAACAATAGCTGAAACCAATGCCCTCTAACAAAGTTAAAATATAAAACTAACTTTTAACAAACTACAAATACTGAATTTGTCGTTTGATTGTACTGCATTGGAACTGTACTGTATTGTATTGAAGTGTATCGTACAGTGTTGAACTGTACTGTACTGTACTGTAGTGAACTGCATTGTGCTGGATTGCTTATCGCTTATAAAGTCACAGCAGACTTTTCAAGTAAAGTTCAGGCTGCTTTTCCTGAAGGGAACATGATTGTTGCAGTTTATGTGAAAACAGGATAGGACTTTCAGGTTGCAGTCTGTATAGTCAGTCCAACAAGTTTAGGACATTTTCTTCTAGCAGTGGTAAATATACATTGGCATCAGTGGAAGTTTTATGGTCTTAGGTCAAAACACAAATTTCCCACAGGTATAAATAACTAAGCCAAACTTTTCAGAAAGCAGAGGAGCAAAAAGTTTTAGGACTTAAGACAAGATCAGAAATAGTGTGAAGCCTTTCTCCGTACAAGCCATGCTGTTGTGCAGACATCTCCAGTACCAGCCATTTTTCAATAAAAAAAAAAAAATCTATGAAATATTATCTGTTTGGAAAAATAAGTGAAACTACAACTGCAAATATGAGGCTAATACTCTATCACAACATATATTATAAGATATGTAAGCATGTCAAATGGCCACCATCCACACATTTATATATAGGAATCCCAGGGGATTCGACCGATTGCCACACCTGTCATATCTTTTAATCTTGTCAAACATAAGCACAAGAGTATTGTATTTGTAGAGAGCTATTGATTTTTGTAGAAATATGATGCTGACTCTGTTAGGCTCTAAAGTAAGAAAAACGAGGGGGGAAAACCTGACTTATCAAAACACACACCTACACAACACACGCACACACACACACACACACACACACACACACACACACACACACACACACACACACACACACACACACACACACACACACACACACACACACACACACACACACACACACACACAACACACTACACACACACACACACACACACACACACACACACACACACACACACACACACACACACACACACAACACACACACACACTACACACGCACACACACACACACACACACACACACACACACACACACACACACACACACACACACACAACACACACACACACACACACACACACACACACAACACACACACACACACACACACAACACACACACACACACACACACACACACACACACACACACACACACACACACAACACACAACACACAACACACACACACACACACACAACACACAACACACAACACACACACACACACACACACTGGCACAGAGGGAGAGGGAAATGTCATTTATCTTGTGGCTGTAGAAAGCGATGCTTTTGACCAGGGATGTAGAACCGATTCGTCAGACTCACAACAACATGGCAGAGAACATTACTCTCATCGCAGGGGACGTTTCCCTCAACAATCTGATCCCTCTCTTGGTTTTCAACCAAATCGATAAACAGGAGATTTAAGGGGCACAGGAGTAGGGAGGGGGGTGGGGGTAGAGAAATGGGGGAGAGAGGGAGAGAGAGAGAGACAGAGACAGACATAGACAGAGAAACAGGCAGACAGGCAGGCAGGCAGGCAGGCAGGCAGACAGACAGACAGACAGACAGACACACACACACACACACACACACACACACACACACACACACACACACACACACACACACACACACACAACACACACACACCCAGGGGGAGAGGAGAGGAGAGGAGAGGAGAGGAGAGAGAGAGAGAGAGAGAGAGAGAGAGAGAGAGAGAGAGAGAGAGAGAGAGAGAGAGAGAGATGGGTGGATGGTGGGGGATTTAGTGTAAACTTTGGAGCCCCACAAATGGTAGGGGGAGAGGGGAGAGACAGGGAAAATAATCAGGTTCTTTTACTCCTTCCCACTCTACTTAGATCGTGGGCTACTTTTTTTTCTTTTTTTGTTTTTTGTTTTCCTCAGCCAATTCTGGTTTGCAGTATTGATTGATGTCCTGTCTCTCTCTCTGCTTTTCTTTTCCCCTTTTACCTCTGTGCGTCCAGTGTGTGTGTCTGTGTCCATGTGTGTGTGTGTGTGTGTGTGTGTGTGTGTGTGTGTGTGTGTGTGTGTTTTGTGTGCGCGTGCGCGCATGTGCTTTTTGAAGTATGTGCACAGTGAGACAAATGCAAGACATAATATATCTGTTTATTGATTCATACTTATTTTGTTATGTATTATTACAGGTAAACTACATAATAGACATGTTTATTCATTTTTTATTATAGTCATCTTGTTTTTCTTCTCACATGTGTACATTTTCAGTTTCACTTTTTTTCTCTCATAAACTGATTGCCCCCCCCCCCCCCCCCCCCCCACCACACGCTTTAGCTTAGTCTTGTTTCTTACTTAAACCTTTGTTTTACTTCTCATGGTTTTAGCTACAGTCTTATTTCTTACCTTTTCTTGTTTCTTTTTCTCCAGATAATTTTAGTTATTTCTTACTTTGTTCAGCTCCACATAGTGTTAGTTTTATTCTAATTTCTCACTGAGAAAGTAATGTGTACCCACTCCCTTCTTCTGTTTTTAAATGGCCATTTCCAGAGGCCATTGCTAAGCCCTCTGGTGATCCAGCTAATTTGGGAGACTCTTTGCTGTCTTAGTCTGAAGTCACCACTTGTCTTAGTGTCGTGTTTCTTCAAGACCCAAAGAGCTGGGGTTTTTCCAGAAACTTGAGACTGAAGGAGTTGTGTGTGTGTGTGTGTGTGTGTGTGTGTGTGTGTGTGTGTGTGTGTGTGTGTGTGTGTGTGTGGCGCGTAGGTGTAGGGGTGTGTGTGTGTGTGTGTGTGTGTGCGGTAGGTGTAGGGGGGGGGGTTGTGGGTGGGTGGAAATAAAAGAGAATTTATTAGAGACTCGAAGATTATGCATAAAAGAATTCAGGGTTTTTACGTGAAACAGGACTACCTAGAATTTGGTCCACACTAGTTTTTCAAGAGATAATAGCAAAAGTGCACAAAGAGAAATGTAACTTTTACCTCCAATAGAAAACAGAGAAAAGAACACTGTGACCCTCCTATCAAGCCTCCCCTCCCTCCTTCCCTCCCCAGACTACAAACCACTTTCTCCCCCCCTCCCCCCAAAATCCACTCCTGTTACTTTTTTCTTCTCCTCTCTCCCTCTCCTCTGTAGGTGGGATAAGACAAAAGGCAGCTAGCATCAGGGTCAGAAGAGACAGAAGCTGGCTTAGCAAGGAGAGTACCTAGGGGGGTGTTTGTGGAAGATTGAGTTTCCTTCCCTTACTGGCTGTGAAGGTGACGATGCTTGCTACTGACTGCCTCCCTCAGTCAGAGACTAGAGGAGAGGGAGTCTTATTTTATTTTATTTATTCTTTTATATTGAGGATAATGGAGTAAGCACTCGCTGTGCTTTAAAAATTTTTTTTTTTTTTTTTTACATCCAGTCCTTGTGTGTATGCAGTTTCGTAAATATCATCTGTTCCTACCGGCACACAATGCCTACTCTTATGAAAAGCGAACAGGATTTAACGTGTGCGCAAGATGTTCTGCGTGCGTTCACACACACGGAGATTTAGTCAAGAGTATGTGTGTGTGTGTGTGTGTATATTGTGTATGTGTCTATGTGTGCACACACACATGCTATATGAGAGAGACAGAGAGAGTGAATGTATAAATGTGTGCATGAGTATGATTTCATGTACACACACATGCTTGAGTACATATTTTCCTCCTTTTTTATGTATTGGGGAAGATAATACGGTGATCAGCTGCTGCTAGTGTGGAATGGATGGGTAGCAAACTTAACTGCTCCAAAATGTTGCTTTGACCTTTTTTGTTCTGAAAACTTTTTTATTTTTCCTTCTCTGATTGTATGAACTAAGAATATGTGTGTTGTGTTTTTCTTGTTTCATTTCAGCATATGAGGCGAGAGAGAGATAGGGAAAGAATTAATCAAGAGTGGTTTGTGTGTGTGTGTTGTTGTGTGTGTGTTGTGTGTGTGTGTGTGTGTTTTGTGTGTGTGTGTTGTTGTTGTGTGTTGTGTGTGTGTTGTGTGTGTGTTTGTTGTGTGGTGTGTGTGTGTGGTAGTGTGTGTGTGTTGTGTTGGTGTGTGTGTGTGTTGTGTGTGTGTGTGTGTGTGTGTTTTGTGTGTGTGTGTGTGTGTGTGTGTGTGTTACTGGATGTATATGTTTACACTGTTATGAAATTTCGTTTCAGTTGTCACAAACTTCCTATTGAAGTTGGAAGTTTCCATAACATACCACGGGAAGAAAGAGTATGTTCAAAATGCAATGTGTCTGTTATAAGGGATGAATTTCATTTTGTCATGGAATGTCCCCAATTTACACATTTACGGCAAGATTTTATCCTCAGCATTTTCGTCAACCCATGTCCAGTTATAATTTTTGCAGGCTGATGAAATGTAAATCTCGAAAAGTTCTTCTGTCTCTATTAAAATTCATAAGAGTTGCAGGTATTTTTTTAATTTGATTTGATGCCTTTAACCAGTGTAGATTGTGTCTTTTACAGAAATTTACATACCTTTAGAAAAAAAAAAAAATCCTGAGTCTTTAATTTTTGTTTCTTTATTACTTTGCGATGAATTCTTGCTTTTCAGTTCCTGTTGATATTGATAATACTTTTGGATGTATTGCTGTAAGGTTTCTTTTCTCCTGTTGAACTTGTTTGTTATCCTCCATGCCCCAAAAGGGGTGAAAGGAATTAAATGTTGAATCTTGTGTGTTTCTGTGTTTCAGCATGTGAGGCGGCTGGGCCTGTCTCGGTTCAGCACCTCCTGCCCCTCCCTCCATGCTGAGCGCATCCACTGCCCCCTCTCTCCCATCCATGAAGGGGGTGAGTGTTTTTATTTATTTATTTATTTATTTATTTATTTATTTATTTATTCTTTTATATCGAGGATAACAGAATAAGCAATCATGTGCTTTTTTTCATCCGGTCCCGTGTGTATGCAGTTTTGTAAATATTGTCATCTGTTCCCACCGGCACACGATGGCCTACTCTTACGAAAAGCGGAACAGGATTTAACGTGTGCGCAAGATGTTCTGCGTGCGTACGCACACGGGGCCTCGGTTTAAAGTCTCATCCGAAGGACTTTTGGGAGAGTGGAGTCAGCACTGATGTTACTCCAGAGAGAAATATTGTCTCGACCGGGACTCGAACCGGGTCGTGCAAATTGCCTGCGCAATGTGTTGGACCACTAGGCTATCTGTCCCGTGATTGATAGTGATAGTCATAATGATGATGGTAATGATGATGATGATGATGATGATGATGATTGATGATGATGATGATGATGATGATGATGATGATGATGATGATAACAATAATAACAATAATGATAGTAATGATAATGATGATGATGATGATAATAGTAGTAGTAATAATAATGCATGGAATATATATAGCGCTGTATCTTGCAAAAAACAAATCAAAAGTGCTTGCATTTGACCTATACAACACACAACAATCAATAGCTTTAGCAAATTTGAATGTACACGCACGCACGCACGCACGCACGCACGCACGCACGCACCGCACGCACGCACCACCACCACCACCACACACCACACAACACACACACACACACACACACACACACACACACCACACACCCCCCACCCCCCCATCTCTCTCTCTCTCTCTCTCTCTCTCTCTCTCTCTCTCTCTCTCTCTCTCTCTCTCTCTCTCTCTCCCCGCCTTCTGTTGTTGCCTATCAGGCCATCGCTGTTTACCATCACCACCACCATCATCACCATTACACATTTAGCTTGCTGTTTCTTTTGGAGATTGGGTCACTTTAAAGGTGTGGGAGGATGTTATTGTTGATTATAGGATTGACTGGTGTGTGTGTGTGTCTGTTGTACTGTTACAGTCAAAGTCAAAGGCAGATTTTTTATTTCCAGATGGTACATTGATGTTACAGTGAGATGATGTGGGTCTGTCTTTCTTTGTCCAGGCTGTGATTCTGAAAGATTGATGTTTTCTGTAAGAAAGGGATTTTTGTTTGTATTGGTCTTGTTCCATTGGATTAAAAAAAAAAATGAAGTGGAAGGGTTTCTGGTGGCAAGGTCAGAATAAGAGCTGTAGCAGAAAGACCAATTCACAGAAAAAATCTGCTTGATTTTAGGAAGGGGAGTCAGCTGCTGAAGTTACACGGGTTGCATACATGTGCCTGTTGCCTTGAACAGTCTGTGACCTTTCAGTGTTTTTTGTCTGCTTTTGATCTGCAGTCTCTTGTCTGTCTGTCTGTCTGCCTGTCTGCCTGTCAGTGCGTCCGTCTGTATGCTAATCTGTGTGGCTTGCTGGCTGGTGGTTGATTGGTGGGTGGGTTGGTTGTTGGGAGGGCGGGCTGGTTGTTGGGTAGGTGGGTTGGTTGGTCAGTCAGTCAGTTGGTCAGTCTGTCACCAAGTTTCAGTCCTGTTGCATCAAATAAGTGGCCCATTCCAATGAGTGCTTCTTTGAAATTTGTACATTATTTTTGTAGGCCTGTTCATCATATATTACAGGGATCAAGTAATGGGTAGAGAAACAACTTAAAGCAGAAGTGTTTGGACTAATAAAAAGGAGTCATCTTTATCATTGTCACTGTTGTCATCACTCTCTTTCTCCCCCTGTGCCTGTCTCCCCTTCTTCTCCCCTTCACTGTCAGTATTCAGACAACCAGTGCTGTGTCCAGTCCAGTAGCAAGGGCAGTCAGTTAGTGATATGGGAGGCAGAACACAGGTCTTTGAATTTCAAACAAGGAAAGCCAGGCATATGAGAGAGAGAGAGAGGAGAGGGAGAGAGACAGAGAGAGTGAAGAGAGAGAGACTGAGACTGAAAAGGTTAAATGTGAACGGCAGTGGCTTGCACATTTCAACAGCTGGTTATGAGAGTGAAAAGGCCAGCTGAGTCCACAATGCCTAGTGAGGAGGAGCATAACATAATGCTGACTCCCTAAAGGGCAGCTAGACCTGCAACCAGGGCAAAGAGACTGGAAAAACAAAAAATATTGGGAAAAAAAGATGAGTGTGTATATGTTTAGACAAGGCTCATCATCCCAAGTTGACAAAAGGACATGTAAATTGGCCTTCTCTTTACTACAAGTACTGTGTATCATGTAGAATGATATTTCTCTAGATCTGGTCTGCTCTCAGTGTTTGTGGTTAGCTTCTGGTTGTGAATGAATGAATGAGGATCTGTTCTTGTTGTTGGATTAAAAAAAAAAAAAAAAAAACTGAGGATCAGTTTATGCTGTGGGATTTTTGGGGGGGTTTTGTTAAAGGAGATAGAAACAGATTTGATTAATAATAAAAAGTCAAATTAAAAAAAAGAGGAAAAAGATGAAACAGACAGGAAAGTTGTGGAAGGAAAATGACAAACAGAAATGCCAGAGGTATTTGAATGTTATTCTTTTGTAGTGAGGGAGGGAGGGAGCGGGGATGTGAAGGGGAAATGTAGGGACAAACACTCAGTGGCTGTGATAGGCAGGAGGAAGGAACATTGTGGAGCTAGGCTGTGCTGTGTGTGTGTGGGAAATGTGTCCAGCCTTCCCTTCCTCCCCAGAGGGCGGACCTCTGAGGGTTGGTTCTGTTCATTTAACCAATCTTTGATGGGCCAGGGGGGTGCTGGCTGTTTGTTTTTGGAGCGTACTCCAACATTGTGCCTCTCTCTCGTCTCTGTCTCTGTCTCTCTCTGTGTTTCTGTCTCTCTGTGTTTCTGTCTCTGTCTCTCTCTCTTCTTCTCTCTCTCTCTCCCTCTCTCTCTCTCTCCTCTCTCTCTCTCTCTCTCTCTCTCTCTCTCTCTCTCTCTGTGTCTCTCTCTCTCTGTGTCTCGTCTCTGTCTCTGTCTGTCTGTCTGTCTGTCTTCTTCTGTCTGTCTGTCTTCTGTCTCTCTCTCTCTCTCTCTCTCTCTCTCTCTCTCTCTCTCTCTCTCTCTCTCTCTCTCTCTCTCTCTCTCTCTCTCTTCTCTCTCTCTCTCTCTCTTTCTTTCAGTGCAAATGTGCGGAGCCTTGTCTGCTCTCTCTCCCCTCTGTTCTTCCTTTTTTCCGTGGTAGTGCGAGTGATTTGACCTTTGGACAGCATTCTTGGGGGTTGGACTTCACTGAAGGAAGACAAGCCTGTGCTTTTGTTTTTTTCTTCAGGAGGTGATAAGAAAGTGTGTGTGTGTGGGTGTGTTGTGTGTGTGTGTGTGTGTGTGTGTGTGTGTGTGTGTGTTTATGTGCAGTCTTGAATAGAGGTGTTGGTTGGGATGCATGTAGAAGTGTTGGTTATGATGTGGAAACACAGCCCTGTGGCTGGTCTTGCAATGTAAAATATCGCTGTGGTGTTGAGTGTAGTGTAACAGCGACTCGTCAGTATGTGGCTGTGCTTTGTTGTGCTTGTTTTTTTTTGGTGACAGTCGTGTTTTATTGTGGGATCATTCTTCTTCCTGGGGAAGAAGGAAAAAGCTGCACATTCAGTAAGCATACTGTGTTTTAAAAGCAAGGTTTGTTCAAGTACAGAAAAAGTGAAATAGCAGTTTTATCCAAAGAAAAGTTTCAGCTTCAGTTAGACATGTAAAAGAGAAAAACTACCAACTGAGTGTGGCACAATGGATATAGGCATATGTTCAATTTCATCAAAGAAAAGTTTCAGCTTCAGTTAGACATGTAAAAGAGAAAACTCCCTTTTGAGTTTGGCACAACTGATATACACATACATTCTGATCGAGCGAGATATGTGTTCATCAGTACATGATGCTTCTGCAGCACTTTCACCACCAACAACTCAGGACAGTCTCTTCACAGACAGTGTAGCTCCCCCTCTCACTCTGACAGCATCTAGCAGAAGAAAACAGGCGTGGAAAGAGGAAGAAGTGAGGAAGAGGAGGAGTGGAGGAGGAGGAGTGGAGGAGGAGGAGGTGAGGAGGAGGTGTCAAGGAGGAGGAGGTTGGGTGAGGAGGAGGTGTAGAGGAGGAGGAGAGGTGTAGATGAAGGGGGAGGTTAGATGAGAGGGAGATGAGGTGAGGAGAGGATGGGAGGAGGTTAGGAGAGGAGTGGTAGTGAGGAGGGTAGGGAGGGTGTAGATGAGGTGAGGAGGAGGAGGTGGTGTAGAGGAGGTGAGGAGGAGGAGGTATGGAGGAGGAGGTGTGGAGGAGGAGGTGTGGAGGAGGAGGTGAGGAGGAGGAGGAGGTGTGGAGGAGGAGGTGAGGAGGAGGTGAGGAGGAGGAGGTAGATGAGGTGAGGAGGAGGAGGTGAGGAGGAGGAGGTGAGGAGGAGGAGGTGAGGAGGAGGAGGAGGAGTAGATGAGGTGAGGAGGAGGAGGTGAGGATGAGGAGTAGATGAGGTGAGGAGGAGGAAGTGAGGAGGAGGAGGTGTGGAGGAGGAGGTGAGGAGGAGGTGTAGACGAGGTGAGGAGGAGGTGTAGAGGAGGAGGTGAGGAGGAGGTGTAGAGGAGGAGGTGTAGATGAGGTGAGGAGGAGGAGGTGAGGAGGAGGAGGTGTAGATGAGGAGGTGTAGATGAGGTGAGGAGGAGGAAGTGAGGAGGAGGAGGTGAGGAGGAGGAGGTGTAGAGGAGGAGGTGAGGAGGAGGAGGTGAGGAGGAGGAGGTGAGGAGGAGGAGGTGTAGAGGAGGATGTGTAGAGGAGGAGGTGTAGAGGAGGAGGTGTAGAGGAGGAGGTGAGGAGGAGGAGGTGTAGAGGAGGTATGGAGGAGGAGGTGTAGAGGAGGAGGTGTAGAGGAGGAGGTGTAGAGGAGGAGGTGAGGAGGAGGAGGTGTAGAGGAGGTATGGAGGAGGAGGTGTAGAGGAGGAGGTGTAGAGGAGGAGGTGTAGAGGAGGAGGTGTAGAGGAGGAGGTGAGGAGGAGGAGGTGAGGAGGAGGAGGTGTAGAGGAGGAGGTGTAGAGGAGGAG
Organism: Stramonita haemastoma; assembly: GCA_030674155.1. Taxonomy (NCBI): domain Eukaryota; kingdom Metazoa; phylum Mollusca; class Gastropoda; order Neogastropoda; family Muricidae; genus Stramonita; species Stramonita haemastoma. The sequence goes on along the minus strand of CM060328.1, from coordinate 2,428,380 downwards.
GTATGGAGCAGGAGGAGGTGAGGAGGAGGAGGAGGAGGTGTAGAGGAGGAGGAGGAGGTGTGGATGAGGAGGAGGAGGTGGAGAAGAAGGAGGGAGTGTGTCACGAGTTGAATTCTTGTACTGAATTATGGTAATAAGACACTGCTGTAATCACCGAAATAGCTTCTGTGAGTATGTAAGAATGTCTCTTCTGAATCCTCTAAATATATAGCTATAAATAATTAAACCATCGCAACCGTAACATGGTGTGTTAGAAGACTTCTAACAACTTCCTCTAAAAAGTGATCAATACATTTTAAGTGGTAGTAGCGCTGACGATGACGCTTCCTTCCCCCTTGTGTTGCAGATCAACACAAGTCTATGCTGGACCTGGCTTCGGAGGTGGGACAGCCGTCACTGGCCCATCAGTCGTCCCCCTTTACCTTCCACCCCCACGATGACCCCTTCCTTAACCCCTGTGCCGACAGTGACGGCACTGTGCGTATCTGCGTGAACGGCGTGACGGTTGACAGCAGCGAAGACTTCCCTCGCCAGGGGGCGGAAGGGGGAGAGGAGGGGGCGGTCAGACTCCGTCGCACCGGTTGTCTGTCGTCGTTGCCTGCGCGCGAGGAGGATGTGCGTCGCCGAAGCTGGTGCCCTGACAGTCCCAGAGTCCTCGGCGGGGTCGTTGGGGGTCGTGCAGGGGAGGGAACTGCTGCTTTGCAAACCCGCGTCCTGGCCATGACTGGCAAGAGGTGATTGTTGGGGAGTTTGTGTGGGTGTGTGGGTGTTTGTGTGTGGGTGGGTGGGTAGTGTGTGTGTGATTCTGAAACACAGTGGAATACCAACTTACAAGGAAGCAAACAACATAATACCCCCCCCCCCAAAAAAAAACAACCCCCCCAAAAATCCAACAAAAACAAACAACCACCCCCCCCCCCCCCAACAAGCCCCCCCCCCAAAAAAAAAACAAACCTACAACAACAACAACAAACAGACCAACAACTATACACACACACACTCCCCCCCCCCCCTTCAACAAAACAACAACAAAAAATCACATTGCATGTCTTCCATAAAAAGAATTACTTTGTTATATCTCCCTGATTCAAAGTTCCCGAAAAGATTTTTTGAAAATGGTATGGGTTGTAAGTTGGTGAGAATGACCATAATAGATTCTCCTTGATTCATGTATATGCTTTTTTTCCCTTCCCTTTTCACCTGTAAAGAACCTCAACTTTAAACACCCATTTTCCCCTTCCCCTTTTCACCAAGTAAAGAACCTCAACTCCTAACACACAATTTTTCTCTTCCGGCAGCCTCAGCCTGAGTGGTCTGGATTGTGAAGAGGAAGAGTCGGACGAAGACGCCCAGCAGGCCACGTCCCTCGCGCAGTACCGTGTGACGCCGCAGCGTGACCCCATGAGCATGGTGTCACAGCACCGCGCCAGTCTGGACGCCTCGGACGAGAGGGCGCTGTCTGGCGGGTCACGCTCCCCGGAGGAGGACTACTCCCCGGCTGACTCGGACGGGTCCGGGTCTGCAGGTATGTAGGAGTGTGGGGAGTTGGTGTGGAAGATTGTGGTTGTGGGTGTGTGGGGGAAATGTGTGGAAGATTGTGGTTGTGTGTGTGAGGGAAATGTGTGGAAGATTGTTGTTGTGAGGGAAATGTGTGGAAGATTGTTGTTGTGGATGTGTGGGGAATTGTGGAAGATTGTCGTGTGTGTGTGGGGAATTGTGGAAGATTGTTGTGTGTGTGGGGGGAGTTGTGGAAGATTGTTAGTGTGTGTGTGAGGGAAATATGTTAAAGATTGTTGTGGATGTGATGGAAATGTATCTCTCTTTGTGTCACACTTGAGTCACTCATTCATCCACCTAACCTATTCTCTGGACTTGCTCTTTCACCCATTTTTTTTACACTTACCCAGTCATTCACTCACACGTACTGAATCACTGATCCACCCTCTCATGCAGATGCTGCTGTGTTGGTTGTGTGCAGTGAAGGACAGCATTGATGGACCAGAGGAAATCCTGCAGCTGCACTCTGAAATGATGGCCGTGTCCCCACAGGTGGCTCACTCCATGAGCGACCTGTCCTCGCCTCAGGTGAGGAAGGAGCAGAAAGAAGACGATAACTTAACCCTCTTAGTCCTGAACCGGGATTTGCCACGATTGAATAATTACCCCCCTTGAATCTTGAGCCGGGATTTGCCGGGATTTACACACAGTAGATTTCCATCACACTGTGACCATCACTAATTGCTACCACGTGTCAAAGCTCTATCAGGCTAGTAGTACAAACCTTGCTGAGAGTCTGGAAGTAATTATAGCTGCTGGTATGTACTTAAAAAGAGGAAAGGGCAAGCGAGCATGTGTGCCTGACCTGATTCCATGATGGAGTGCAAAATCTAGGGGCAGTTTGTGTTCAGAGAATCCGAAGGCAAGAGGGTTATGTCAACGTACTTTGATTAGTTTGCTTGACAAGATTCAGCGCTATATAAATATCCATATTATTAATTTATTATTTCTTTTTTTATTGAAAGTTTTTTTAAGGGGATGGGACGTCCCGGTGGTTTTAGAGTATTGTGTTGGCATTCACCTTGCTGTTTCAGAAAAAACAAAACAAAACAAAAACCCTTTGCTGTTTCAGATGACAAATGGAGAGAAGAAGACGCACCCGCGGTCCATAGGGGGCATACAGGGCGTGCGTTCCTACGAGGACGAGCAAGGCATGCTGGGAGTGGGTCACTCCACCATCACCAAGTCACTGTCCACCCCCTCCATCCCCGCAGCCACCCAGGGCAGAAATGCAGGTAGGTGTTTCTCTGACCCAGTGCAGCCAGGTCATGGGTGGACAATATAGCCCAGTGGTTAACCCACTTAGTCCTGAACCGGGATTTCCTGAGATTAAATAATTGCCCCCCCCCCCCCCCCTGCCCTCAGCCACAAACCAGGATTTGTCGGGATTTACACACAGTAGTTTTCCATCACGTAGTGACCTTCACCAGTTGCTACTACATGCCGAAGCTCTATCAGGCCACATGCACAGAGCCTGCTGTGAGTGTCTGGAAGTAATTGTAGCTGCGGGTAGTTATTTAGGAGGAGGAAAAGACGAGCAAGCATGTGTGCCTGACCTGATTTTGTGATGTAATGCGACATCTAGGGCAATTTGTGTTCAGAGAATCCGAATGCAAGAGGGTTAAGACAGTTTTACTTCAGTTCTGTGGGTCCATGTAGTATGGGTTCAAATCTCGGCATAGGTGTCAGGTGGGCTGGGATGGGATGTAATAATTAGCAGTGAGAGTATCTGAAAATGGGGGAAACGGACAGTTGTGCCAAGTCAGTTAGTGCAGACCTGCCAGTGCCTTAATTCTCTTTTTGTATATACATGCACAGAAGATCAAATATGCATGATAAAGATCTTGTAATTCATGTCAGCATTCGGTGGGTTACAAAAACAGGAACATACCCAGCATACATCCCTGAAGTCGGAATGCAGCTACCTTTGTGGAGGGCAAATATGTTCTGCTCACTTTTGGCCAGGTACTTTAATTCTGGAACTGGAGGTGTAGTGGGGGATAGACAGACAGATTCCTGCATGAGACCAATAGAGTTCATTGTTTGTTGATGTGGGTCGTTTTGCTGTAGATACAGTTTGAATCTACTGGTATGCATTTTGCTAGATTTTTTTTTTCATGTTTGTTGTTGTTTGGGCTTTATTGTTGTTGAATTTTTGCTTTTGTTTTTTCTTTCCCTTTTTACCGCTAACTGACAGAATCTCTCCGATGCTTGTTTTCTTTCAGCTGACCAAAGTATCTCTGAAATCAGTGTGGATTTATTTTGTTTGTTTTTTTCTTCTTCAGATGATCGGAAAGTACGAGATATTCGCCGAGATGGCAAACAGTAAGTGTTGGATTGTCTCCCCTGACTGCATTGGTGTGTGTGTGTAGCCCTTCATGTTACTGATTGGTCACTGTCCTCTCTGCATGTTCTCTCTCACTTTCTGTGCCTGTCCAGAGCTAGGAAGTTCAGGGTAAAGATATATAAAGAAAACTTTCTTTTATCTTAGGTTTTATTGTGAATAAGGAATTCAGCCAAGCTGAACAGTGAAGGTTTTGTGTAGGTGAACGTTCTGTTGGGATTTTTTTGCATCATGTATTGCATTATTCTTTCTTCAGTTTTTGAGATGCTGTCTCTATATATCTTTTCTTATTATTATAAGTTTGATTTCAATACTTGATAACAAGGTTATGGGTGCACATTGAGCAACAAAAGAAAAAATCAGTTTTTGGTTTTGGAGAGGTCTGTATATGCATGATTGAGATCTTTAGTTTTATTTTCTGGTTTTTTTTTTTGGTTGTCTTTTTGTTCTTAAATCTGCTGATTGATAGTCAACATGCATGAAATGAACACTGGTGCATGTACACATGCACACTTGCATACATATCTATACATTAATATGCTCATAGCCACACACACACAAACATACATACACACAAACCAACACATGCTTGCTGACTCATGCTGTTTATGAATTTGTAATTTAGTAATGGATGAATTATTATATTTGTATTCAGTAATTAAGTTATTTTGTAGAAGACTTCTTTTTTTTTTAACGGAAGACAATTATTGTAGTCCCTATCAAAGTGCTCTATAATGTTGAATTTCAAGACATATGACAAGCTATGGAGATGAACTGTGGCATCACTGTAACCTTACCTGATGTTGATGTTGTTCCTATGGCCCCAACGTGGTTCAGTGGTGGCGATGTTGTATGGTGTGGATGATTCATACATACATGTAAACAAACAGTACAGTACAGTGCCTCCAGCCTTGTTGACTCTGTGACCTACCTTCTTTCTCACTCTCCTGACTTTGTACTGTTGATGTTGATGTTGGTTCATTGATGCCCCTGAAGTATCGTTGATGTCCTGGGTGGGCGGGTGGTGTTGTTGATGCTGATGGGTTGATGATGGATGTTTGCCTTGTGGCCTCCGTTGCAGATTGAGTGAACCATCCCAACTCCTTTACCAAAAATTTGTAGAGGACTATGAGTGAGTGTTTTCTCCCTTCGTCCCTCTCTCCTCCCTCCCTCCCCCTTCCCCTCCTGTTGTGCCTAGCTGTACCTGTGCTGTGTGGCTGTGTCGTCTTCACTCCCCTCCCTCCTGTTTCTATTATCTGTGGGTTCCTTAACCTGTGCAAGTGTTTTGACATCCCCAAGCACGAGTTGTCAGAATGTTGTCACCCTGTGTGTCTGTGCTGGCTTGTGCCTCTCTGCCTTGTGTGTAGCTCATGTTGGCCAGTTTTCAAGAACTAGACTGGGAGAGGAGAGGGGGAGGGGATGTGGGATATGTAAGCCTGGAATTCTGTGATGAGGGGAATAGTTCATAAGGAACAGGGAGGGGGTGGTGTGAGAGACAGGGAGGTAGAAAGAATGTGGAGTTTTTTTAGTGTCAAAGGTAATTTATAAGCTTGTTAAGCTCATATCTTGAAGAGAAATATCAGTAGTAGAAATGGATTAAAGTGGAAAGAAAACATAAGACTAAAAGAAAGAGAAAAACTGCACATCTGCACATTTGGGGAAGTAATGGAAAGAGAGATGTGTGCTGACATATATTCATTGTGTGTTTGTGGTTATCTGAGAACCACGACAGTCACTGATTCATCTTTAATCTTTTACTTTTCCTATTTTTGTGATCTGAGATTTTCAAAGAAACTTCTGCAATATATACCTGATTTCCCTTTAAATCTTAAGAGCACCATGTGGAGATTAAATTTTTTCCCCCCCAAGTCATTATATGCACATATGTCAGCACCTTTGTTTGACTTGCTGTGTGTGCACACACAATGAGGACATTTGAACAGCCGCAATATATATATATATATATATATATATATATATATATATATATATATATATATATATATATATATATTATATTATATTTATATGCTAGTGTGTTCTTTAAATTTGAAAAATAATTTGTAAGGTTTCTGTATGCTTTAAGTATACCTGCAAATTGATGATTCACAAAGAAGAGAATGACGAGAAACGCCAATTTGAACGCGATGCATTTGCTACATATAAGATATAAGACAGAGAAATATAGAGAGGCAAGGCAGATTGGTACAAGTTTGCTGTATATATATAATATGTGTTGTTGTTAAAAGCCTGTTGAGAATAGCAAACAAGTATAGCATGCTCAGCATGAAATGTGTGCATGTGTGAAATATCTGTGAATAGAAGACAGCTCCCTCCTGCTTTGTTGTGTGTGTCTGTTCTTTTGCTCTTGCTCCTTTATACCAGGTCAGCTTTTTGTTTGTGGTTCATGTCTGTGAGAGTGTTCTATGCATGGAACTGCATAGTTGGATGAATTGTTTTAAATCAGTCATGCTTTTCTTTTTTTTAATTTTTTTTTTTTTAATTAGTAGTTGTCTTTTTCTATCTGTGTATCTTAAACCTACATTTTCCCTCTGTAATGACCATTTCTAACAAGTTTTTTGGTATTCATTTTTACTAACAATTTTTTTCTTTTTACAATTTTCTGTTAAATTTTGATGTAATGATGTCTTTCTTAGATATATTTGTTTTAGCAATACATTCGCCTTTTCTTGTGCAGCATTTATGTAGATGCCTTTTGAATTAACACATTTTTATCTGTGGGCGTTGTAACATTCGTTTTTAATCCCAAAGATTTTGGTTGTAGTTTTAATTTTTAAAAACCCAGTCCAAAACATTGCTACATGTTTTCATTTCTGCATACACTTTTAAGCATGTTTCAAAGTGCATGTAGATTATTCTTCTGGTTGCTTGCACATTTATTAAAATGCACACGCACGCACGCACCACACACACACACACAAAACACTCACACACACACACACACACACACACACACACACACACACACACACACTCACACACACTCACACTCACACACACACACACACTCACACACACACACACACACACTCACACTCACACCACACACACACACACACACACACTCACACACACACACACACACACACACACACACACACACACACACACACTGCATGACTCAGCTCAGTCACATTTATCTGTCATTGTTTGGAACGAATAGACCAAAACTGTTCACAGTTCTTCAAATATATTCATTGATTGCTGTGTTTACTCATTGTTTATGTTATGTATTGACAGCAAAACACACATGATAATACAGTTGTGTGTGTGTGTGTGTGTGTGTGTGTGTGTGTGTGTGTGTGTGTGTGTGTGTGTGTTGTGAGTGTGTGTGTGTGACGTCATGCGCATATGCTCACATCTGGTCAGGAATTTTTTTTTTTTTTTTTTTTTGGTATTTATGTACTTCACTTTGTTGTATAGTCTCCCTCGATGACACCTGCTCAGGTGCAAAAATTCAAAAACAAAACAAAAAAAGAATTGCACCTGTCTGTCTGACTGTGCTGCATTCTGTGACTCTCGGCCCTCCCAAAACTACAGGGTCTGACTAGATTATCGTTTTTATTTCATGGTTATGAATATGGTGTAAGGTTTTCAGATCTTTTTGCTTTATTTGAGGGCTATTTTTTTTCTACTTGCTTGTGTACTTCTTTGGTCTGTCTGTGTGTATGTAGAGCTTGCTTTTGGTTCTTTGCCTGGGTGTAGGGGGGTGGTGTTGGGGGTGGGGGTGGTGGTGGTGGGAGAGACTATTTGTTGATTCTTTGTGGGACGTTATTTATTTGTTGAAAAGTAAATTGACGTTTTGTGTATTGTGCTGAAAAGTGTAATGTAGTGGTGTGTTGTGTGTGTGTGTGTGTGTGTGTGTGTGTGTGTGTGTGTGTGCGTGGTGTGGTGTGCTGCGTGGTGCGTGGTGTGCGTGCGTGGTGCGTAGTGCGTCGTGCGTGCGTGCGCGCAGCAGGTGTGTGTAGATATGTGTGTGAGGAGGGGGAAGTGTTGAAAGAGAGAGGGTGAGAGTGCAGAATATGTGCATTTCTAGTCAGCTTTATAGACTTGTATGAATTATTATTATAATTACATCATCTTCAGTATTTTCATCATCATATGCTTACCATTAGTTTTATTATAGCTACTGCTTCTAAAAAATAAATAAAATAAACAACACCCCTGCTGCTCCTACTAGTACTTCGCAGCCAGATTTCCTGCAAAAGACCAAGCCTGCACCATTGTTTAAAGGACCCCATAGTTCATGTTAGTCAGGTGATTTGAAGGAACTATCCAGTATGCACCTGAGGTTTGATTTGTGTGTGAAGATTCGCTATAACTAAGGCAGCAGGCATCCACTGAATAGGTTTCTGGGTGGATATATTTAAGGCACGCAGAAAAAACTGCACTTGATTTCCTGGAAAATAAATTGAAAAAGTGAAAACTAGAAAAAGACCACCCCCTTTATAGCCCTACCGTTCCTCTCAGCCTAACTCGATACCCCTAAAAGAAAGGAAAAGAAGAGTCTCTCTATGTGTTGTTGTAATGATGGAGTCATGTTTATGAAGATGCTGACTCTACCATTGCACTTAGCAGCAGTTCCAGTGCCTCAAGCCCTTGTTTAAAAATTCATAGGTGACCTTTCAAACTAGATTCCCCGCTGAAGCAAGGCCCCCTGGGTATTCTCATTTCTTCTTTCTGCAGTGGACACTTGCTGCTTTTGTTTCTCCTGGGTGTCTGCTAAGAAAATATGGATTGGTGTTGTTAATTACTGGATCAGTATATTGCATCATAGCAGTTGAATGTATGGCCAAAGAATGGGAAAACTAAAGACCCCCCCCCCCCCCTATCTCTCACAAATGAGATCATGAGAGTCCAAAGGAAACATGAACTGAATTTTTAACCCGTATGTTTTGAGTTGTCTAAAAAGAAAAAGATCCTCAAAGTTGAAATGGGATTTTAATGGTGGATAAAAAAGGGTTGCATATGGAAGTTCACAATAGGTTGAACCTCCGAGCTTAGCTAACGAACGAAAAAAAAAAAAGGGGGTTTCATTGACGTCGTTTGTGTTTGTATATATATATGAAGTGTAAAATGTTGTAAAGGGAGAAGACTGTGTCACTGACGGTGTTCATGGTGTATGTGATTTAGTCCCAAGTTTCGCCGCCAGGATGAAATAGAAGAAGTGGAGGAGGATGGAACCACAGCAGAGAGGGAAGTGTCTCTGAAAGACTTTCCAAAGGAAGAGTAAGTGATGCCTGCAGCTTTTGTCTGTCGCGTTACTGTCTGTACAAAAAACAACAACCCAACCCTGTCTTGTGGAATTAATTTGGATGTTTTAATTTTATTTTTATTATTCAGGACAGTCAAGTTGGTTTTATACCCCGTTTTAAAGTGTATATAGTTGTACAGTTTTAATATGAGTTTTAAATTGTGACGAGGTGACAGCCCCGATATGGCCTGTGCGATTGGCGGGGCTCTAAGCAACATCATTGGATTGGATTGGAGGGGGGGGGGGGGTTGTTGTTTTTTTAAAATCTTGGATAGTAAGTCATCATACAAGGTTCTTGCAGGGTTTTCAGGCTGTTCAACTTTTCATTTATCAGCCTTATAAAAGAACAAAGTGGAAATATTTTGGATCTCAATGACATACTTGAGTGCCCAAGACGTTACATGGACATTGGTGTGCAATATCCCAGGATCCCTGATGGAGTGAGGAGGAGAAGAGAAAAGCAGATCAGTGGTAGACCAGAAGCTTTTTTTGCCGTCAGAATGTAGTGACTTTGCAAGTAGTGGGTTTTTTCAACTGATGTATCACATGTAAATTGCAAGTAGTACAGCAACTAATGTATCAAATGTAATTGCAAGTAGTTTCGTAGCTTTTGTGTATTTATTGCGTTTGACATTTTGCTTGTAGTATTAATCCAAATATAGAAATTTTTCATTGTGATTTTTGTACTGTTTGTATTTTTACTGTGTGTTCATGTGTGTTTTGTTTTAGTTTTGTCTGTCATGTGTAGTTAGTGATAAGAAAATGATGACCTTTTGTTTGCAGTCCGAGCGCGGGAGATAGTGATGAAAAATCAAAGTCTGCAGTTTTTCGCAAGGAGGAGAAAAAGCGCAAACCAAGCATGTTCACTCGCTTCAGCTACCGCAACAAAAAGGTAGGGGGTACTGTTGTGTATGTGTGTGTGTGTTGTGTGTGTGTGTGTGTGTGTGTGTGTGTGTGTGTGTGTGTGTGTGTGTGTGTGTGTGTGTGTGTGTTGTGTATTTTTTAAATTTATTTATTTATTCAGACCTGTGCACCTTCCGTATTTTTCCGTATTTGTTCCGGAAAAAGTTGGAAAATACGGAAATACGATTTTATTAATCAAAATCCGATTTTTGTCAACGAAAAATCCGGAAATCGAAAACGTCGTCTTCTATCTATCGTTCAGCGATGCTGTTTATCTCGCGTTACGTCGTCTGCTAAGCCCTATCGTTCAGTTACTTATCTCCCCTGATGACGCATGCGCACAACAGTATCTTCAAAACAAAATGGCGGAAAGTGTAAACTTTCGCGGAGAAACAGATTAAACTGATACACTTATAAGCAAAGAAAGACTTGGAGTGAATGCAAAATGACGCTAACAGGCCAGGATGGGGCTAAAAGAGGTACAGTTGCGGATATAGATATAGATGCATAAGCAGCAAAATTGGCTGTTCGTTTTGCCGAGTAAGGTTTGAAACCTGCGCTACGTCTCTCGCATCAGGCTACTCGCTAGTGAAAGTTGAACTTTCATTCGCAAGTGGTGTCGAAAATTGGAATGCGGTCGGAACATAGCAAACCACGGCTCTTCATTTATAGAAGCGCTGATTTCTTGGAAAATTATGGAATAGTAAAATTTCTCGCATCTTCGAAAAATCAGTTGATCGTTAAAACGGCAAAGTGACTTGTTCTGAAGTTACATGAAAACTCGCTCTGAAGTTATATCGTACCCAACAAGGCTTCCGCTCTGGTGCTGTACTGGACAGCAGCAGAGCACACACATACACAGCACTTGTTTTCTGGCCATGCAAACTGTCATTGTGAGTCCACTCCGAAATCAGATTAAAAATAAAATGAGAAAGGCATAGGATCTTCTTAAATCTTCACCAGAGTGTATTGGTCTCTCTCTCTCTCTCTCTCTCTCTCTCTCTCTTCTCTCTCTCTCTCTCTCTCTCTCTCTCTCTCTCTCTCTCTCTTCTCTCTCTCTCACACACACACACACACACACACACACACACACACACACACACACACACACACACACACACATATGCCTCCACATAGCACAAAATGGTGCCTGGAGAGGCCTCCAAACTGCCTTTAAAATGTGAAAAATCGTTTTCGGCCGGGGGGCTTCGCCCCCCTGGGCCTCCCAGCGGGGCTTTGCCCCTGCACCCCCCGGGGCCAAAGCGGCCCCTGGACCCCGGCTCAATTTCCTCTTTTTTTTATCTCCCAATTCTACACTCTGTATATTACATCACTTATGAAGTCATCAAACCTGTCCAGATTTGCTAGTTGATAAAAGAAAAAGGTTATGAGCTTTTGTACAATGGAAAGAAATTGGGAGGGGGATGAGCAAACAAATACAGATACAAAAACCCAATTAAAAAAAAGACGTTTATGCTTCATGTTGAAAAAGTGTATCACGAACAACGCGCAAAAATACTGAAACTCGGTGAAAAATACTGAAAATTGCCATGAAAATACTGAAATCAGTAGTAAGGGGGTGCACAGGTCTGTTTATTTATTTATTTTTTTATTGTTTTATATCGAGGATAACAGAATAAGCAAGCATGTGCTTTTTTTCTTCCGGTCCCCGTGTGTATGCAGTTTTGTAGATATTGTCATCTGTTCCCACTGGCACATGATGGCCTACTCTTACGAAAAGCGGAACAGGATTTAACGTGTGCGCAAGATGTTCTGCGTGCGTTTGCACACGGGGCCTCGGTTTAAAGTCTCATCTGAAGGACTTTGTGTTGTGTGTGTGTGTGTGTTTTTTGTAATAAAAAAAAAAGTTTCTGGTTTTTATCCATTTTCTTTTTGGTTATTGATCATGTTGATTTTTTTGTTTCTTATTTAAGATCAGAAGCTTATCTCAAAATAAGCTTTTTCCAAGTTGTGGAGACTGATTCTGTTTTTTGAAAGTGTTTGTTGCGGTGACAACCAGATATCTGCTAATCTGATATACCCATGAGGAGGGCAAAACAGTGGGACCATGAGGGAAAAACAGTGGGGGGGGGGGGGGGGGGATGTGTGCATCAATAATCCTCAGTACTTGTTAAAAAACAAGGGGGGAGGGGGGGGCAGGATTAAAAAAAAAGAAAGCTTTTATCTTTTTCTATCCTTCCATTAACAACAGATCAGAGTAACATTTGCCTTCCTCTCTCTGTGTCTATGACCTGCTTGTTGGTAAGGCATGTTTCAACATGACCCTTGTTTGGGGGTGTGTGTGTGTGTGTGTGTGTGTGTGTGTGTGTGTGTGTGTGTGTGTGTGTGTGTGTGTGTGTGTGTGTGTGTGTGTGTGTTAGTGAAGTGGGTAGCCAAGAGTTAGAGGTGAAGGAGAGGTGATTTAGGACTGTGGTGTATATGTATATGTGTGTGTGTGTGTCTGTGTGTATCTGTGTATCTGCGTGCGTGCATGCGTGTGTGTGTGTAAGTAAGAAGGTTGTTCCGTTAGCTGGAGGGGTGGGCCGGCCCCCTAAATCTTGACTTGGTCATTGCAGTGTAAGGGAAGCCCAGCTCTGCCTGCCCCGGATTAATGCTTTGGCAGTTAAACTGCCACTCTGCTCCTGTTAGTACCTCTCCACACTGGCTCAGGTGTCTGTCTTCAGTGTAGTGGCCCCATGTGCTCTGCTGGCAAGGCCTTATGTGTGGAGAAGTAGCCGCCACTTTAGTAGATCCCTTCAGAGTACAAAGGCCGGATTATTAGGTGTGATGGATATAGATGTATATATATACACCCTTTGAGTCAGTGAGACAAAAAGAATGTTTGTGAGATGTTAATGTATTGCTATATATAGAGGCTTGAAAATATATATTTTTGTTTCTGTCTTGTGGTAACATGTTGTATTCTGTAATGTTTACCGTGCAGTAATCTGAGCAGTTTTTTGTTTGTTTGTCATCACGTTTGTGAGTGTGTGTGTGTGTGTGTGTGTGTGCGCGCGCATGCATCCACATGTGTACAAGAGTGAGGTTTAGTGCATAGTTTTTTTGCTTGTTTGTTTTTTAAATTTTATTACTTTCATTTTGAGGATAATGGATTAAGCACTCATTTACTTGTTTTACATCCAGTCCCCGTGTGGATGCAGTTTTGTAAATTTTGTCATCTGTTCCTCTGTGTGTGTTTGTTTGTGTGTGAGTGTGTGTGCACGCATGCGCAAGTGGGTTTACAGGCATATGGGCACACACAATACACACACAATAGCATGTTTCCAGTCTGTTGCAGCCTTTCTTGTGGTCTGTGTGTGTCACAGTGAACAAGAAATGTGAACCCATCCTTGTAACATGAACACAATTTTAATGCAACTCCTGTGCCTGTTTGCTGTGTGTGTGTGTGTGTGTGTGTGTGTGTGTGTGTGTGTGTGTGTGTGTGTGTGTGTGTGTGTGTGTTGCGTGTGCGTGTGTGCATGCATGTGCGTGTTTGTATGTGCGTGTTTGTATTTGCGTGTGTTTTGTGTATGTGTGTTGTGTGTGTGTGTGTGTGTGTGTGTGTGTGTGTGTGTGTGTGTGTGTGCGTGTGTGTGTGTGTATGTGTGTGTGTGACACAGAGAGAGAGAGAGAGAGAGAGAGAGAGAGAGAGAGAGAGAGAGAGAGCTATAGTTTCCAAAAAGGGTGGCGACATGTTGCACATGTATAATGACAGTGCAGACTCTGTGTGTGTGTGTGTGTGTGTGTGTGTGTGTGTGTGTGTGTGTGTGTGTGTGTGTGTGACTGGTATACACTACACTATGCTACACTACACTACAGCCCTCCCCCTCCTCCTCCTTCCCTTGCACTATGCTGAGCTGTGAATGCATGCGCCTTTCCTGACTTTAGGGGTCCGGGTGGGTTAGGCGGGAAAGAGCATTGTTCTCTCTCTGTGTGTTTGGTTTGGGGAGAGGAAAGCGGGAAATGTGTCACTGTGTGTGTGTGTGTGTGTGTGTGTGTGTTGTGTGTGTGTGTGTGTTGTGTGTGTGTGTCTCTCTCTCTCTCTCTCTACTCTCTCTCTCTCTCTCTCTCTCTCTCTCTCTCTCTCTCTCTCTCTCTCTCTCTCTCTCTCTCTCTCTCTCTCTCTCTCTCTCTCTCTCTCTCTCTATATGTGTGTGTGTGTGGTGTGTGTGTGTGTGTGTGTGGTGTGTGTGTGTGTGTGTGTGTGTGGTGTGTGTGTGTGTGTGTGTGTGTGTGTGTGTTGTGTGTGTGTGTGTGTGTGGTGTAGGTGTAAGGGTGTGTGTGTGTGTAGGTGTAGGTGTAAGGGTGTGTGTGTGTGATGTGTTGAGTGTGTGTGTGTGTGTGTGTGTGTGTGTGTGTGTGTGTGTGTGTGTGTGTGTGTGTGTGTGTGTGTGTAGTATGAGAGAGAGAGAGAGAGGGGACCTTGGTTTATAATCTCATCCGGAGATATTGTTTGTGTGGTGTGTGTGTCAAGTCAAGTCACACTGTGTGTGTGTGTGTGTGTGTGTGTTTGTATGTATGTGTGTGGTGTGTGCATGCAAGCATGTGTGCATGTGTGACACATGCTGAGCATTCTTGTCAATGTGTGTGAAGGATAATTTCCTGATCTTAGTCCTCCCTCTTTTGATCATTTTTTCCTCCTCTTCTTACAACTGTGTACAGAGACCCCGCCCACCTTTTTCTTATTGTCAGTGTTGTGAGCCAGAAACAACTATAAAACAAAGAACAACAAGAAAAGCTCACAAAAAGCCAACAACAACACCGACAGAAAAAATCCAAAGGGAAAGAAAAACTAAGAAATAACAAAAAAAGTTGTCAGTTTCTTTGTAGTTGTATGGACTACTGAAAGCAGTATAGCTTCTGATCTTGCCTAGTTGTTTCTCTGTCTCTGTCTCTGTCTCTTGCTCGCTTGCTCACACAGAGCAAAGCTTATGAGTGCTTTTTGCATTATCCTCGATATAAAAGAATAAATAAAATGCACATGCGCGTATGCACCCATGCACGCACACACACACACACACACACATGCACACACTAAAGCCTCTTAACCAGCTGTGCGCTGTCACAGAGCATGCATATGACCTAAGCGTGCTTAAAAACTAATTTGTTCCTACTGATACTCCGCTACGTCTGTTTGTGAGTTACGAGATCAGTCTGTCATTAAACTACAAGTCTTCTATCATCAACAAGTTATATGGTAATCTTATACCACCAAACTGGTGCATGGTTTTTATCAGGCGACAGAAGAAAACCACTGTCATTATTCCCAGTCAGGATACAATCAAGTTGTTATGCGCTATATAAATTCCATTTTTTATTATCATCATTATTATTAAGATGTATTCTTTATACTGCTAAATTGGCACATATGTGTTTGTTTATCTGGACAAACACTTTCATCCTTCCCTGTAAGACTCGAACCAAAAGCTTTGCTGACAGCTTGTTGGGAAGGCAGGATCGTCGCTGTGGTTCTCTCCATCTTTTAAAACACTACAAGGCAAAATTGAAAAGGAGAGAGAGAGAGAGAGAGAGAGAGAGAGAGTATGCAATGTTGGCTCTGCAGCTTTGATTTCTGGCGTGGAAACAAAATGAGATTGCTGTCCTCATACCTGGAATCTTTTCGCGACAAGGTTTTTGGAGACGATACTGTTGTCTTAGTGCATTGTTAGACCCTGTTTTTTTATATTTTTTTAGTGATCATATCACACCTCCTTTTTTTTTTAGAGAACACAATTTTTCCAGCGATAACAACTCTTGTTGCTGTGGGTTTTTCTGACATGTTCTAAGGGCATGTTGCATGTAGGACCTCAGTTTATCATCTCATCTGAAAGACAAGCACCCAGACCACCCACCACCAGTCATGATGTAGTGGGTGGAGGAGGTAAAAAAAGAAATCCAGGTTAAGATGAAGGTGGAAGCTGGGGTGACCTTAGGTGTTTTCCGGCAGGTGACAGTGTATACAGCAGTGTATGTATACACACAACCCGCTAGACCACTGGTCCCTCTGTCTCTGGCTCTTTCCTCACTGTGAAGACTAAGGATGTACGTCCCCCAGGGGGTGATGAAGATGGTGATGATGAGGGAGAAGGTGATAATGTTGGTTGTAGCTGAGTGACTGACACACACAGAGGGAGGGGGGAGGAGGGGACCCACAGGACAGGTGGTCCTTTGTACCTGTGGGGGTGTTTGGCGCATTTCTTCCCCCCCCCCCCCCCCCCCCAAATTCCCATCCCCAGCCTGTTAGCCCTGTTGTGGGGCGATGTCCTTCCCTTTCCCTCCCCCTTTTCTTGCACCCCCCTCCTCCTCCCCCTTGTCACCCTTTCCCTTCAGCCACCCCCCCTCTCCCTCCCTCCCTCCCTCCCCTCTTGTTCCCCTGTCCCCCAACATCCCATCTGTCTTCATCGTCATGGCTGACTGACTGACTGACTGATGAGTAATCCTATTTTGACCCCTGTGAGAATGACACAGGCTCGTTAATTTGACTGCTTACTCCTTAACTTAACCCTCTTGTTGTTGAATTCTACAGAGCTAAACTGCCTGTAGATTTTGAATTCTTTGAAAGTTTTCTACCCCAAACTGACATAGTCTACTCCTGAGACAACTGTCTGTGTGCATGACAAGCTATCAAGCTGAAATTTTGTCACAAGCTAGATATATCTCTGTACTTGCATTTTAAGGCAAGTTTACATGTCTGGTCACAAAATGTCGTGTCGTTGTCACCTTATTTGTCACCAATCACAGGTAAAGGTATGTTGTATACAATAAACCAGCAAAATATATATGGAATAGACACAAATTCATACATGTAAGTGTTGAATAAAGAACTGATGCCTAGCTGACGTGTTTATTAATGTTTATGTGCAATTGTACTTCAAGGATGTGTCACACAATGTCCTCATAATACCTGTTGTTTTATATGTCTTGATGAGGCATACTTTTTGTTTAACTGTTTTTTTGTCTTTTGAAAACAAGGAATATTCAATCAATATCTTACCTATATACTGCATTTCAGATGTCTTACCACATGTTAGTTAAGTGCACAGAAGTGTAATATTGTACATAAGTGTCACATTGTCACCAGTGTCACCACACAGGTGTGACAAACATGAAACAACACAGAACTTCTGTAATTCTACAAAATTTTAATCGTGATAGCCTTTAAAGTAGTCATAGTGATGGCACAGGGACACATCACATCACAGAAAGCACAAAATGTGGATGTGTCGGGGGATGTACCTATCGCTGTCACCTGTGGCACCTTGGCAGACTGGAGATCTATTTTCTTTTCCTTCTCGCTATTTTCGTCATCAGCAAATCTGTCCGTTGAGTTTCAAATAAAAAGTGTGGTATTAACTAGAAAATAGACAAAAGGCATCACATTTTCTGGCGTTTATGCTGTGGACCTCCCCCTCCCCCCCCCCCCAGGTCAAATTTCTCCATGGCGTGTGGGTAGCACAGGTCGCCACACTTGCAGGAATGTGCCGTGTAGTCGGGTTCATTCTTCTCTCTAACTGCGTTATTTCCTTTCTCTTCTCCCCCGTCAGCTTTTTATTTCTGACTCACTTTTAATATTTATCATTGAATTTTTTCTACTTCCAATGCAAACACGTTCATTTTATCGTCTAGTTAGTTAGATGAATCGTCTGCTACCAACGAAGACGCCATTTTTTTGCCACGCGCTATGAGTGAAAGGCGTTTCTATCGCCAGCCTTGCTTTCTTCCTTCCCTCTCAAGTAGACACTGTTAGCGGTCTAAATTTATCACTGGCACCATCTGAAACCTTCCCTGCATCGCCCCACCAAATTTCAGACACACTGTTTGAGAACCATGAGATATGTGTGTGATGGAAAAGTACTGCCCACGTGGTCAGGACCAACGGCCGGCTACGGCCGCAACGGAATCTAGCAGCAGGTGCTGTTATGGCCGGCTGCGGCCGCAACGGGGCTAAGACGGTTAAATAGTGATACATAGCAAGGGAAAGGCTTATTTGAATGCTTACTCCCTAACTTAAATAGTTATAGCCAAGGAAAGGCTTATTTGACTGCTCACTCCCTAACTTAAATAGTGATACATAGCAAGGGAAAGGCTTATTTGACTGCTCACTCCCTAACTTAAATAGTGATACATGGCAAGGGAAAGGCTCATTTGACTGCTCACTCCCTAACTTAAATAGTGATACATAGCAAGGGAAAGGCTTATTTGACTGCTCACTCCCTAACTTAAATAGTGATACATGGCAAGGGAAAGGCTCATTTGACTGCTCACTCCCTAACTTAAATAGTGATACATAACAAGGGAAAGGCTTATTTGAATGCACACTCCCTCACTTCTGATAGTGAAACATAGCAAGGGAAAGGCTCTAGTTGGGAGCAGCAGTTCTGTCCCTCATGTGGTTTTATTCACTTAAAAAACCCAAAACAAACTCATAATAATATGTATGTAAACTTTCACTTGAATCTGTGTTGTGTGTGTGTGTGTGTGTGTGGTGCGCGTGCGTGCGTGTGTGTGCACGTGCGTGTGTGTGTGTGTACACACTTAAGTGTATATGTGTGTGTATGAGTGTATGTGTGTCAGTTATGTGGTGAGGGTATGTTGTCTATGTTTCTACCTGTCCTCCTTCACTCACACTTTCCTCTTTAACACCCCCTCCCCCCTAACTCTTAAACCAAACAATAATTAAGAGTTCCTCAATAGTTAAAGGTTGAAAAGTTGAAAGTCAACCCCCCCCCCCCCCCCCCCATTCCTATGAAGACAGTTCTCACTCTCCATAGCTGGGGGAAAGTAAACTCTTGCCTGCCTGGCTGGCTGTGGAAAGGTGACTGACTGACTGCCTGCCTGCCTTTTGTGAGGGGACCTTGGGAGTTGAGAGGACCAGGGCCCCTTGTGTGTGTGTGTGTGTGTGTGTGTGTGTGTAGTGTGTGTAGTGTGTGTGTGTGTGGTGTGTGTGTGTGTGTGTGTGTGTGTGTGTGTGTGTGTGTGTGTGTGTGTGTGTGTGTGTGTGTGTGTGTGTGTGTGTGTGTGTGTACTCAGTGAGTTGACAGAAGAGAGTGAAGGAGGGAGAGAGGGAGGGAGAGAGAGAGAGAGAGAGAGAGAGAGAGAGAGAGAGAGAGAGAGAGAGAGGAGAGAGAGAAGGCGGAGAAGAGGAGAGAGAGAGAGAGAGAGAGAGAGAGAGAGAGGGGCGGAGAAAGAGAGAGACAGAGAGAGAGAAAGAAAGAAGGCATGTGAAGCAGTGGCTCAACAGGTCAGCTGGTGGGTTGATGTGGACTGATGTCTCTCTCTCTCTGTGTGGGGGGTATTTCTTGATCCCCTCTCTCTCTCTCTCTGTCTCTCTCTCTGTCTCACTCTTTCCACCGGCCTGAACAGAACTGGATGTCTGTGTGTGTGTGTGTGTGTGTCTCTGTGTGGATTTTTTTGTTGTTTTCATTCTCTTCACCTGGGATTAGGGATGTGACTGCTGAGGTATTTCATTGCCTTTCATGTCGGGCCAGGAGGCTGAGGCGTCTCTGTGGATAGTGTACTTTCTTTTCTCCTTCTTCTCTCTGTGGAAAGTGTACTTTCTTTCTTCATCCTCCTCACTGTGGAAAGTGTACTTTCTTTCTTTCTCCTCTCTGTGGATAGTGTACTTTCTTTCTCCCTCTCCTTCTCCTTGGGTCTGTAAGTCAGTGGGCCTGTGGTTGAGAAGGAGACTGGTGGAGGTTTGGTCTGCTACGTTTGAATTCTTTTCTGTGGCTTCTGGGCGGCTGCTGTGTGATTTCGTGTGAGGATTTTGATGATGGGGCAGCGTGGGGGTTGTGATCGCTGAAGGTAGGTTGGACTTGAGAGTGACTGGCTGTGTTGCTGTTAGATCCCTATTTTTCAGTATCTCTGCCTATACTTGTTGTGTGTTTGGTTAGAGTGTTACATTGTGTGTGTGTTAAGTTGGAAGGTTAGAATATGAATGTATTGAGTTTGTATTGATTCTCTGTATTGGTGTCAGGTGGTAATATGAAAGAAAAGGGGAAAGTTGCTGTAATAATTCCTCATAATGATACAAATGTGAAGGGTTTATGTCGTTGCAAGCATTTCAAATTCCCCAATGTGAGAGAGAGGTTTACCACAGAATGTGTAGTATACATGTTTTCTCTCTGTATGGCTTAATATTGGAGAGAATATTGTAGTTGTATTGGAGAGAGTATAGGAGTTGTATTGGAAATAATATAGTAGTTATACTGGAGAGATTAGTATTATATTGGAAAGAATAAAGTAGTTATATTGGAAAGAATAAAGTAGTTATATTGGAAAGAATAAAGTAGTTATATTGGAGAGAATATAGGAGTTATATTGGAGAGAATATAGGAGTTATATTGGAAGATATAATAGTATTTGAGAATACTAGTTGTATTGAGAGAATAAGTATTACATTGGTGAGATATTGTAGTATATTGAGAGAATATAGTAGTTTATTGAAGAATATGTATATATGGAGAATATAGGAGTTATTGAGGATAAGGGGTTATATTGGAGAGAATATAATAGTTATATTGCAGAGAATATAGCAGTTATACCAGAAATAATGTACACAGTGGTTATATTGGAAACAATACAGTAGTTTTACTGGAGGGAAACCAGATGTTGCCTCATGCAGAGAGAATGCAGTAGTCAGTCATAGACTACAGGCAGTTGTGTCAGAGAGAATGCAGTAGCAGTTGTGAACATCACCATTCAGCCAGAAGTGTACACAGTCAGACCAGCGAACGAACAAACAACCCCGCCGCTTGTTGCTGTTGAACAAGGGGGAGAGACAGAAATAGCTGTGGAGGTAGGAAGGAAAGAAAAAAACAGACAGACAGACAGACAGTTGTGCAGTGTAGGTTGGGGCAGGACAGAGGGTGTTGACTGCACCACCTTGTCTTTCCAGTTCACTTCTGTTTTTCCTCGTCCTCGTCGTCGTCTGCTACATAACATAGGATGGGAAAGACTGTGAGGATTGTGGGGACATTAACATTGGCATGTGGACTTGTGTCTTGACTGGGGTGTGTGGATAGATGGCCAGTGTACTGAGGGATTGGATGTGAGTGAGTGACGTTACTTACGTTGCTGTCGCCTTTTGTATCGGTAACAGTGCAGAGTGGTGGGTGAAAAAGTTGAAGAAGGTAGGAGTCCGTTACTTTTAAAGATTTTTTTTTAATAACTTGGGGTAGCTATTTCTGGGTTGTTAGTTACCTGGTAGACAGGCAGGATTTTGGTTTGTTTTTTTAAAACATGAAAAATGTGGTGTGGGGTGGGTGTGGGGGTGGTGGTGGGTGGGTGGGTGGGTGGTGTGGTGAGTGAGTGAGTGATGTGATGTGAGTGAGTGAGTGAGTGAGTGAGTGAGTGAGTGAGTGAGTGAGAGAGAGAGAGAGAGAGAGAGAGAGAGAGAGAGAGAGAGAGAGAGAGAGAGAGAGAGAGAGAGAGAGACTCAAACTCGAACTCGAACTCGAACTCGAACTCGAAACTTTATTCACAAAAAGGCCATTGGCCCATACATGAAGGGGGTATGCCGAGCTAGCTTAGTATTTTGGTGGAGGAAAAAAAACAACCCCACAAAAACAACCCAATAACAACAACAAAATTACTGTATAAAAAGTCAGTATACACAATATAACCTACGACACCAATATATATATATATATATATATATAGTGAGATAGAGAGAGAGAAGAGAGAGAGAGAGGTGTAGAGATTCTTCTGCCAAGACTACTGTCTTCACTGTTCTGAACTTTTGTTTAGAGCTACCATCTTTTGCTTCCAAAGACTAATTCTCCTTGGGAACTCTAAAGTCTTTGTAAAATCGTGGGTCTGTTCTTTTGTACAGTGAGTTGTTGTTGTGGTAGGTGTGCTGTGGGGTTTCAGTCATGAATAGTAAGTGGTGTGGCTGTTTCTTGGTTATGTTAGTGTGTTGTGGGGATTCAGTTGTATACAGTAATCGGCTTGTCTCTTTGCTGTGTATAGTAAGTGTGTTTTGGTAAGTGCGTTGTGGGGATTCAGTCACAGTAAAGTAACATGGCTCTCTCTTGTGTGGTATGTTATGGGGATATCAGTAAGAAACTGGTATGGTTTTTTTGAAGGGGGGGGGGGGGGGGGGGCGGGAGGGGCTTGGTACAGTAGAATGCTGCTGTCGTTTTTGCTTCATGAATTGTATGGTGTACCGCTAGTTGTAAAATAATGATACTGTCTTTTTTGCATTGTAGGACTTGATTATTCAAAGCCTCTCTTCTCTTTTCTATACACACATACACTACACCACACCTCACACACCTACCTCACCTCACACACACACAACACAACACAACACACAAACACAACACAACACAACACACACACACACACACACACACCACTCTCTCTCTTTTCTCTCTCTCTCTCTCTCTTCTTTCTCTCTCTCCTCTCTCTTCTCTCTCTCTCTCTTTCTCTCTTCTCTCTCTTCTCTCTCTCTTCTCTCTCTCTCTCTCTCTCTCTCTCTGACTCACACACTCACTCACTACATATGTATGTAAAACAGGAAAACCCTAACAACCAAAACATGGCATGTATGTAGAGACACACACACACACACACACACACACACACACACACACAACACACACACACACACACTCACACACACACCACACACCACACCACACACACACACCACACACACACCACTCCAACACACACACCCACACAACAACACACACACACACACACACACACACAACACACACCACACACACACCAAACCACACACTCACAACCACAACAGAGCACAGCAGTAGCAATAGCAGCATCTTATCAAATCAGGTCTTGTTTGAGGCAGGCAGGCAACAAGTGGTGGTGGTGGTGGAGGGGGAAAAGATGTTACAGTTACAGTTAGAAGTTTGGACAGGAGCCAACTGCCACTGCACCAAGAATCAGGGGGTGAATCATCCCCATCAAAATGACACTACATTCACCTCCACTGGTAGCACTTCTGAACCAACAGGCTTTGCTTTTGGCCGCACTTCACGGTTATTTTGGTTGGACCTGTTTTCTTTTAAAAGCAAATGTACATTTAACTTAATCTAATCTTATCTGTGGATGGGATAGCTCAGTGGTCAGAGCACTCGCTTTCCCCCAGCCAAGGTTAAGCAGCATACCAAGTGGATGGGTGACTGTTTGCAGGCTTTGGCTTTAGTACAATGCCCCAGTTCACCCAGCTGTAAATGGGTACCTGCACTCTTTAGGGTCAGGGAAGGTAAAGCAGCAAGGGAGAGGAGATGGGCACCGCCATCAACATGCTAGCCCCTAGAGAAGCCGAGGTCTCTGATGCCTCGTTCCCCTACAATCGCATAGGTTATGGCATACCTTCACCTTTTACCGTAACCTAATCTAAAATCTAAAACCTAATCTGAAATAATCATTTTCTCAAGCAGTTGGGCTGCACAAACATCAAAGCATCAGCAGAAATAAAAACAACATTGTCAGTGGAAGAGCAGTTGCTCCTAGATTCACAACTTATATGAGTTTGAACAAATTTGGTATGTTAAAAAAAAAAAAGGCAAACTATCATTCCCTTTCTTTCTGTTTCTTTTCTTGTTCCTTGGTTAGAGCTCAGAGGTTCCCCAATGGTGAGATTTTGCGTATGCGACTGTTTTTGCCCACCATGAAGGTAGCTGCATTCTAACTTGGGGGGGGGGGGGGGGGGGGGAGGTACCCTTTCATATCTGCTAGTCTCCTAACCACTGTGTACATACATATTTTCAGTGTAGGAACACAAGCATACTTATTTACCCAAACTTTGTGCTCTAGAG